>JANUFT010000015.1:43239937-43559937 GCA_037127435.1 Epinephelus malabaricus
AAATCCTGCTGGTTGTGGGTTGAACGGGGGTCACAGACAGGAATAAGGCGGCCATAGTGCTCTGCAGCGCAGGTAGGTGTGTAGGTGTGGTGGAGGGCGGGGATGGGAGCTGGCTCAGGACGCCATCAGTCACTATAAAGGCTTCTCTCCCCTCTCATCAACAGCAGCAGCAGGCTGGCAGCTCTCCACTCTGTGTGTGTGTGTGTGTGTGTGTGTGCATGTACGTGTGTGTGGATGTCCTTCAAACACACTGGACTTAAATGAAAACAGAGAGAAGCAGGAGACAGAGGAGGAGGGAGCTCCACCTGTCTCCCCTCCTGCCAGGCTGCATCTGTGGGTGTGTTGGTGGAGGGGGGGGGTGAGGATGAAGGGAGTCTCCTTCCAAACAAGGTGAGCCCCACCCCTCCACCTCCTCCAATCTCCGTCCCATCTTCCTTTCTCCTCTCTCCATCTCCATCTCTGCCAGACTGTGTGTGTGTGTGGGGGGGGGGGTTCCACCGCTGTCCCCCCCCCCGACTCTCAGAATGCCCCGTCTGTTTGGATGCCAAGATGGCGGCAGGTCGTCCAGCCGAAGCTCTGCCAGGCCCTCAGCCGTCCAAAACACCGTGAAGGGTTTAAAAAAGTCTGTGTGAGTTCTTTGGTCGCGGGGGGGGGGGGGTGTTCCAGAAAAGGTGTGTAGCAACAGTTGGGAGGGAGGAGCTTCATGCACGCACACACATACACACACACACACACACACACACACACACACACACAGGCCTGTCAGAGTCAGTAAGAACCAACATTCATAACGATGTCTCTGGCGACACTTTCTCTTTGACTCGGTGGAATTTTGCAGCTTTTTTAAATTTAATTCTCAAAATGTAATTTTACATTTCCTGCAGTATAAAGAAAATAAAAGGTGCTGAGAGCAGAGGAGAGACTGAGCATCGATCTCAGGAGGTTTGATAAACTACATTACCCATAATGACCCTGAAGTGTGTGACTGTGATGGAGGAGACAGTTCACTTCCTGTCTCCAACCAATAATCAGAATCTTCACATGACCTCAGAGTCATGTCTTCAGGACATCAACAGGAAGAGCGTCTTGATGCTAGTTAGCCAGTTAGCATGTTAACAACACAGTCAGAGCATGTTTACAGTGCACCAGTGAACAATAACACAAACCATCAGGAAACGTTTCTGCTAAAGAGAAAAATAATCTGACCTCATGGAACAAGTTGGTTTGGACTCACTCCCTCTGGACTTTAGCTCCTCATCATCCACTTTACCGGATAAAGCTAGTAGCAGCTCCTGAGACGGACCTTCGGACAGCAGATTTAGCAGCTTGAATTCAGCCAGTGGAAACCCACCACAGTGGGCGGAGTCTAATCTGTGTGACAGCAGCAACAGAAAGTTTGCTGATCCACTGGCCGAACGTTAAATTACTACAGCTGCTGACTGGGGGTCAGTCTCTGGAGCTGCTGACTGGTCTCCTCACAGCGGCCCTTTATAAACAGGAACTGTGCAAATCTGCAGGAAAGCCCAATCAGTCTTTTTTCAGCATTGGCAGTATAAAAACAAAATCAGGGAGTGCAGCAAAATGCCACCTACCTACTTTTGTTTATACAGAATGTGCCTTTTTCGGGGCAATGGGGGGCGTGAGCAAGTAACAAAACGTGTAGCTCAGCGTGTGACGTAAACAGTGACGTGGGAGGGAAGCCGCGGCTGGTCAGTCCTTCGATGATTCTCTCGTAAGTCGGCCCGTTCTTCACCGTCCCTGTCATCTGATGGTTAATGGCCTCTTTGTTTGCGAGGACAAGGAGGGCGCGCAATTCCTTGTCTCCCCAGTTGCTCATCTTTACAGTGTCTGTCAGGTTTGTGTTTCCCTCCTAATTCCTGCTATCAGCTGTTTCCTGTTTATCCACCACCAGTGGCTCGCACATGCGCCATCATCAACAGCTCCTCCCACAAGTCATCAACAGCCCCTCCCCTTGAGGAAGGCCACCTGGCTCTTTTTAAACTTAAAGGGTTCCACCAATATGTCTACCCTACGAGGCGGAAAATTGGGCACCTCGGATCAACTCGCCAATCCGGCTCTGTGTGTCTAAATGCTCGCAGCTTGCCGGCAAAACGGCCCAACATTCGTGGAAAACCTGGCAGTGTAAAAGGGGCTAGTGAGGTGGTCTGTAGCGGCGGGGAGTGAGGCGGAGGACCCAAACAAGTGAGTCCCACCTCCTCCTCCACAAGATCACTACGGAGACACCACAGCGTGTGTCTCAAGTCCTGGCGTCCCTTTGCCACACACACCAGGAACTGCTCTGTACAACACCATCTGATACCTTCAAGGCTGCCTGGGTCAAATCAAGATGGAGTGACCAGTGGAAGTCAGCAGAACCATCAAGGCTCCTCCACTACATTGAAGATGTCCAGAAACACTGGACTGGCTTGTCTCAACAGAGCTGAAGGTCTGAAGGACCAACAACATTTTCTGTCCACGTGTTTTATTCAGTTTATTCAGACTTCCTGTTTGATCAGTCCGACTTCTGTTTGTTGAGTTGCTCTGCAGTTTTAACAGTTGATGCTGGAATAGAAACTTTACCTGAAAGATTGAATCAGACTTTCACCGTCTGAAGGGATGTTTACGCTCATCTGTGGAGCAGCCAATAGGAACACTCTGTCTGAAACAACCTATGATTGGACAAAGTCTCCTGAAAACCATACGAGGAGCAGAAGTCCACGTCCAGCTGTAACCACGTGATACATCTCTGTCCGTCATCAGCAAAAGTTTATTTATGAATTAGTCATGTGCATTTTGGAAAGTGATAAGAAACGATGTTTTCTGCCTCGTAATAAAAACCCTCATTTGGACATGGAAGCTCCCAGGTCCTCTGTTTGCCCCTCTACATTTACCACAAGTTTGTTTTTGACATTAGAAATGTGACGAGTGAGAACGACGGCTGGAACAAACTTGGACTTGTTGACTCGTCTGTGAACACACTGACAGGAGCCGCTGTGTCAAGACGATCCGTTTGTCCTTCTGCAGGACGGCTGTGATTCATGGATTTGTCACCCTTATTAGAGTGTTTGTCCGCCGCCAGCAGGACGTGTCCTCACCTGATCAACACATCACTGAGACGTTTGATGGACACAGTCGGGGCCAGAGAGGAGTCTGATGATGGTGATCAGGTGATGATGGTTCTTCAGCCTTAATGCAGCTGATGGAAGTAAAGGTTTGACTCCAGGTCCAGAGGAAGGTTCATATCTTCGTCCTCTTAAAGCTCAGATGCTTCTGATTGTGACAGGAAGCTGATTTGCTCAGTGTTAGCAGTTCTTCCAGGAGCCAAACGTTTGGCTGGAGTTTAGGACCTGATGTCTCTGAGTCTTTAACAAGCAGCCGCTCATCAAGGTCATTTTTATATTCACAGCACATGAAGTGCGTCTTCGTCAGGGTTGAGTACACTAATTAAATCTCCCTCGTCTCACTTCCACACCTTTTATTTGGCTAATTAATTTTTTGGGGGAGAAAATCTATTTCAGCATCAAAGCGACCTCACATTCCTCTACATCCCACCGTTCCTCCATCCAGCTCCTCACCCTCGCCTTCCTCGCGCCGGTCTCTCATTTCAAAGCAAGCGTTTAGAGACGGGGATGCCGTCTCTTCTCTTTCGTCTGTCGTCATCGCCGAACTCCAACACATCAATCACACATTTGTTTTCCATTTAACAGAAACGCTTTTAAAGAGAGATGGAAATATCCTCTTGGCAGCGCGTCGACATGCTCTTCCTCTTTCAAGCCGTCTTATTTAGCTGCTCCTATTTCTCTCCCCCTCCTCCTCCTCCTCCGACCTCAGCAGAGCTCCCACCACATCTGTACTGTGGTTTGGTTTGGAGAGGAGGAAGGAGGAAGTGTGTGTGTGTGTGTGTGTGTGTGTGTGTGTGTGTGTGTGTAACAGAGAGTTAAACTTCATGTCCTGTTGAGAGGCTCCAGCTCTGTATTTTCAGATCCAGCACGTCTCCAAACATCAAGAGTCGTCTTCAAGATGCGTTCAGGTGCTGCTCTCTCAGAGATGATGAAAGTGTTTTAGCTCATCTTATCACACGAGGAGCAGCTGGAGGAGCAGCTGGAGGAGCAGCTGGAGGAGCCCCAAATTTAGTCTTTAGGAGCGATGTGGCTCCAGAGAGGTTGGAGTCATGGCACATTTCCTGTCCTGCTGGACACCACGTTAAAACATCAGGCTGCTGGTTTCAGCTTATTATCCTCTGATCACACATGAGAGGAACTGTCACACTCATTTCCAGCCTGGAGACAAAGTAGAGACAGAGACAAAGTAGAGACGGAGACTTACAGCACCTGAATGTGTCTTCTAATGTCACCTTTGACCTCTCTGCTGCTCTTGACTCTCTCCACACTGGGACACCCTGAAGACTTGATGAGACAGATGGGAGCAAACACTATAAATCAAACACTCTTCAGTTCAGACTTCAAACAGAGCGCAGCACTTGAGATAGTTTCTTGATGCTGAGTCATCCCACTTCATTTCATGCCAGTGAGGTATGAAGGTCGAGCGGCTGTGACGTCAGACTCTGAGGAACAGACCTCGACTCAGCAAACTGTGACTTTGACTCATTTTACAAACATGCAAACACCTGTGCATCACCACCCTGCTGATGATCACCTGCAAACTGTTGACATGTATTTATGTCACAAAACATGCTCCCCCCGGCACGTTTGTGTGCACGGGGGAGAAACCGTCTCCCTCAGCATGGTGGCGGCGGCGGTGTTGGTGTGAATTAACCAGGATGGTGATAAACGCTGATGATGGTCCTTAAAAAGCTCTCAGTCAGAGAGCTGCCAATTAGAGGAAGCATGGTGATTAAATGGCAACATAAAGCTTTATCTGCTCCGCCTCACACACACACACACACACTGTCTCAGAAAGAAACATGTTGCATTCACTTCATAATTACAACATAAGTTCTGATAATAATGAGCTCCTGGTGTCATAATAACAAAGATCGTAATTATGAGATGTGTTCATCACAACAGGTAGGTGACATTTGTACGTGACACATATGTCACAGATATGTTGAGACTGAACATTTGAACAGCGCTGGGGTTAACGTTTGGTTAGCTTTAGGAACACAGCCGTGGTTAGGGTTAGACAAACATCATGTTTCAACCTAAAATACAAACAAACAATCCTGACTGCCACTATCCCGCAGGAGAAGCAGCAACTTGACTGTAAAAAACAGCACTTTTTGTTGCACTATATCTGCAGGAGAAACAGCAGAGATGTAATAACCACATTATGGAGCTGAAAGGCTGCAGAAGCCAGAGCGCTGTGTGGCTTTACACGCCTGCATCAGGGGCCTCAGGAGCCGCTGGAACCAGAGCAATGACTCGCTAAGAGACAAATTTTTTTGTTGTTTGTTGGTCTCCAGTGTTGTGCTAGTTACTGAAAAATAGTAACTAGTTACAGTTACTAGTTACTTCATTAAAAAGTAACTCAGTTACTTAAACCAAAAAGTAATACGTTACTGAGAAAGTAACTTTTTAGTTTTTAGTTTAGTTACTATAGGTCTACAGAAGCTTAACGTAACGTTACAGCGCTGTGGTGAGGCCAGCAGGTTGACAGTGACTTTGTGACTTCAGAGATGGTGAGAGACGTGTTTCATTAAGATGCTTCATATACCAATATCTGACTTGACTATCTTTTATTGTTCAGGGCTAAAATGTTTTAGTGAAAGGGAACTTCAGTGTGTGAAGGAATACTGACATCAGACGCCATCCACTGCCTCTCTTAGCCCGAGTGAGTGTTACAACAACACAACAGGAACTAAGAAAAATGATCCTGACAAAAACAAACTTTTGTTTCACCAGTTTCACAGATGAAACATTTTTTCAGCAGATATTTTTCCTCTCAGGGCGTCTGTCCACACAGTGACGCTCATATTGCTGCAGACAGAGATGATATTAACACGTTAAAGAACGGAGAGTATATAAACTGATATGTGGTAAAGTGGACGCCTGGTGTTTGAGGATTTTTGGAAGGGGATAATTCCTGACACTGCTGTGTAACTGACTCTGTTCTGCTCACAGAGCTGCTGACTCTGACTCTTGTTAGGAAGCATCCTGACTCACAGCCACATGTCACATTATACATCAGATTAGACCTTATTGATCCCCACGGGAGGAAGTGTTTGTCCTCTCTGTCTGAGGTTCATCCATGCACACACTCACAGATTTGTGTCAGAGCACAGTAACAATCTCTCCTCCTCACACACAGCAGTGTTCCTGCCAGAGACGCCACAGTCGCCACAGGTTTTGCTGTGTTTCTGTGCTCAGTGACGCCACCAGACATCAGCACCCAGTGCAACTCTTAATGAGTCTCTGAGGAGCGACCAGCTGCGCCACAGCCAGGAAACTGCCTCCTTTAAAACCCATCACCCCGTCCCCTCCCAGACATCCCATCACTGCAGGCTGCACGGGGCCGACCACCTGTCTCTCTGCTCCGCACCTGCACAGCCGGCCAAACGCTCGGCCTCGACTCACCTGAACACATCATCTGCATCTCAATGAAACTCACTGTGGTGACTCACGCTTCCTGCGGAGGATCGGGGGGGTTAATGTGTGCAGCAGAGTCGGTAAAGACTCAGCGTGAACACGCAGCAGCTGTCGTGACTCATGTTCGTGTTCACGTCCTTGGCTCTTTGTCCAGCTTCTGAGGATGAGATTAAAAAGGCAGAAACAGGCACAGTGAGACATTAGCATGCACAGGACACAGAATATTCCTGGATGGAGACTAAATACACAAATACAGAGATACTGTATGAGAGCGTTTACAGACGCACAGGTTCAGACACATGGAGGACAATCACACACTCCCTGCTTCTTTACTTTCTACAGTTTATCAGGTTATTAGCATCAAAACTGGTTCTTTAATTTCTTCAGAGTCTCAGTGACACTGAAGAAAATGTCTCGTTACATTAAGAGTTTGTTTAGTCTTCATAGGACGGGTTTGTGTTGACTGACAGCTGTCTCAGCCCCTCACACTCAGTCATGGCAGTTTATAGACCTTCTCAAGGTCGACGTCACGATGGCATCATGTTATCAGCTGGAGGTTCCTCTGAAAACTCACTAGGCATGCCAACCGTCGCAACAGCTCTGTTTGTGCTGCTCAGCCTGTTGATTTGAAGTGAAGTGTAGATCTGTTACTGTAGCAACTCCACCTCGTCGTCCATCCAGACAAAGTTATCTGTGCATGCTGTCGCCATTGTGTCTTCTTTGTCTTGGTTTGTAATCACGGCGTTGTAGAGGAAGGCGCTTCAGTGTAGGCGCATAGCGTCATGCCGTGGTGTTGCTTTGCAAATTTACACTGCCACCTATTGGCCTGGCGTGCATACTACAGCATTTCCAGTAGATTTTGCAGCTCCGTGTGAACGGGGATCGTTTCAATAACGTCGTTATATAAACACAGAAGTTTTTTAAAAGGATAGACTTTTCCATTTTTATAGAAACCGTTGTCGTCTAAACAGGGCCTCAGTGATGACGGTTTATAGACCTTCTTAAGACGATGACATCATGTTATCAGCTGGAGGTGCAGCTGCCTCTCCCCCACAGGGCTGTAGGCTCCATAGGAGTGTTAAAATGTGTTTGTCTTGTTGTGTTATTGGGAGCCAGAATAGAAGGAGTCATGGCTCAAAACCAGCCGCCACTGCCCGTCAACAAAAACAAAGACAACTATGGTTAAATGTGATAAGACCAAAGGACTGGACGGAGGCCATCATCAAAAATGCTCACATGTGCAGCGCACACTTCATATCAGGTTAGGGAAAAAGTATTTCCTGTTGTAGGGATGAATAAGGTTATGTGTATTAAGGGTTATCATGTCCACCTCATCAGAAACTGGGGAGGGATTAAGAGGAAGATTGGATTTCTCTGCAACGCTAACTTTTTAGCACATTAGCTAACGTTAGCTTCCATAGCAAAACAAACATGTCTGAATTTTGACCCGGTTTTGACCAACTGGATCTGGATGAGCCATTTGAATTTGATGACAGTATTTATTTGAACACGGACATACACGGACGTACATGGACGTAGAGCTCATTGAAGAGCGGACGAGGAGAGAGAGGGAGCAACAACAGGCAGAGGAACATGAATCCAGCTAAAGGTAAACACACGTTCATTTCTCCTTTCCGTTATGTTGTCAGATAATTATACTAACAATCCGAGCCTATCTCTGTGAAAAAAATGCACTTTTAGTGGACGTATTTTGACGTTGTTTGACGCTGTCTGAGTGCCCTATTATTTATTATAGCTGCAGGCAGGTCAGCCCTAGCTTCGTACTGGAGACATGTCACATATTGAACATCCTATCACTCATTTAGACAAAGATGGAAAAAAACATCCCCTTTACAGTTTTTCTCGATTGTTTACACACATTTTCTGAAAGCATGCCTCATCCTCTCAGAACTCTACACACAAATCAAAACACACACACACACACACACACACACACACACACACACAATGGGCAAAACCCCTCAATTCTCCTGCAAAATGAAACTTCACATTCAAAACAATATTATTTCTTCTCAAAATGTTATTTTGTTTTCAAATGACACACAAACCATCATATGAACAGACATTAATAAGAACCAGTTGAACACTGATGTGCTCAATGTAAAACACTATGATGAATGGAAAACACTTCTTCTCCATTCATCATAATGACTTAGGCCTTTTTTTGTTCAGTGTTACACTTACTACAGACAGTACATACATAAGTGTGATGTAAAATATTTTAGAATATTGTTTTTATACTCAGAACACACAAATACACGGTAACAAATATATTTTATTTTTCCCACAAAAACAATGTACACAGTGCACATCCCAACCAACACAAAGTTGCACATACAGTGGTCTACATACAAAACAACAGAAGAATTTACTGTATACAGTTACAGTAAAAAACAAAACAAAACTGTGCTGCATCCTCTCTTCTGTTTCGGTCTGGCCACAGCACCTCATCCACATCACAAGCAATGTTTTCCCTGGCCAAGCAGCGGGGGAAATATCGCCTAGCATGGCGAATCCAGCCATGAAAAGCATCAACTGCTATATCTCCACATGTGACTACCATAGCTTGGAGAAGGGGTGTACACGTTGGATTTCGGTCATACACTTTCCATCTCCAGGCAGAAAAAGTGGCTCGGATCTCATCAGAGATTACGGTCCTTGGCCTTGGCCTTCCTCGTCCTCGTCCTCCCCGTCCTCCTCCTCTTACTCTCACTCCTCTGGCTCTGGCTCTGCCTCTGTTTCCAATGTTGGCATCCATTGCTCCAAAACAGAAGAGCTCACCTGTTGCCCTTTTATGCTAAAGCTCTGATTGCTAATTGTAAAACTGTGTGACAGGTGTTTGCCCATGTGATGAGTCAGTGTGCATAGTAGGGCAATTAACTTTAGAATTTTGAATGACAGTGTGTTCTTTGTGAAAACAAGAGATTTTCTTCTGAAAATTGTGCCAAATGCAGAGAATTGTGTTTAGTGTTTTGAAGAAAATGTGTTTTAGAACTGCAGTTTGAGTGTAAAGCAGGAATTGTGCTTGTAGTTTAGCAGAATTGGTTCAGGGGGTTGGTGCATGAGTTACATGTTGTGGTCACTGTGTCTCAAGTACCAGTATTTGTGTGTAAACAACTGAGAAAAACTGTAAAACACATTCAGTGTGCCATCTGATGGGACATGAGGAACCGATTGGTAACAACCATGTTATGATATGTCGTCATAAAGGGGTCAAATAACGCTTCAAAGTTAAGCTTAATTTGGGCGTTTTTTTTCTAAACGAGCCTGTATCTGCACACTGTGGCTCCTGAACTGTCTCTGAATGACATGACTGAAGTCTGACTGGAAAACACAGACTCTTCACACTGTTTCAGTTCTGCACAGAATTAAACCAACATTTAACTTGTTTAGTATTTTTCAGTCATGATTTATCTCATGATGTAAAAACACGCTGTATTAATTTCTTTCTCCGATCGCTCATTACAGCTGATCGTTTGTTTCAGCCCAGGACAAACATGAGACTTCCTCTGCTTTTCACAATAAGAAAAAAAACCACAGTCGATATGAAATACATGTGGAAATATGAGTGTATTATATTCTCTGCCTGTGTCTCCTGACAGCTGACTGATGACTGATCGTGCTGTGTTTCTGTCAGATTTTATCTCTGAATTATTTCACTAATCTATCTCTGTTTCCACATTTATTATTGTTCCCTCATGAGTCTTATCCTCTGTGTGTGTGTGTGTGTGTGTGTGTGTGTGTGTGTGTTTCCCTCTGGTCTTGATTGTGTCATCAGTCTCACCTGTCGCTCATTACCTCTGCAGCCTCCTGCTCACCTGTCGTCTCTCCACAATCAGTCACTTCCTGTATATAAACCCCACCCACTGCTTCTCTTCTCAGCTTAGCGTCTGTGTGTCTTCTTGTCGGGAGTGTTTTACTCATGTCAGTTTGTTTCCTGGAGTTTCAGCCTTTTGTTCCACAGTTTAATGATTTCAGGGCTGAATTCACAGAGCCTCCTCGTACACAGAGTTCAGAGCGTTTTCTTAGAGTTTCCCCTTAAAGTTAAGACCAGCTCCCTGTAGGAACAATGTTGGTGGTTGATCTCATCAGATACACACACACACACACACACATATATCCCACCCCACAAAATAACGCTGTAGAAACGCAGCAGTGATGAGCTGAGTCTGTCTCAAGCGTCCATCAGCAGTGATCACGCTGTCAACACTACTGTGATGCAGTTCATCTCATGTCCACTGGGTGTCCTCAGCTTGGTCGTCCCTTTGTGAGCCTGCATCACGTCTGTTGAAAGAATACATCACACCTAATAACAGGGTCGACCACACCTCCTCTCTGAGGTCACGGTGTCTGTGTCATCATCACTCAGAGTCGCTCTGACAAATCAGCCTGAACTCCTTACTAAACATTTTTAGTTTCAGTTAGGAGCTCTCTGAGAAGGTTCTCAGGAAGTGTGTGAACACGCCCCCTGGTGTTCAGTGTTGGTGTTTGAACCTTCAGCCTGTCATCTGTCTGTCTCTTAGCTTTATCTCAATAAACCATTAAACTCATCTGTTGTTTCTCTGTTTGGGTCCAAACCTGTTGATCCTGAGACTGTTTGAGGACACGCTGGTTCATATCTGTCGGTCTGAAAGTCAGTCAGTGGGTTTTTGTTTGTGACGAATAAAAATCTAAGTGATAAAACATAACCGTCATTCATTTCCATGTGATTTTATGTCAGAGCCACAGAGAGCTACTGGAGAGAGTTTAAAGAGCCACATGTGGCGCCGGAGCTGCAGGTTGCTGATCACTGTTCTCATGATTTGGAGTCACGTTCAGTTCTCACAGTGTGGCTACATACTGGTCCAACGCTGTCTCACTCTGGAGTTGTTCAAAAAACAACGCTAGGTCACTAGGTGTGTCAGACACTGATGAAAATAAAACCGTCCTTTCACGTTGGCATGATACACGGCTGGTTAACGACACTCAGCGGACCACGTGACCACGTCTGTGTGTTGGCTAAACGTAACCACACGTGTATGTTGGCTAAACGTAATGACGCATGAATGTCGGCTAAACATAACCACGGGTGTGTGTTGACTAAACATAACCACGTGTGTGTGTTGGCTAAACGTATCCACGTGTGTGTGTTGACTAAACGTAACCACGAGTGTGTGTTGGCTAAACGTAACCACGTGTGTGTGTTGGCTAAACGTAACCACATGTGTGTGTTGGCTAAACGTAACTACACGTGTGTGTTGACTAAACGTAACCACGAGTGTGTGTTGGCTAAACGTATCCACGTGTGTGTGTTGACTAAACGTATCCACGTGTGTGTGTTGACTAAACATAACCACGTGTGTGTGTTGGCTAAACGTATCCACGTGTGTGTGTTGACTAAACGTAACCACGAGTGTGTGTTGGCTAAACGTATCCACGTGTGTGTGTTGACTAAACGTAACCACGTGTGTGTGTTGGCTAAACGTATCCACGTGTGTGTGTTGACTAAACATAACCACGTGTGTGTGTTGGCTAAACGTATCCACGTGTGTGTGTTGACTAAACGTAACCACGAGTGTGTGTTGGCTAAACGTAACCACACGTGTGTGTTGGCTAAACGTAACCACACGTGTGTTGGCTAAACGTAACCACGTGTGTTGGTAAAACAGAAGTGTGTAACAGGCTGAAGTTGAGACAGCATCCCAGAACGTCAACAACCAACACACCCAGGGTACCTTGGACGTCATATGTGGACGTGGAAAGTCCATGACCAAACGTGGACATGTGACATGTCACATGAGGATAGGTTACATGGCGTATTAAGAGCAGGAAGAGAACATTCGTCAGTGTGTTTGGTGAATACACCTCTCCTTGTGGTCGCTCCCGTCGATCTCTCACACAGCTGAGATGAAAATTCCTCGCAGCCTCTGCAGAGCGAGGAAACAGCAGCTCTGTGAGAAGTTTTACGAGCTCTGTAAAAAGCGTGTGTGTACTCTGGGTGACTGCGAGGCCGCTCCAAGACGTTCATCATCTCCCTCTAATACTGAGTCGCTCTGAGTGACCACAGAGGCTGGGTGGCCCCCGGTGACGAGCCAGCCTGTTTACGGACGCCAGAGTGAAGGTTAAGTCGACGCCAGATAGCAGAGGTCACCGTCGGCCCGGGAGACGGAGATGGATGTGTGTTTGGTCTGGACGGGGGACAGGCCTGGAGACGCTCGCTGCTACAGAGAGGCCTCAGTGCTGCTCGCACACAGAAACACTCACTGAGATGTAAGGTTTCCTGTTTCCTCTGCGTCCAGCCTGAAGTCACGTTTATATATCACACATGGCCAAAAGTATGGGGACACCTTTACATGACAAACACATGTGAGTGTTGAACACGTCACCTTAAATCATTGGGCGTCACCACTCTGCTGGTGATCAGGTCTGACTCTTCCTGTCAGAGGTGTTGGATGGGTCACTGCTGGAGCTGTGATCTGACCAGTTAACACCAAACTGGGAGGGAGCGTGTCTTCATGGAGC
The DNA here is from genome assembly GCA_037127435.1 of Epinephelus malabaricus. Taxonomy (NCBI): domain Eukaryota; kingdom Metazoa; phylum Chordata; class Actinopteri; order Perciformes; family Serranidae; genus Epinephelus; species Epinephelus malabaricus. The sequence continues at coordinate 43,253,005 of JANUFT010000015.1, forward strand.
TGGCTGTGTGACCGAGGGGCATCATCATCATCATCATCATCATCATCATCATGTTGAAACAGGAGAGGGACTTCCCAAAAACTGCTGCCACAGAGTTGGCTGCCTAAAATATCTCTGCTCGCTGTAACAAAATAATTTCTCCTTTAACTGGAACTAAACCACGAAAAACAGCCGAGACCAGAAGCACAGAGACGAGTGTGGACGAGACCGTCTTCTGTCCTGTCCACATACTTCTGTCCTGTCCACATACTTCTGTCCTGTCCACATACTTTCTGTCCTGTCCACATACTTACATGGTGACATGTTTATTTACAAACACTACAAAATACAAATGGACTTAACGAGGATGAATGTGAAGGATATTTTTATTTGGTCATGTGCAGCAGTTCATCAGGAAACAGTGACAACATTTAAAGAAAACAGCTCGTTACTCTTTTCAAGAGTAATATTACTTTATCTATTACTGCCTGCCAACAGTAATTAGTTACACTACTTGTTATATTAGTTTTCTGTTACACTCCATAAAACTGGTGACTGTATATCTGAGTGCAGCTGAGGACAGACAGCTTCTTTTTTACCTGGAGGTCTTCAGTTACATGTGAGCGATATTTTCCCAGAGATCTGTCTCACAGACGGAGACTCACTGATGGAGCAACATTTCATCCAACACATATCCAACCACCAGCTCCGTCACTTCTCTGTGTCTGCAGCTGTCCACCAGTAAAATCCAGTTTGGCTTGTTCAGCCAGTGCAGAGCTGCAGCCGACCTCCACAGTCGAGGAGGGCTCATGTTTGGTGGGGTGTATTTCCTGGAGCTTCAGGTCGTAGTCAGTGTTTCAGACCGGAGGTTTGAGGACATGTTTTTCACAGTGGAAAGAGTTTTAGTTCGACTTCCTGCAGCAGCAGAGTTCCTGTCATCTTTCCTCCGACAGAATCAAAGTGATGAGAATATTTCAGCTGCTGAAGTAAAACGAGTTTCTGTCTTCATAACTCGCTGCTGCTTCGTAGTGATGATATAAAAATGAGTCCGCTGATGTGATGTTGTATTTAAAGTCAGTAGTGACGTGATAACAAAAGTAACGTTGCAACGAGTTGTTTGGTTTTACTGTAACGTGTTTCTGTCCAACACCGAGCCTTACAGGCTCCAGTTTTGGAGAAAGTTTGACATCAGCACAAAAAGTTTGACAGCGGCAAAAACGTCAACGTTTCCAGAGCTCCATGGAACTGTGAACCCTCTGAGACGTTTCAGATTAAACCCTGCTGCCACCATCATTGTTAGACGTTGATATTTGTTCGAATTTAGGTTGTGACGTCAGGTGATCAAAAGTCAAAGTCAGGACGACTAATGTCAGTGTGACTCAGAACACTGACAACACAAGACATTAATATTTTGTTGGTTTTAAGTTTTGTTAAATAACCAAAATCCAACGTCTTCCACATGTCTCGTGCCAACGTCTAAACAACATGGAGAAATCTACATCCAGAGCCGTGACTTTTTGGACGGACCAAATGTACAGAGCTGTAAAGTTGTCCACCATGGTAGCAGTTAGCAGCTAGCTAACCGTAGCTAACTTGTTTGTCCATTGTTTGGTCTGTGACATAATAGGTCAACAGGAAAAAGGTCCAATACTAACAAGCTGAAAGGGGGCATATCTCCACCTATCGTAGAGGAGTCGCACATACTTGGCTCAATAAATGGATTCCCCTCCCGTGCTTGTATACTGGGACAAGGACAGTAGGCCAGTTAGATGTCCTCGTCCAGCTGGGACTGTAGCTCCACTTTACTGTGACTGGAAACATACTGAGCGTATCATGTAGTGTGTATGTGAGGACATGGGATCTATGGCGTCTCCAAAGTTGGACCTGCCACTTATATTTGGATGCACGACCCCAGGTGATGAGAACAGCAGCACATCTGAATAACACAGTTACTCTAAGACACTTTACATTCGTTAAAACATTTAATTAATTACTTATGTGCAGTTCTCACACTTTGTAAAGTCACCCAGTGGACCTGACTGGACCTGACTGGACCCAGTCATGGGCTGGCTCTGGCCCGTGGGACGTATGTTTGACACGTCTGACACAGAATAACAACATTCAGTTTTAAGGTGTGGAGATCACAACCATCATGTTAACATCCACACAGCATCAAAGTCTGATGTCATTAAACATTTAAATATTGTCGACACAGCTTCCTGCCAACGTCTAACGTCTTTATGACATCATACTGACGTCATACTGACGTCTGGTGAAGCTGAGCAGTAACGTGTGATCTAAAAACATGTTGAGCAGCATGACTTGTGTCTGTTGTCTTTATTATAATCTTCTATTTTATACGAAGAGAACATTTTATTATTTATCATTTTATATGTCTTTGGTTCATCAAACACAAGAAACAACATCATCACAGATGAGGCGCTCATGACAGCACGAGATGTAAACATTAATGGCGTCCTCCTCGGCTGAGTTCTAACGTTAGCTAGCTCAGTGATGCTAGGTGAGCTAGCAGTAGATGCACTCTTCCTTCTGCACAGTGATACAGTTGGTGGTGTAGACAGGAAATAGTTCCTACATGAAACTGTTCACAACAAGGTCTGTGGATTATCTTGAGTAACCAGGTCATGGTTTCTGGAGAGAGACATTGATGTTGAGTTTTTCAAAAGTATTTCTTTGGCACTTTGAGCTCCACAAGCTGAGTGACATCATACTGGAGAGAAGGCAGACATCTGTACGTCTGATATCTGCAACACTCTGCAGCTCACACCAAAACTATCAGACTGACAAACAGCTCTACAGGAAGAGGAAGAATATGGAGCTCTGATTTTGTCTCTGTAATCAGGTCAGTGTCTGTGGTTTAAATCTTATTGGTGATATGATTCATTTTTAGTTTCCAGATATGAATAGTTTTAATCACTGACACATGAACACATGAACACATGAACCTCTCTGTGTTTAGATCGTTAGTATCTGACATGTGGCAGTTTCACTTTCAGTGTCTCCACTGAACTTTATTTTTCTGTGATTTCAGGACTTTATTTTCACCGCCGTGGTGTTTTAGTTCTTGCAGCCTCAGTGAGATCGTCCTGAATCATTGTGACATTTTTAAACAAGCGAAGTGGCGAGCGTTGATCCGGCTCACCCAGAGACGACAGGTTTAAACTCCTCCGTCATTAACGAGCTGCACTTTGACTCGCTGCCTCTGAAAACACTCTTTATGGTTTGTTTTTCCTGCTGGGATGCCAGGGGGGCGGAGCTTCCCTCCAAGGAGAGATTACACACTCACAATTAGTCAATTAGCTTTTCTTCTTCTGTGGTTACCTGACGCAGTGAAGCCCCGCCCACCTCAGCTCTATGACGACAAACTGTTTCCTTTTTTTTTTTTCTCAGTTGCTGTGTGTCTGAGTTTTGGGATCTGCTCACTGATCACAAGAAGAAGAAGAAGTCACTGTTAAACTGCTGGACATCCATACACAGTCCCACACTGCCCCCCAGTGGCCTCTCTGTGAACAGCAGCCTCAGTCCTGACTGCTGGGAGGTGACAGCTGATGTTGACACTCTGGATCAGGGGCCCATCATGACACAGCGGGCCCTCTGTGTGTGTGTGTGTGTGTGTGCAGTCGTGCTCAGGACCAGCACCATCGTTTTAAATCTTTGTTTGTTTTAATGCCAAAAAACATGAACCTGATGTTTACCTTTCGTCTGTTTGACTGATACAAGTTAGAAAATGACCAAATAAACTTAACAGACTTGAAGGTGTTTTGTGTCTTTTAGTGTCTCTGGAGTTGTTTTGCATCCCGTCGTTGTTACGCTGAGTCTCTCGTGGTCATTTTGCTGATGAAGGGCTGCCGACACTTTGGGCCCCTGAGGCTGTCCAGCCTGTTCAGGTATCTGTCTGTGACCTGAGGAAATTCATTTATATTTTATTCTCTCAGTGTTTTGTTTCAACAGATCTGTTCATATTTTTCTGTTCTCTGACTTTATATTTCTGGTTTTATTTCACATCATCTTCTGACGTTTCTTTGCTCCTCCTGAATTAAATTTACTGAATTTGTTTGATCGCTTCCGGACTGGAGAAGGTTTGTGGGTTGATGGTGTTTGACAGGCAGGTAGGAGGCTCAGTTATCTGTGAGTGTAGCTGTGCTGTAAGTAAACAGTCTGAACTCAGATCAGTTTGAATAGTTTGAATCACCAACTCTGTGAGAGGACACCAGTTTAAACCTCCAGACTAACATGTTGCACATGAAGAAACAAGTTATGTTTCTGCTTCATTACATTTTAGTCTCAGGACTGAATCTAAACTATCTGTGTCAGAATGAACAGGGAGACATGAGCTCAGTGTCAGACGGGTCGTCACCTGACAGACAGACAGACAGTTAGTAAAGACAGACGCACAGACAGAAGCTGTGTTGACAGATTTATTGCAGTTCAGTTACAGCGAGCAGTGTCTGAGCAGTCGATGTGTTCATCAGGTTCACATCAGACAGGTTAGCAGACAGACAGACAGACAGACAGACAGACAGACAGACGGCACTGTGAGCGTTATACAGCAGCAGAGTGTTTTCACCATCACAGACCTGTGTGTAGATTTACAGCCCCGATGTGTCACTACTTAACTCTCTGAGTGTGACGCAGCCTCATTCAGCCTCATTCAGCCTCACTGAGCCTCATTCAGCCTCACTAAGCCTCACTGAGCCTCACTGAGCCTCTAAACTCTCGTGCTCTCTGTCGTCTCTCAGTTTATTGTCATGAAACATTCAGACGTCATGACTGATGACGAACACTGATGGTCACAAGTCTTTAACATCCATCACAGAAAACTTTAATTAAAACCTTTAAACTAATGTTGTGACATCATCAGAGTGAGTCGTTACATTCTTACAACCTTTATTAGACTTGATTAATTATTATTACTGCATTACTGTAAAGCCCTTAAGATGTTGTTAAGGGAGAATTTATTAAATGAACATTTCCAACCAGCTCAGGGACTCTGTAATGACATCATTACTGAGCAGCAGTGTGTGTGTGTGTGTGTGTGTGTGTGTGTGTGTGGAGGGTAAAATCCAGATTATTGCAGCATCTTCAGAGTCACGTTATCTGTCTATGTTTCCACAGCAGAGACACTGACCTCAGTCTTAAAGGGATAGTGCACCCAAAACTGAAAATTCAGCCATTATCTACTCACCCATATGCCGAGGGAGGCTCAAGTGAAGTTTTAGAGTCCTCACATCACTTGCAGAGATCCAAGGGGAGAAAAAAAGTTGTTTGGAAAAACCTCATTTGAACGTGAGACCAGCGAAAGCACGTGAACACACATGAAGGCGGTGCCCATGTCTCACGGTCTCACACAAGCACACACGTGAGTGCGGTGCCCAGAGAGGCAGTCAGAGCTACAGGCTACAATGAGGCTAAAAACAGAGTTCAAATGAGGTTTTTCCAAACAACTTTTTATGTCGGGGCTTCAGGACACTTGGATCACTACGGACGAGCAGTATGGAGATATTTTGTGGTTTCAATTATGTGTTTTTGGATGTTTGAATCTGGGGCGCCGTCAGCCTCCATTAGGTGGAGTTGTGTTGCTACCTCCTCTCCCCTTGGATCTCTGCAAGTGATGTGAGGACTCTAAAACTTCACCTGAGCCTCCCTCGGCATATGGGTGAGTAGATAATGGCTGAACTTACATTTTTGGGTGCACTATCCCTTTAACTCTCAGATTAACCCTCAAGTCGATGGTCTGTGATTTCTGCGTCAGACACAGACGAGAAAAATTCATCCTTTCATGGTGGATGTTAAATTTTTTATTTAAAGCCTTTTTTTAAATAAAGGAAACAATATTCATATTTAACCCTTGTTTTTAAACAGCTTTCAGCCTGAACAGAAGTTAAAAGTTAAAACTTCCTGTTGATGCACAGCTGAGAGAGAGAGATCATATGTGAGGTATTAAATGCTTAAATTAGTTTTTGTTGTGAAATTTGTGAAACTTCTAAAATGAGATCTGCACGAGGCTCAGTGCACTTCTCTCATTTTCTCATCTATTTTTTTTTTTTGTTCAGTGTGACTGGTTCAGACTGGTTCAGACTGTGTTTGTGACAGTAAACTTACTGAATCTTGATTTTCTCCCTCAGAACACAGACACAAACACCACTGCTGCTCAGGTGGAAACGAGAGATAAATAAAACAGATCAGAACAGGACGAGGACGGTTAGTGAGCTCACAGAAATCAAAGATCAGAAAGAGAAAGAGTTTGTTTCCATCTCAGTGACTGAAACATGATGACAGAGTTCAACTGATCATCAGGCACTGATGTTACAGAAAACAAAAAGGAAACTCTGCAGATAAATAAACACAAACGTTACAGTACATCAGAGTGAGTACGGAAGCCCTGAGAGGACACTGAGGGAAATCTGATCTGGTGACAGTTTGTCTCTGTGCTGAGTTCAGGACTGAAGAACAGAAGGAACAAAAAAGGTTTCGTCAGTTTTACTGAATAAAAAAAACTGCAGAATATTTTACTGAGAAGTTAAATGCTGATTCATCATCGCGTGTTCGCTCTCACAGAGTTAAACCTCGTAGCCGCCACGTGTGATGTTTCACTGTTAGGAGCAGTTTTTCCTGCGCAGAACTCAGTCTGTTGCTCTCAGGACAAAATCTGTGTCACAACTATAAACAAGAAATTTACTTGACAAAACTTTTTGAACTGTTTTCATAGAAGAAGAAAAGTAAAAACTTTTTTCAGAGAGCTCATCAGCAGATTATTTTCCCTCTCAGCTTCCTGTCAGAGTCCGAACATGAAGCACCTGTGATGAGACGACGTGAGCTGAGGAGACGTCAGCTGAGTCACAACGCGTCTCTTCTTCTTCTTGAGTTTGAACAGGACGTGAGGAGCTCAACTTTACACCACGTCACACACTCAGGTATTAACTACACACTTCGTCATGCAGCCTGATACATGTTAGCTGGAGTTGAGATGACGGTTAGTGCAGCACGGAGAGACGTCACTTATTTACATCATGAGAAGAAGGAAGGCGTGCGTAGAGTTCGTCCAGCAGCTGCTGACTCATGTAAACGTCTCATGCAGAGTCTGATTTAATGAACTGCTCAGAGTGACACCTATAAATGTTCCACAGAGCCTGTCGCTGTTTCCTTTGGAAAAAAGTTAATTTCATTTGTGCAAAACCTCTGATAGAATCAAACTCCTGCTCCTGATCAATGGACGTGAACGACGAAGAGGAGGAAGAGTGATCAAGTGTTGCATTAACTGTAACAGCTACTGCATGAGTCCATATCAGTGTCATTAGCATCGGGACTAAAGACCCTGCAGAGGCCGGCTGCACAAAGCACCTTAAGTTGGCTTTTTAGTTTTGACACTTAAGGTTTCCCTTAGCTGAGGAAATGACTTAAGGGTGTTGCAAACACTTAGTTCAGGAGAGACGTTAAGGTGTTTACTGCACTGGCAGAGATTTCACTGCAGTAAAACTCTGCTGTTTCCATGGAGACCGTTTGTTTGCCTGCACTTGTGTGGTCCTGCTGTTGGGACACAAACGTCACCGCGGTGTTCAGCAGACTGATCCGGCTGCATCAAACCACAGCCTCCTCTTCTTCACTCATCTCCATAAACTCAGACATGTTTCTGTTCTGACGCTTCAGAGGAACCTCGTGTTTTATCCTGACTTTACTCCCTGAGCTCCTCTGTGCAACCCTTGAATGAACTTTAAGCAATTCCTTCAGTATAAGACTAAGATAAGGAGAAAAACTTAAGGAAACCTTAAGGAGAAGACTTAAGGATGTTTTGTGCAACTGATTTTATTAAAGGAACCCTTAACTCAGATTTAAAGGAAAATCTTAAAGTGCTTCATGCAGCCGACCCCTGAATCTTAATGCGATGATTTAAGGGGAAATAATAAGACATAAAAAACCTTCAGATGTCATGTCAGGACACTTTGGGACTCGACGTCGCTCAGACTTGAGCACATTTTACAAACCTGATCTCTAATTTCTGCACGTGGAGACAAAAATACATTTTTCTGATTAACTTTATATGTTTATATGTTTCCTCTTATTTACAAAGACACCTGTGCACTTCCTGTTTACAAAACAACAAACATTTCTCTACAGTAGGTAGTTTATCTGTGACGTCTCACACGTCTCAACCTCCGACCCTCAGACCCTGTGAATGTACCGATAATCTCTGAGTTCAGCTTCAGTGCAACATTCATCTCTGAAACAAACAGCTGATCACACAGAGACGATGATGATGATGATGGTGATGGTGATGATGATGATGATGTTCGCACGCTTCAGCCTCACAAATAAAAGAGATTCAGGAGTTTGTCTAAATGAACTCAGTCACAACCTGCACACACACACACACACACACACACACACCCCAAACTGTCAGTGTCTTCTCTTTGTACCTGTGATGAGGCCTTCCTCCTCCTCCTCCTCCTCCTCCTCCTCCTCCTCCTCCTCCTCCTCCTCCTCCTCCTCTGTAATCAACACCTCCTCATCACAACATGGACCCTCACAAACTCCCTGAAGCAGACAGCTCACACTTCCTGAGATCAACACATCTCTTCCTTCAGAGGCCTGAGACGCCGTCACCATGAGACAGACACACCTCAGCGTCCTGACAGACTCTGACTGAGGAGTAAATATCTTTGACTGTGTGCAGAGACGTGATGAAGGACGGAGCAGGAAACATGTCAGTGTGTCTGCAGCCTCCAGCAGGTTCACCTCTGGGTTCAGACCTCTAACGTGACTCTGTGGTTTCATTTGTTACCAGAACCTGAACACACTGAATGATCCGCTCATTTTCATGGTCAGCACTGAGACACGCAGGGACGCTGTGACCTCAGAGCTGCAGTGACAGCTTCAGTCGGACATTTTAAGATGTAGTTTTGTGAATCCAGTTTTCTCTTTGAGTCAGATTGACTTGACTCTGTCAGAGCACAGTGTCAGACGGTCGTGATACACGAGGCCAAAGTTTCTATGATGAAGATTTAAACCTGCTGTTTCTCTTTCTTTTATATTTTTTTTGCTTCGAGCTGACGTCACAGGTTCATGATGGATTTCTTCATGTGATCATCTGCTCACGTCACTGCAGATATTTACATTACACACACTGCTACATGTAGCTACATGCTAACCTCAGGTCATTTCTCCCTGGTTTCAGATCATACTCCTGTTGGAACATGTCTGGTTGTGTTGAGAAGCTTTTACTGGTGATTTATAACAGGAGACAGTGCTGCTACAGTCTGTTATCCATGCTACATGCTAACCTCAGTGAAACATGGCATCTTATTGTTGTGTTCAGGAGCCTTTCATGGGGATTTTTCACAGTAAAACATGCTGCTACACTCCATTACAGTCCTTCCTCAGTAGCAAGTACACTGCTACATGTAGCTACATGCTAACGTCAGGTAATTTTTCCTAAATTTGGATCATATTCCAACGCAGACTGTTTTGTTTTTCAGGAGGGCGGGGCTTAAAGAGACAGGCGTTAAAACAGAGCATGGCTTTCAGCACAGACAGGACGAAGAGAATAACGTGCGTCTTTAAACATTAAAGCGCATAAACGTGTTGTAATAGAAACTTTATATACAAGTATGAACCTGAAAATAAGAAGAGCAGCTGAATTAATGACCTGTTGTGATGTGCAAATATTTAAAATCTAAAAGGACGAAGCTGCACTGAGTTTGTGTGACACATGTAGATGCAGATACATGAAAGCTTTAAATTCAAACGTCTTTACCACCGGTTGATGTGCTCCCTCTTCCTCCTCCTTCTCCTCCTCCTGTGTCTTTTTAATTTGTCTTCCTGTTCATTCATGTGTCTGCAGCTCTGTCAGGACGCTGTGAGTCTGTCAGGCTTCAATAAAACCCTGTGAGGAGTCAGTGTTCCTGTTTCCTGCCCCACAGTCTGATCAGAGCACATAAAGGGTTAAAATCAGATCTTTTTGTCCTGTTTCCTGCTTCATCGATTAAATTCACTGCTCACGCTCTGACGTTAAAACTGTCGCTGGAAAAATTGGTCTGGTTTCATTTCAGCAGCCGAAGACAGAGTGTCAGCTCAGAGAGCGGTGAGATGGGTCAGGACTCAGGGATGAAGAACACACACACACACACACACACACACACACACACACACAGAGTGTATAATGTGAAGGTGAGGTCAGGTGAGCGGTGAGAAACATGAGATGTAAAACAGAACAAAATGAAAAGAATCAGATGAAATTCAACGTCATGATTTATTGATTCAATAAATGAGGTTTCTGATGTTTTTCATACATTCAAGTTAAATCAAATCAAATCCAGTCACTTCGTGAAGAAGAAACGACGTCTCCACGTTCAGATAGAGAAAAAACTTTGGAAAATCTGATTAAATAAATAAATAAATAACATGACAATGATCTCAAACAGAAGCTGGTCTGTCTCGTCAGGTTCAATCACTAATATATATATTTATATTTAATATGATTGCATCAGGTCATAAATGATACTGCATCATGTCCTCTCACCTTCAGACTGAGGACACATTCAGCCTGATTTATGTCTCCACTGACTGAAGACTTGTTAACGTTCTGTGAACTGACAGCAAGCGTCAACACGAGACTTCAAACAGCTGCAGGCTGAAAGTGACTCTGAGCTGATCTCACAGACGTGAAGCACATTCAGTTTGAATATTAACGTCACATCACGTCTTTCTGTTTCTAACAACTTTGTGTGAATCCTGGATTTTATGAATTTAAGAAACTGGAGGGAAAGACATTGAAAATGAGCTTCACTTTCTGTGTGAACGTCTTTAACAACACGTGTCCTGTGAAGAGATGGAGGCTGCTCTGATGTTTGGTTTAAAGGTTCCTCCAGTGTCAGAGAGTCTGAGCTGCTGGCTGCAGACTGGCTCTATAAACTCTGCTGGTCCTGATTCTCCTGCTGCCTTTTTCCTCTGTCTGCAGCTACACTCACATATCTTCATGTCCTACAAAGAGCAGCTTTGTCTGGTGTTGAAAAGACCAATCATCACCTGTCAGATCATCTCCTCCCACATGTTCAAGCTATCAGCCTGATATCAGGAGGAGAAGCAGAGTCCAGTTACAGCAGTGTTTCTCCTGCAGCAGCCTGACCACTCTTTTCTTTTCCTAGACGTTACAGTCGCCTGAAACAAATCAGTCGCACCTGATGTGCCTCAGACAGAAGGGAGAAATAAACAAAAGGTGCACGAGGAGTTAAATATTTGTTCTTCTTCTACACGACTTCCTCAAACTCTACGGGAATCTTTCAGGACGGTTTGGTATCACAGATCATAACTTGTGCTCCCTGCTGCTGCTGAAACTGCTCTCACACACACACACACACACAGTGCAGTGACACAGTGACATCACTGATCAGAGGACAGTCACATGATCGACCACAGTCGTGCTGACTGGGCACAGAAACCAACCAATCAAAGCTGACTGTCAAAATGTTTCTGCTGCCATCTCCTTCTGTCCTCTCCTCCTCTTCCTCCTCCTCCTCCTCCTCCTCCTCCTCCTCCTCCTCCTCCTCCTCCTCCTCCTCTTCCTCCTCAGACTTCCTTTCAACACAGTGAACTCTGCTCAGCTCCTTGAAGTTTGAACATATGAAATGTAGAAATGAAATTTATTGTGTTCTTTAATGTTTCAAACTATCCTGAGCTTCTCTCAGTGTTGATCTCCATCAGCCTCACACGCTCTGGTCTACGTCACTGTCATACGTCCCCTCTGACCTTTGACCCCTCGGTGCCTACACACAGTGGCAGTGTTGCTGACGTGCACGGCGCTCCACAAACTCTCTCCTGCTGAGTGTCACGGAGAAGTTGTCACAACGTTGGGGCGATGTGTTTACGCTGACCGCTGATTTATGCGGCAGCGAGCGTGCCATGTCCCGCCGGACCGTCTGGAACCTAAACACAACCCTCCAGAGGAGCGGCTGTGGGCCATGTACGGGCCCAGTGTTTACCCAGCAGCCATCAGTCTGACTGGTCCCAGGCAGCAATACCTGATGGGAGTCCGGCGAGCTGTAAATCATCAGCACGTACGTACGACAGAGGATTAGACGGAGCACCGTCCACTCAGCGTTATCTCAAGGACCACTTCTCCGTCCTCTGACAGACGAGCGGTGAACACGTTGTCACTGAAGGAGGAGCCGCTCTTTATTGTCGCTTCATACGACCTGACACTCAGCTCAGCAGATGTCACGTCACTTCCTGCGGAGCTGAGCCACCTGACATGTGGACGACCACGAATCCTGTCAGCTGACCACGAAAACGTTTCTGTGTTTCTATTGATTACCTATTAACAGTGTGTTTGATCTGCAAACACAAGATGAATGTGAAACTGATCACAGTCAGTCAGAGCCTCTGTGTGTTGTTGGACTGAACGCCGCTGACGTCACATCAACTGAGACATAAAGTCTGTGTCTGTTCATTAATTCATTCAGTTGAATTATCAGATTATTTTAACGTTAATGATGAGAAACAGCTTCAATAAATGAACAGTCAGAGCGACTGAAGCTTCTGGGTTCAAATTAGAGCTGAGAATAAAAAATGAATCAATGAGTCAACCGACAGAAAATCTAAATTCAATAATCAATGACTTGTGTTTGTCATTTATGAAGAGAAACTTCTGAAGGGAGACAATTTACTGACGTTCTCTGTGTTTGATCTCATTTGTTAATGAAACCCAAAGATGGCCGCCGCTGGTCACTTGACTTCAATGTTTATAAATGTTCTATACTAACACGACTGAACAAAATGAATCAGACATAATTTAATTAATCACGAGCTGCAGCTGTGACTGAGACACCATGTCGAGCTGCTTGCAGTGAGAACACACCTGAACTAATCAAACAGGCAGCCAGATGAAAATAAAGGTCAGAGGTCGACTCAAATCTGATCTGACCTCATCACGTCGTCCGTGTTCACAGCTGACACACCTTCAACACTACGGTGCAAATAAAACTGAGGCCTCAAACAACTTTGTCTACACGACTGAATCATCTTCAGCCTCAAACTGACTGACATCATGTAAATGATCCTCAGTGAGTGTCAGAGCTCTGCCATCAATCAATACATGATCAATAATATCTGTGTCACGGGAAGGTCACCGTGGAGGTCGACATCACCGCAGTGATCACACCGCTGAGTGTGTGTGTGTGTGTGTGTGTACAGAGTGAATCAGCCACCTAGAGAATCTGTCTCAGTCTGAGTGTGTGTTGTGTTTGGACTCTTTCCTCCAGGTCACCCTCACACACACACTCACACACACACACAGACACACACACACACACACACACACACACACACACACTAACTGATCGATGCTGCCGTAAACCAGCAGCTCGTCTTCTGTGTAGTAAAATGACTTTGAGCTTCAGTTTCCTGTCAGAAAAGACGTCAACGTAAAGCTGTGAACATACTCTTAAATATATCGCACACTCAAACTGGTATGAGGCTACACACACACCAACTGAGGCAGCGTCTGATCAGCACCGTTTCATTTCATGCACGTGATGCGAGGGTTTCTACCAGGAAGTAAACAGACTCTGAGATGTGGTCGTGTTCGTCGCTGCTCGTCAGAATCAGTCGGTGTTGATCTGGTGTGTTTGCTGCCGTCAGGAATCATCAGGTAATAAATGTGCCGCAGTGCAACTTTGGCTTCTTACACAACAGGAAGTGAGCTACAACCAGACGAGATGATGATGTCATCAGTACAAAATGAGAGGAAATGACATCACAGTCATTTAATATTAAAACTAACTTCAGTCTACAGCATGAATTTACTCCTGTCTGAGTGGGAATGATCAACATTAAACTATCACGTCTTATTTATCATGTTTCTTTAAACACGTGACATCGTGTCTCTGGATGAATTCATATGTCACATGTTCATATGTTACATGTTCATAACATGTAACATATGAACATGTGACATATTATGTTACATGTTCATGTGTTACATGTTATGAACATGTAACACATGAACATGTAACACATGTTCATATGTTACATGTTCATGTGTTACATGTGATGATGATATTTTTGGTTGCAGTCACCACAGTCTCCTCCTGATCGACCCTGTGTCCTCTCACTGTTCACAACATTTAACTTTACAACATGAGAACATGATGACATCAAACTGAGTGAGATGATAATGATGATGATGATGATGATAATGATGATGATGATGATGATGATGATGATGATGATGATGACTGTGCAAAGTCCAGAGATGATGTGTCATTTCTATGAGATGATGTAATGAAAGGCAAGACGGTTCACCTCAAACGTTAAACTCTTTAAACTCTGAGCCTCCTCAGCTGTTTTCAGATCTCTAGTTTGGAGAACGACCTGTTTTCATGTCACCGCATTTCCTCCACTAATAAATTAATGAGTCAAATTACACATGATGATAATAACACATGATAATAATAACACATGATGATAATAACACATGATCCGTTCAGACAAGCTGAACATAATAATTTTCTTTTAGATTTGTGCGTTTTAAAGACGATGTGTCTGTTTTTAGTTTCTAAATAATCTTTTCTCTTTGTGGTGACGTGACGTTGTGAGAGAACAGCTGTTACCTCCAGTCGTCCAGAACCTTCTGGTGTAACTGGGAACCAGTCACCATCTTCTCACTGGTCTTTGTTTTTACAAGCGCTCTGTGTGTGTGTCTCTGTGGGAGATGAGTTAGCTGTTGCGTGTGGCCGCCTGCTCCTTCTCCGCCTTCTCTTTGGCCTTCTCCTTCTCGATCAGCTTCTCCTCCTTCTGCAGCATCACCATGATGTCGGCCACCTGAGACGTGGAGATGTCGATGTCCTCCTTGTCGATCAGCTCCACCACCTGAGACGGCGCAGGACAAAACGACCTCGTTAAAGACTTGGTTTCAAACATTAAATATTTCTACAGAACATTAAAGTTCAGGGCCGAGCTGAATATGAGGATTCATTCAAGACGTCAACATTCGAACTCTGTGCCGCTTCATCTTTATTCTTTCATGAGAGCGCTCAGATGAAACGTCTCTCTGTTGGTCGAACTTTTTAAAACTCACAGAAACTACAAACGTGAATAACTCCAGCTCAACCTCCTCGTGTTCTGTCCTCCTGTTTACGCACCTTGATGACGTCGTCGATGTCGATCTTCCCGTCCTTGTTGTCGTCGAGCGCCTCGGCGATGCTCTGCAGTTTGTGCTCTGGAATGTTCTGGATCTGCCGCATGACGCCGATGAGCTCGTCGATGCTGATCAGGTTCTCCCTGAAGGTGTAGAACAGACTGCATACAGGAAATGGCATGTAACGAGATGCAGGGGAAACATGGCGGAGAACAAAGAGGTCAACATGCTGCATTTCAAGGTTCCCACATCACACCAATCAAACTCTGTTCATCATTCAGCAGGTCAAATTAACAAAGGACAAATTATTCTCCAGCTTCATCTGCTGTCTCACATTCAGCAGGTCAAATTACTGTCTCACATTCAGCAGGTCAAATTTGGGTCAAATTACGTGACGTCATGCTGAAAATGTGTCTTCAAATCAATCACTGATTAACTCTGAGACACACAGAGGGTGAAGACACTCTGGGAAACTTTAAACGACCCAGAAACTGATCAGTTCAGTCATTTAAATACAGTTTCCACTGACTGTCCTGAGTGTTGTTAAATGAGACAGGAAGTGTTTGTTAATCCAAATTAAAAGTTTGGTCTTAAACTGTTGAGTTCAGGCAGTCTGAGTTAAATCTTGTTAATGCTGATAAGGTGAGTGCCCAGTGGGAGCTCTGTGGTGTCGCAGCAGCTGGTTGATCCTTTAGAGGCACAAACAGCTGACAGTTAAATTAAATCCATGATGCGATATTAGCGTGTAGCAGTCAGACGAAGGCTCAGCTGATCAGCTGATCTTACCTCGACGCATCGCTGACTTTAGTAAAAAATAATCTGTAAAAAATCAGGATTTACTCATGAAATCATAAACTGCCGTGATGAGTGACAGGACATGTTGTTTCCTGTTTTATCTCCACCAACATTTCACAATGAAAATAATGATGATGATGATGATGGTGATGATGATGATGATGATGATGATGATAGTTACAGTAAAACACTGCTTCATATAATATAATTTAAATAACCGATAAATATGTTTTATGTCACAGCAAATGAAGCAAATCAACATCAGGGCTGCACGATAGTTATTTCACGTTTAGATGCTCAAACGAGGCTTTACGCCGCGCGGCTGTGCGCCTGCTTCATCAGTCAGGTTTCTCCTACAGACAGCTCCTCCCCCTCCAACAGGTGTTCAGTGTTTTTGTAGTTTTTAAGGACCTGTGTCCACATGGTGACAGTGACGGCTCTCACTGGACTCAAATCAAACCACAGCACATTAACTGGGTCATTAATATTTAATTAATATCAGGGATCGTCTCATTTAAGGAAACACTTCACATCAACACCTGAACGCAGCGTGATGTGAATGAATCAGGAGCCAGCGAATCACTGTCATTTAGAAATGAGACGTTTGAATCTAAACTGATTTAGATTTTATTGATCGTGCAGCCCTGATTAATATGCTAAGTGAAACCATGAAGCAGCAGCTGAAGCGTGACGAGCTGCGGCACTAACGCAGAACACGACACTAAAGAAGCCATGAGAGCAAACAGAGCTGCGTTCTTACAGAAACACGTCAACATATTGAGGATCATTTGTTTTCTCTCTGAGAGGAAGATGAGAAGATTAATAATAACAGAACAGAGCTTCCTCGCTGCCTCCACTCTTTATGCTAAGCTAGGCTAAAGACAGGAGGCTCAAAATAACAGCAAACACATGTTTCCTGAAGGTTAACATTAAAACAAGTTTAGTGCTGCAGATACAGGTAAATACAGGTGTGTATATATTTCAGTGTGTCAGAGATCAGCTGACCTTCATGTCATCAACACGACGTCACTGTGCTGATGTTGTTTTAATTAAAAGAACTTTTCAAACACCAAGTCTGTGTTTTTATCACAAACCGTCTGAAGGTTCAAAATAAACTGTCATGTGAAGCTCCTTCTGTCTCCCTCTGTCTCTCTCTGTCTCCTTCTGTCTCTCTCTGTCTCCTTCTGTCTCCCTCTGTCTCTCTCTGCCTCCCCCTGTCTTTCTCTGTCTCCTTCTGTCTCTCTCTGTCTCTTTCTGTGTCCCTCTGTCTCTGTCTCCCTCTGTCCTGTTTATTCTTGCTGTCATTTTTCAGATTTACTTCCTGTCCTTCAGTGATCGTCGGCCCCGCCCTGATGTGTCTCACCTGTAGTCCCCGCCTCCCTCCTGTATTTAGTCTGTGTGTTTCCTGTTTCCTGAGCCAGTGTGTCTTTGTACCTCGTGTCAGGCGCTGTCACAGAGTACCGCGGCCCTACACTTTAACCACCTGTCACATGGCACAGAAGCAGCGGTGTGGAGGTTATAATAAGACATGGAGCTCTTACCCGACAGGCGGGGTGGTGCCGCTGTCCATCTGTCCGTCCAGGATGACCTTGTCCTTCTCCAGCTCCAGGATGATCTTGTCGATGCGACCGATCATACGGTTTACTCTCTTGGACAGACGCTGGCTGGCCTTGGACTCCTCCAGAGCCTTTTCCTGTCCCGTCTTAGAGAGCTCCTTCTTTATCTCCTCCAGGTCCTGGGAACACATCAAAACACTGAGTCACCTCACAGTCGTCTGAGTCTGTGGATGCTGTGGGGTGTGACTACAGGTGTGAGACGGGCACCTCGTTGTACTCCTGGACGTCGTCCTTCAGCTCTTCCAGCTCTTCCTTCTCCAGAGTCAACAGCTTCTTCTGCTCCTTCAGCTTCGAGCACGCATCACTCAGCAGGTCGATCTCCTCTTTGGTGATCTCCTCTCCCTGAATACAGACACATGCTCCTCAGATCACATCCAAACCCTGTGTTATAACATACGCTGTGTCCTCTGAATCAGACCTACTGTTCAGATCCTGAACCATAAATACGTCAGGCTGAGGTCACATTTTCCCTCCAACATGGATACAGAGACGCTCACTAACAAGCACCACATGTGCATCTAATACAGGCCCACATCAGAGACCAACCCAAAGACACAGAGTGGGTAAAGGAGGGACGCTGTGGAGGACACTGGGACACTCCCATAACCCACAGACACATTCCCACAGGATGAGGAAGACTCTGTGGAGCTATGAAGGCCGTTAGTTAGAGAGGGAACTGCTCAGTGACTGTCTGAAGGATCCACAGGGAGAAGAGGAGGAGAAGGTCACACAGACGAGGGTCAAACAGGAAGTGCACATCGTATTTAGAGCAGCAGATGAGTGTTTTCTTTTTTCTATAACACGTGATGCTGACCGTGGTTTGTTCTGAAAACAGACGGACTGATTCTGGTCCAAATGAGTCCAGCTCCTGTGACCTGTCAGTCTCTTTGCTTTAAGAGCCAAACGTCTGTGGTTTGACCTCAGGCTGAAGTCAACGTTCATCTCTTCACGCCAACAAAACCATTTCAGGGTTACTTCCTGTCGTTAGCATTACTTTCCCACTCTGACTGACCCGGAGATCAAATCTGAAATGGCTTTTAAAAAAATGCCAGAATAACATGCAGGTCCTGTTGAACCCTTGTCTGTGTGGTGGCGCTCAGAGGAACAGCAGGTTCAGAGCGTGCAGAGAGACACTGGTGGTCACTGGGAGGAGGAGACGTCAGTAGAGCTAACCTGAAGACGCAGGATTTTCTGCCACTGTTCAAACTGTGAGGTGCAGAAGACGCAGAGGTCATGACATGAAAAAATAAGCTGTCATCACACAGAAAGAAATATTATCTGGACTAATGTCAGAGACTGTTGTGGGAGATCTAATAATGAACTAATTTAAAACAACACACTGTCTGAGACACGGTTCACTTATTAAACAGTGTGTAACATCTGTGATACAAATCTCAGCTTCAGAGAGGACACAGTTTGATGCTGGTTTATAAAAATAAATGTAGAACAGACAGAGTTCTTTAGACCAGAAACATAAATGTCTGTGTCCACGCTGTCCAATGAAACACACACAGATCGATGAGCATCATTAAGCAGACACCTGTGCTGATCTGTGAGAGACGTTACCTTGATCCCCTCTATGACAGGAGCCGTGTCCCTCAGAGTCTCTGAATGAGCAGCCATGTCAGATACAACTGGCTCTGCTTTGGGCTCCAGCTCTCCCTCCTGCAGAGGAAGAAGTGATGATGATGATGATGATGATGATGAACATACACACGACTCCTCGTACATTTAACTACAGTCATCACACATGAACAGCTCCTGAGCTGCCATGGAAACAAGCGTGGATGGCCGCATATCGAACCGAAACACCTTCAACAACTGAACAGAAAGAATCAACAACGGTCAAGAACCAAAACTCTGCTTTCATTATTCTGTCATCAGACACTTTTTCATCGTCAGAACTCTGTGAAGTTTTCTGTGTTTTATACGTCTGAGTGTAAACAGGTATTAAATCATGTTCATGTTGAGACATCCGTTAGAAAGACGTGTTTCTGTCAGGGAAAGTAAAGAAATAAAAATCAGGCGACGGATGTCTTGTTTACCCTGGCCGCCTTCTCCGCAGCGTCTGCCAGCCTCTCCATCTCCCTGTCCTTGTTGTCCTGGCGTATGGCGGCCTCCTCCTGCAGCGTGGTCTCCAGCTTGGCCTTGTTGTCAACCTTAGAGAGCTCCATCTCTGCCACCATCAGCTGGGCCTCCTTCGCCTGGAAGAAGAGAAGAACCACAGCTCAGAGCAGAGCAGCTCATCTGCTTTCACTGCTCTTTAAATCCTGCTCAGTGACATCATACACGGCGTCTTCACGTACCATGATCTCAGGCAGTGTCTGCAGCGTCGTCTTCAGCTGGTCGGCGGGGGACAGCGTGTCGGGGAGGTACATGGCTCGGGACAGCAGCAGCAGGGACGTGGGGATCTGCTGGTTCAGATGAAGCTCCAGCCACTGCGAGAGAGAGAGCGACATGACAGCACTGCTTTTGGTCTCTGAGCACCAGAACACGTTTTAATATTCAGTTCTGTGACTGGAGGAAATGTTCAAGACAAGTCAAGTCAAACTTTATTTATAAAGCACATTTAAAAACAACCTCAGTTGACCAAAGTGCTGTACAGTTATTGAAATATAAAATAATCATACACAAATATCATAATAAATAAAACAAAGGAAATAGTAAGGGCTGTTAAATGTCCTGTCTGTGTTTGCTGTTGTTACCTGTGCGAGCTGCTCCCTCAGTCGGTCCTCTGTGACTCCCAGAGATCTCATGCCTCTGACCCGACAGGCCGCCTGCACCTCGTTCACATTCAGACTCTCCACGCCCTCCTCTGCTATCAGCTGGACACACACACACACACACACACACACACACACACACAGACAGACCACACAGACCACACCTTTGAGTTTAATCACGTCAAATACAATACAATACAAACATTTAAAACACAGAGTAATAGGGAACATGAACTGTTTCTCTGCAGCATCACCTCTGACCTGGTTTTACTCTTTATGAAAGAGGAGCTGATGGTGATAAAGAGGGAAATAACCTGTTCTTTAAAGCATGACCACACGTTCTAGCAGGAACCTGAAACACATGTATGAACCTGGAGATGAGACTGATATGTTCCCTGTGTAAACCTGAGGCTGATACCTTGTCGTCAGCACGGATGGCTCTGAGCTTCATGATGAGCTGGAAGCGCAGGAAGTTGTTGGTCCCGATGGACTGGAGCTCCAGCAGACGGCAGAGCGCCACCAGCTGAGGTCGGGTCAGGTTGTC
Organism: Epinephelus malabaricus; assembly: GCA_037127435.1. Lineage (NCBI taxonomy): Eukaryota > Metazoa > Chordata > Actinopteri > Perciformes > Serranidae > Epinephelus > Epinephelus malabaricus. The sequence continues at coordinate 43,273,813 of JANUFT010000015.1, forward strand.
CAGAGTCAGTTCATCCTCGAACAGTTTGGAGAATTTGATGATCTGCTCGTTACTGGGACGCTCACCAGAGTCCCGGATCTGCAGAGATGGATCAAGTCAGGACTGTAAATCCTTCTGAGAGGAGGAGTCTGACAGATCTTTATATCTGTTTAAAACCTAAATCATGATTCTCTGACTGAGAGTGTCTCAGTCTGTGTCACTGCTCTGCCACAGGAAGTCAAACTTCAACTGATTTATACTGTGTTCACACTTTGTACTGAACATTGCAGAGTTTTATCGGCTCTTATCTTAAATCAAAAGTTATCAGGACACCTCACTGCAGCTTTACTGAAACCTGTGTGAAACAAAGTTCTAGACTGACTACTGAACTCTCACATTTTACATTTATGACCTCAGTTTGAACTACAGCAGTTCACTGATGAACACACACACACATACAAGTGGACACACTTCACTATATCCACCACTAGGGGGCGGTACTGCGCCTGACGAGGCCCTGCCTCACACCAACCTTCTGGAAGAAGGTGGAGAACTCCTCCGTCACGTTGCCCTGAGCCGCCTTGTTCCTCAGAGCGATCTCCTCGATGGTGTCCTGTAAGAACTTGGCCATCTCCAGTTTGACCCTCAGCTCCGTCTTCAACCGCTCCTCCTAAAAAACAACATGTTACACATTCAGTGTGGTGTGACATAAAATAAATCCCTGTCTGTCATGACAACACGGTAACTTCTGTTTCAACAATATTACAAACTGTGAGGAAAGTAAATAAATAAATCTGTGATCTCCTGAAGGGTTAGTTTTAGTTTAACTCATCAGTCCAGGCTGCAACACGACGCTCTCTCTGTCACAGCTCATCATAAACTAAATAAAACATTTGAATGAATCTCTTTGGGTTCATCAACTAATCCAAATATAATCAGGTCATTAATGGATGATGAAAATAATTACATATTATATTCTTATTTGAGCTTCTCAAAGAATATCTGAAAAACATTATTGAAATGTCCTAAAAATAGGATTAAAATGTCTGGAAAAGTGTTCATAATATATTAGGACAAAAGGATTCAAATATTAAAAAAAAATGTTTTTTAAATGTCCTAAAAATGTTGATAAACTGCCCTAACACATATTAATAAAATGTCTTAATAAATATAAAGTGTCAGAAAAATATGTATTTTTTCAATGTCCTTAAACATCTTTATAAAACGTCCGTAAAATTGTCATCAAATAAAAACCTGGGGAATAAGGTGTTACAAAAATAATTCCCTAAAATGGATCTTGTGCATGTTGTGTGTGTCGTGCAGCTTCAGTCTGAGTGATACACTCTGATCACCTTCTTTGACTTTGTCTCAAAGGTGGACGGCAGCATGTTGGGGAAAAGTTTGAGAGCCACAGGAAGCAGGAACTCCATGAAGGGGACGATGATGAAGACCAGGAAGGGAAGAAGTCTGAAGACGTCGGCACACGTTCTGAGGAACTGGAGGGAAATGGGGACAAACTGGAGTTAGAACTGACTCCTCAAAGTGTGGAGATTATTTTAAAGCAGCAGGTTGGTTCACATCACTTTTATTGAGCAGCTCAGCAGGTGTCTGCCCGTGTTTGCACTTTCAATAATGTCGAGGGCGTTTCAGGTCGAGTGCTGCAGGCTGCAGCTCACCCAGGCCTCCAGCAGAGAGCAGCAGTGAGGGGGGTGTTTACCTCCTCTTCCTTTGTGTGAGGGTACAATCACTCCTCTAATAACAGTTTGAGCCGTCAGCACTTTGAACAGAACCCTCCTAATTCACTGCTGTGTCATTTACATGGAGCCGTCGGACCTCAGTGAACATTCGGCTCACAAACAGGAAGCACAGCCGTGAACAATCCTCAGAGCACAGAGGCAGCAGGCAACACTGCTCTGCTTCATTGTGCAGATGTCCTACCGTGGCTTACTGACCGGCCACAGACACAATCCTACAGACAGCCCTGAGGAGAGAAGTCCCTCCTTCTCCACCTGCATGTCAGAGGAGCAGTGGGGTGAAGGATTGAGGCCAGCCTGAGTGAAAAGGCCTTTGTCCACAGCCCCATTGACATGTATATCATCTCCCAGAGCTGCACATCAAAAGGAGGGAGGAGGGGCCACAGATTAAAATAGAAGGAGGTGAATATGAAAGGAGGAGATTAAGGAGCCAGAGCAGGTCCAGGTTAGATGAATGAGGAGTAGATGGGTTTGGGACGTGAGCTCAGAGGGAGTCAGCTGCATCTGAAAAGGTGCTGATGGGTCGGGGGGGCGGGTTTAATGAGTTTAATGACTGTGGTCATCATCAGCACTGACCAGCAAGATTTACTCCTACTGTTACTCCTCCATCATCATCATCATCACTCAGCACAGAGCAGGTTATATATTGTCACATTCTGCACAAACTGTTGTCATTAAGGATTGTTACAGATACGCTGTGTTTTAAAAGCAGGAAGTCGTCACACTGTGAGAAAAAATAAATCTAGTATAGAAATAAAAATGCTGCATTAAGATGTGTCGATAGTCATTTTGCTTTTGCATCGTAGCCTCCCGAGCCAAATCGTGAGGCACGTAGAGATTTCACCTCCTCCAGACACAGCTCAGCTCTTCACTGTACTGTTGCACCATCAGCACGTAGAGACTGACGTGTCCCTCTGTCGTCAGGTATCAGTGCTTCCTGTGAAACTACATAGTAAACATGCCTCTGCACTGATGTCTGAAGAACCTGTACGATCCTCTGGATCTTTCAGCAGGTATTTAATAATCAGCCTGTTATGTTTAGGATGTAAAGATCGATCTATAAACGTTCTTCTGAGGCTCCACTTTAATTTAATCTAATGAATACGAACACGTAGAGCACGGCGAGCTGGATCAGCCATAACAGCCTGGAGCAGTGTTACAGCAGGATACTGTCACCAGCCTCACTGTTAATGACTGAATGTGGATGTTCAAGAAGTATCTCCATCAGCATCTCTGGCAGCCAAACAACCACATGTTTAACATTTCTGTTCTTGTTTTAACGACAGCAACTAAATCTGTGGGTGAACTGTGACTGTGACAAAGTGTCTCGATCACAACACACAGAGAGTCTCCAGTCACACACAGCAGCCACAAATTATTAATTCAAATACAAATTAACCTTCTTGTTCCCAAACAGAATAAAAACATGTTCAGTCCATCAGACACATTTTACTGCTGCAATAAAAATGACTGAACTGAGATGAACAGACTGAAAACGTCATCTTATTACTAGAGTTACTGCCCTGTGGTAAAATGTCTCCCCTTCTGTTCCTGAGATATGACGTTAAAACATGATGATGTCACAGTCAAGATGACCTTTGACCTTCATTATTTTATCCTGTTAGACATTTGTGTCAAGTTTGGTCAGAATTAGTGTATGAATTCTGCAGTTATGGACAAAAACATATTTTGTGAGGTCACACTGACATTTGAGCACTAAATTCTGATCAGTTCATTCTTGAGTCCAGTTGGACGTTTGTGCCAAATTTGAAAAAACTCCCTCAAGGCTTTCTTGAGATGTCATGTTACAAGAATGGGACGGAATGTTGGATGGACAACTCACAAACGTAATGCCTCCGGCCATGGCTGAAACAGAGACTTAAAAACAACAACAAGTGCATTCTTCAGGCCAGGTGGACGTTTGTGCCACATTTAAAGAAATTGCCTCAAGCTGTTCTTGAGATATTGTTTTCACAAGGATGGGCCGGACGGACGTATGGACAGTGACTGTTGCCGGCGCAGTGGCATAAAAACAGATGTTGACAAAGTTTTATTTTGGGAACAAAATTTACAGTTGAAGAAAGATGATAAATCACAATATATTTCATCACAATCCTCGGTGTAGATCAACATGTTTAATACCGCAATAATATCGTATCGTGGGGTTTCCACTGACTCCCACTCCTTGTCACCACGTCAGTGAGTCAGTAGTTGAGTGTTTAAGAGGAACAACATACAGCGTGAGAGAGTGACCTGAGCTGAACTGCTCATCTTCCCTGAAATGACGGCTGAGTGCCAACACCTCCATCATCAGCCTGCTGCAGAGAACTCTGGGCCGCCATCCAGACCGTCAGACTCGAAACAAGAGGCACATCAGGTCAGAGGATAAAACAGGATGTTATTATCACGTCCCTACCTGTCAGAGGTCACATGATCTTAACTGCGACTGGAAACCTTCAATAAATTTAAACTGAGCGAGGAGCAGTCAGCGTCTGGTTTGAGTTAGTGATTGTGATCAGTGTATTTTTACAAGACATTTCAGACCTTCTATAAACAGTTAGTGTCCAGAGCTTGTGTTGAGGTGAGACGTGGTGATGAGGAGGTTTGGCAGGTGATGAAGATGAGCTGAGGTTAAAGGAGGAGTTTTCTAATCAAAGATGTAACACATGAAGCTTCTTCCTAAAGAGCTTTAATCAAGCAGCACAATCTGCTGAGCGCCCGGTGAGTAAACACTCAGCGTGCAGCCTGGTTTCTATAATTGATCCCATCAGCTCTGAGGATTAAACATTACACAACTACACGTCTGAGCTGTGGCTGCTCACTCATCTCTCAACTCTCAACTGTCAACCCTGAGCTCTCACACAGACTGGAAACTCTGGATGATGGATTTATGGTATAACCACTCACTTTCTGTCAAATATCAGTTTCTGCAATCAGCTGTGGCTGATAACACCTCTGAAGGACGAGGGCCAATATTTCAGGCTGATTCAGCCAGCTGATACCTGAGCCCAGACTTCCTCCTGCTCATCTCTGTGAACACTTATCTGTGTATGAGCGCAGATACATTTTAAATAAAAGCTAATGTGAAGCCAACAGCTGACGTCAGATGATAGCTGACAGGTTCCACCTCTCAGACTGTTTACCTGCTGATCAAATGTGATTGGTTAATACGACTCAGACCACAAACAGAAAACAAAACAACATCTGATACCAACACCTGTCACGTCACCTGAAAATTCTGCAGGTATCTTTTAATAAAGATCAAAATCTCCTGTCACAGAGCAGACCTCAGCTCACAGTGATGTTTACACTGACTCTGTTCACACAGAGGTGGCGCCATAGAGCCACTACGACGCCCCGTCTTTACACAAGACCAAATGACGGCAGCATCATGTGGCTCCAGTTTGTGATGTCAGACAGCATGATGACATCACAAATGACATGTAACATAACAGAAACTGCTGCTGTTCTTCTTCTTTGAGTTAGCCGCTAACTGCTAACAGCTGCTGTTCTTCTTCTTTGAGTTAGCTGCTAACTGCTAACAGCTGCTGTCCCTCTTCTTTGAGTTAGCTGCTAACTGCTAACAGCTGCTGTTCTTCTTCTTTGAGTTAGCCACTAACTGCTACTTCTCTAACCACCGGTGGTGAGTCACAAACATAACACGTCATCAAAACGTCACACCCGTCCTGCCGCCTGTCCTGTCCAGAGGCTGACGCTGTTGTGTTACATGTCACACCTGTTTTCATTCTGTGATGTCATCATGCTGTCTGACATCACACACTGGAGCCACATTGATACTGGTGTAGTTTGGTTCTGTGCGAAGACAGGACTTAGTAGCAGCTCTATGGCGCCACCTTTTTGTGAACAGAACATATTGCAGAGCTCACCTGTCTCCTCTCACGGCGGGACAGAGCGTGTCCGTTCAGCACCCTCCAGAGCATCCGCCCAGCGATGGTGGTATCGATCCACAGCAGCCTGAAGCCGTGGTAGTAGTGCTTGATCTCGTCTATGACCCGCTGTCGCAGCGTCCTTCTCACAGGTTCTGCGTCCAGCGTGGGACTGTACACCGGCCCTCCTTCCTCCAGCTTCTTCTTCTTGTCCTTTAATGAGCGCAGAGACTTCTCCACCTTGGAGTCATCCCATCTCCTCCTGGAGGTGTGTATCCACCTGACACCAGGGATGTCCTGTGGTCGCGCTATCGTCCACTGGGCCCCTGCTGTGAGTGAGGAGTACGCTGAAGAGGAGGCCCCAGACACAAAGGCACAGTAGAGGCGCTGAGAGTCCGGGCCCTGGGAGAGGCCCATGTATCCATCTGACAGGGGGAGGGAGGGACCACATGAAGGGACCTGGGACAGACTGCCGAGTCTGAGTCCATCGAGTCTGAGAAGAGACAAGACGAAGAGCTTCAGAACGAACAGTGTGAGCTCAGTGTCAGAGAGAAATCTATTTAAATACAGTATCAGTCTTTGACCTTTGACCTTCGAACAACAAAAAAGTGCCAAATTTAAAGCAAATAAATAATGTCTAAAGAGTAAAGCTGTACCAAGTGTTTCATTCAACAGTAGCTCAACAAGTCAGATCCCTGTTAGATTCATCAACAGACCAGAGGAATGTTCTGCTTCTCTTCACTTTCAGTAGTTACTGCAGCCGCCTTTATAAAGTTCGTAGTGTCACGCACAGTCTGCTCACAATCAGCACAGACTATTGTCTCATAACATCACGCCCTGAACTTTGACCCTCTTACTCATATATCCGTTACCATGGACATAAAACAAAACGCTGCAGCTCGCCACAGACGGAGGTCGACCTGAAGAGATCTGATGTTGTTCTGTCACAATAAGTAATGACTGCACTCTGTAGATCCTAACATGTTATGTTCATGACAGAAACGTCACAGAGGCTTCACAGTTAAATGACACTGATGTCCTTCTTTTGTTATATTTAGGATCATTTTATTCAATTAGACAATTCACATTCCTACTTTTACTGTTCCACTGGTGTCACTGTGACCTCTGACAGCTGATGTGACGCATCATCCGCTGTGCAGAGGATTGTGGGTCAGAACAGACAGTAAAGTGTGGTGCCTTACAGACTGCAGAGTGTGACCTGATGTAGCACAACATCCTGATGCTTTTTGTGCACTGCATTTAACATACTTAATCTTTTTCTGGCGTTCTGTATAGTGTGGTCGTGCGAGGATTGTAACGCACAGCAAGATATCAGAAACAATACATTTAAGATGAGACGTCACACTCACATCACTCAGGGTTCAACAGGAGCTGGTTTCAGACATCACAGCTGAATCTGAGGAGAGCACACAGCTCTACAGACCTCCAGCACTGCAGTCATATGTTTCCGTGTGTGTGTGTGTGTGTGTGTGTGTGTGTGTGTGTCTGAAGAAACACATTTAATGGTCTTACTTTGAACTGGAGAGTCTGAGCGCTGTGCAGTTGAAACAGGCTCCATCTTGAACTTTCCCTGAAAGAAGAGAGATGAACACATGAACAGCTGATCATTAGATGGACTCTTTCACTCAGCAGCCGTCTGCAGCTTCTCACTGCTCGCACACATGAACTTTACCTCTCCACACGCTGACGCAGACACCAACAGAACCACACACTGGTTCATACTGGTGTTGATATGAGGTCTGTATAACAAGTCTGCACTGACTCTGAACCTTCATCACATGGTAGAAAGCAAATGTTCAGCCTAATGCAGCAGATGGTTTGTTCCACGGAACCATCTGAGCAGGTGTCACATCAACTGTTTGGAGGAGGACGGGCACGACAACAAATACTGAGCAGGTGATTGGATGAACCATCAGCCTGTCATCGTCTGTCACAGGCCAGTCAGGAGCAGAGCGATCAATGAAGTCAGTGCGCTCCAGTTCTGACAGAACCGATGCCACTGCAGTAACAACCCCACTGAAGACAGCTCAGAACAACCAGGCTGAGAGCAGCGATCCTGCCTACAGCAGCCACAGAACACTGAACAACAGATAGCTCAAGTTTTTGAGGTTCTTCTGTTGTATATTGTTCTTTGTATGGGATTTAACTGTGTGTGTGGTTGTGAGCATGTGGTGTATGGCAGTGGTTCAACTGGTGGGTCACAGGTTCACTCTGAATGGACTCGTGCAAGTGTCAAAAAACACACTTTATTTTGAGGTACAGTAAATTTATTTTGAAGTTTGTAGAGCTGTAGAGCTACTGATGGACAGGTAACTGACCGATGGTTCTTCTCCAAGTTTAAACAGCTGAATTGAAGGAGGCTACGTCACTGACTGTGTGCGTCACTGTGTGTCAGTGTCAAAGATGCGTCCATAAATGTTGGATAAGGCTTCAATAAGATGAATTCAGTTATCCAGAATGTACAAAGAATAACTTTCAAGTCTTTGTATTCAATTCAGGGCTGTAACAGGGTGAGATTTCCACAGTGCCGTAACTGTCTCAGATAATATTGTAGTTTGATGGTATAACAGAATTATTATCATCAGTCAGAATGAACCTTAAAGGGCTGAAAACTGAAGGGTTATTTGTGGCTGAACAAACATGTTATCACTATAACTGAAACCTTTTCAATGGAAGTTTGTGTAAAACATCTGAAGACAAAAGTGAGATTCTCGTCCACTTTTATTTTATTTTCCAGATTCGTAGAAAAGCAAACACACACGGTATGAAAACCACCAACTCTCATATCACAGCATATCTGATGAACTGCTTCAGCTCTGACTGAATAAGTTTCTCTTGTGTGTCCCAGGTGTATCTTTCTCTGTTCAGAGCTGATCTTTGCTCCGTATTATCTGTTATAATATCTCATGTAGTGGTGAGTCTGTATGAGGTGTGTTTTATTCTCCTGTTAGTATCTCTGCACTGATCTGTCTTGGAGGTCGGAGTATTCACGCCCTCAGTGAGGCCCCCAGAGGCTGCTGGCCCTGTGACGTCCGTGCAGAGAGGAGGCGGGGTGGTGAGATACTTTGAGCCAATCACATCAGAGCACATGGCTTAGCCACGCCCTCCTCTGGCTCTCACATGGCCGGCTGGAGTGAATCCAGTAAGGCCTGGTTGAACATGTCAGGCTGTGGCCTGCAGCCATGAGGACACCGAGTTTACTGGAACAGTGTCACCTTTGTGGCCGAGCGGCAGCACCGACAGAACACCCTGGAAATACAGTAGATTACCCAGCAGTCCTCCTACAGCTGCGCCGCCGCCGCTTCATCTGAGGCTTTAACCCCACTGTGTCACACAATGATTCTCTGACTCTGGTTTCACAACACAAGTAATTTGATTTCTTTATAATCAGTGTGTAAATGAATACACAAACTTGAGCTTCAGTCCTTGTATGAAGCTTCTACCATGTGTCGCTCTTACAGCCATAAAAATGACTTCATGTCTTAAATAACGTGCTTAACATGTCATGGTGACATTAATAAACCTTTGGTGAATTTTCAAGCCAGATCAGTTTTATTTTAACACCCAAAAATCACAGATATCCAACATATAACACAAATCATCAGCATATAACACTCTGTGCTCTAACTGCCTTCAGATCAGGAAACTCCCCAAAAAATCCCTCTGATGGAAAACTGTAGGAACGCTCTCTGACACGCTTCATGCACACACTGTGCACACAGAGCAGACCAATGATTGATTGACCAATGACAGCTCACAGACTTATTCTAAAACTTCAGCTTCAGTTTTCTGGCAATATGGTCAGACGTTGCTGTGCAGAACACAGATCGTGACTCATTCTCAAATCCTCGTTCAACTCAAGTCAAACTCTGAATGATTCCAGTTAAGACAACCTTTTTCCCTAACAACCACAGTCACAGAAAACCACCTCATATAACTACATTTAGAATAAACCTCTTTTCCATGGAAGCAACATTCTCTCTGAGTTGTGTCCCAACACCACCGTAGTGTTCCTCATCCACATGAAGGATGGTTTAAAAATGTAAAGTGAGAACTCACATCTTGAATTTTAAGAAGTGTTGGTACTGAACTGATCCAAACGCCTGTTATAACTCAAAGCTGATGACTTAAATACTTCCACAGAAACATCTGTGTCATTAGTTCTGTTAACACTGCTTGTTAAAGGTGAGGACATCATGCCGTAATCAGTGCACGCTCCAACAATATATTGATCAGATGGTCACAGGTTCACAGGTGCGTGCTCACATGACCCAATCTGACTGAGAGGGTTGCAGCTGCATTGGATCTAGAACACCAAACTGTACTTTCTTGTGCTTTACATCCAGGATTATTATAAGCTTCATTTACATTCTTTTTAATGAATTGAATTTTTAGTTTTCACTGTGGAAACAATCAGCTGTTCAGTGTGCAAATACAACTTCATCCTCCCTCCTGACGGGTTACTATCAATTCCATACAGCTCCCACACGGCCTCATACAACACAAACAGACGAGGATATATAACAAGATAAAGACCTACAATCCACCTGACAGTGATTCACATGTCTCCACCTCACCTTTACTCTTGTGTACGTCTAAAGGCCCTGACACACCAAGCTGACGGTCGGGCATCGACCAAAGTCGGGCCGTCGGTGAGCGTCTGTCACCCTAGTTTTTGTGGTGTGTCCCGCACCGTCGGCACTTTGGCATCGGCAGCTTTTCGGCTGATTGAGCATGTTGAATCGGTGGCGGAGCTTGTCGGTGAGAGAGATCACTCTGATTGGCTGTTCAGGTTTTATTTCCTCGCCCCTGTAGCGAGTGAATCTGCCTGTAGCTTCCTCCTCAGGCTCCACTTCACTCAGCTGCCCCACAGACCCGCTGCTTCTTCACACTTTAACCTGAATAACAAACCGGAGCTAGCTGGGAGCGGCTAGCGGAGTGTTAGCCGCAGCGTGACCGGAGGGAAGCGCAGCCAGTTAGCCTCCGCTAGTCTCTGAGCTAGCCCCGGCTCTCCGTTTGGATCCAACCGGAGCACCGAGCCCTGGTTTGTTATTCAGGTTAAAGTGGGAAGAAGCAGCGGGTTTATCGGGCAGCTGAGTGAAGTGGAGCCTGCGGAGGAAACACCGGGACCGTCTGGATGTAATAGTCCGTGGAGGTGCTGCGGTGCTCGGCTGCACAGATAGGAAACCCCTCGGCTGACAGGATGTACCACTCTCTCACTCCGCTCTCTCTCACGCAGGCGCAGAACGTACGTGCTACTTGGCCGTCGGATGTAGTCCGTGTAGTGTGTTCAAATGCAACTGACACAGGGCGACGTGAGGCGACGTGAGGCGACGTGAGGCGACGTAGACGACGCAACAGTTGGCTTTCGTCACCGCTAGTTCTTTGATGTCGGCTTGGTGTGTCAGGGCCTTAACAATGACGTACCCTCCAACATCAGCTGAGAGGTTTCTGCCCTGTCACAGTTCCTGCAGTCTCACATCCTTTCACACTCAGCAGCCTCTACCTGAACAGCAGGTGCTCCAGTTCCTCCCAGTATTCTGCTGCCCTACTGTTACTGCTGTCTGGACCCATCTCTCCATACCTGACCCCACCGTCTCCAAAAACATGAGGTTATGGACAAACTGTGATCCTGTCACCTCAACAATACAGCTGTGAGCCTTCATCCAGGAGTTCATCACAGCTCATCTGCTCAGTCCCACAGTGGCCTCTGGAAAACAAACCAGAGCTGAAAACAAACCAGTGTGTTTATAGGACAGTATGTTGGTGAGCTTCAGACTCCAGACTGTGATTGGTTATGAAATGTCCAGCTCTCACAGTATGAGGCTTTATGGGCTCTCAGATGTCAAACATCTGGTGTCTAACCCTAACCCTAACCCATCTGGGTCGTTTCCTCTCTGACAACACTCATAGTTACACAAACAAATAAAACTCTCAGTTAAAATGAGAGACACTCTGCACCATGCTGTCACAGATCCACCTCACACGTCACCCACTGATGAAACACGTGCACGTGTCCCATCCTTTTATCACGACTCAATCTTCATTGTTCCTGCTGTACTTTATTGATGCTGTTTTACGTAGTGTTATAATCTTCACCTCCTCCGCCCCTCGACCTTTGTTTGATGACTCCGACAAAGAGTCTGAACACCGGTCAACGTTCAGCTGTCAGGGCGGGGCCTTAAAGCTCATTGGTCACTGTTCAGGCGTCCGCTCCTCACAGAGCCTACACCCTAACACACACATGTGGCCTACAATGTTGTTAGTATTTATACTTACTACTCACATTAAACACACAGTAAACACACAGTAAACACACATTAAACACGGCTTAATAGAGACAGTTTCAAACACAAATCAGCTTCAATATAACTCGCAGCATTCACAGACAAACACTTGTCTTTATCTGGACACATTTTCCCCACAAATACAACATGCTAACGTTATTAGCACAAGCCTATGGCAAATTACATTGAATAAATTATCTTTGTGGCTAGCAGAGTTTTCCTCTACTCATATAAAACCAGGGACAACAGCAACATTTAACAAAGGTAACGTTACAAAACTCAGCTCCATTACATCTCACAAGGTTCATTAATAAATTAACTGTCTGACACCGAACACATTAACATGCTAACATCATTAGCATTAACCTACATTTTACATTGTGTAAATTAGCCTAGCCGCTAGTGGAGATTTTCTCTACTCATATTTCAGCCAGAATAAACCACAATTTATTGTTTTTTATCTGTGAAATTAAAGTAAATAAAAGCTTTGTTTCCACTGAGGGAAATGGTTTCAGCTTACACAGACAGACAGGAGGTCTGCGTCCCAACGACATGCAGTTATATTTTTGGGGTGGTGCACATGAGGCTACGTTAGGCTACACGTCTGTGTGTCCACACAGAGCCTACGCTGTAGCTTTGGTGTAGATTCAACACAGGAGTATAGATCCGGCTTTACTCTGGAACGCAGCGCCTCAACACATGCTGATCACGTTTCCTGACACTCTGGTGACGGCACGATATTAACACATGATAATCACAAACATGTCCCCCAGAATCTGAGGTGGAGTCTGTCCATCACACCACAGACATGTAGCAGCCCTCCTATCAGCTCAGACATGGGAACATAAAGGGAGCTCAGTCAGTCTCACAGGCTCTGACCTCTCCTCACGGACGCTCCACAGTCTGTCTGATAATGTGGGCCTGAAGCCAAAAGCTCAGCGTCAGTCCGTCCAGTGCAGACAGACAAACTGCCTTTATGACCCCTCATCTATTTATGAGACCAGCTCTAATGCACAAACCTGCCAAACCTAAACTCTGTCCTCCATCAGACATCTTCACCTCCACTCACTGATGGCTGTGACACACCTGCACTGTGTTTAACTACAGACACACATTAACATCTATATGTGTTATATATCAGCTAACATGGACTGCTTATCAGGAACATGTGGTAATATGACATCACTCAGCATGTCTGGACACACACTGAGGTCAACACCAGTCAGCAACGTAACTCCACTGAAACAGCCTGCAGACCAAATCAGTGTTTATTTACAGAGAAAATCTTCACCTCGTGTTCATTAACTACAACAGCACTGAACAAATGTTGCCTCAGTTAGTGAGTCTTTAGTCACCTAAACAAAGGACCAACAAAAACTAAACATCAGTATCAGTGACAGTGAGCACTGCATTCAGAATATATTCACTACTTTTCTGACTAAGGTCGTTATATGAAAGCCTCCAGACTCCTCTGACAGACACAGACACATGACGACACACTTTGAGAGGATTTTTTTTTGACTGAAGTGGAGCCGTGTGGATGAATGAAACATGAAAACACACTTCAGGTGGTAACTCGTTACCTGACACTGTAAATGTAATAATATTACCCATAATCCTGTTGGTAACATGTAATCTGCTCTTTGTAGCACTGTCTCTCACTTTTAAAACATAATCTTTGATATTTAATTGCATGATTCAAAAGATAAGACACAGACAGTGTGTGAACCAAAAGTGAAAGTCAAAAGTCAGTCTGGAGAAACACACGTGTCCACAGTGACTCTGCAACATCCAGCAGTCCTGAGGTTTAACATGTCACAGTCTGTGAACACAGCTGTGATTCATGGTCACAGGATGAGGCGTCAGGGTTCAACACTTCAACACACACCCAACATGTAGTGTGGATCACTGTAGACCCAACAACACACCTGACTTTAGACTGTTTCCTGCTTCAGAGACTAAACACTGAGCGGCCAGGAGCCGGGACAGAGATTTTATTTAGGTCATTTCCTGTTTGTTTGATAGTTTGAGTTCATCTGTTCTGATTATTCTGTTCTTGTTCTGAATGAAAGGGTCGATCTGTTTAGATAAATATCACTGATAGCTGTAAACTGACCTTTAATCATCTCTGATTAATATATAAAACTCAGGGAGAGCAGAATAACTTCTTCTCACCACTGATGAACATGAACGATATTATTTAAGTTGCTCATGTGTTGCTGAGGATCCTGTTTGATATAAGTTTAATTTTGTGTTTATATTATTTTAACATGTTCAATAAATTCAGATGCGAGTACCCCTGAGGACGCTGAATAAACGGACCTGTCTGTCAGTGGGGTTGTAAGGTGTGGGTGTCCGAGGCGTCCGAGGCGTCTTCAGCCCCGAATATTTTATGAATGTGGTCAGTTGTTGGTGTGAAGCCATAAAACTCATGACTCATGCTCAAAACCTCAGTCAAGTCAAAATGAGTCCAATAAACACAGTCTGTCTCTGTCAGAGTAGGGAATTAACTTTTTTCAGCCACTGACAGATACATGTTCAATAGTAAATCATTACTTTGGTTCTGAACTTAAACACTTAAATATCAAACCAGCATTTGGCAGAAGCTGATTTCCCCCCGGACACAGTCATAGGAAACAAGTTACGTTAACAGAGCCGAATAAACCTTTGATTTCTGTCGTGATGTCATTGTGTGCGTCCTCATAAACAATGGTGAAAAAATGTAAACACAGCTTTAATGTACAAATTCAAACTTAAACTCTTTGTTCATCTTCACCTCCACTCACTGACGGCTGTGACACACCTGCACTGTGTTTAACTACAGACACACATTAACATCTATATCAGTTATATAACAGCTAACATGGACTGCTTATCAGGAACTTGTGGTAATATGACATCACTCAGCATGTCTGGACACACACACTGAGGTCAACACCAGTCACTCAGTCTGTTTCCATGACAACAGAGAAAACAGATTTATATAAATCCCTGTAAACATGTCAGTGTGAGTGAAATGGTCCTGCAGTGAATGTGTCACAGTGGGACTAACACACCCAGATCATGTGACTCCTGCATGTATACAGTCAATCAGACCCAAACTGGCCGAGGCGCTCTGAGCATGCTCCACAGTTTCCGCCTCGGGCTTTGACCCGGAAGTCCAATAGCATTAAATGTGTAAGAGAAGAAGAAGCCGGTAACAACATGGAGAAATCTACATCCAGAGCCGTGACTTTTTGGACGGACCAAATGTACAGAGCTGTAAAGTTGTCCACCATGGTAGCAGTTAGCAGCTAGCTAACCGTAGCTAACTTGTTTGTCCATTGTTTGGTCTGTGACGTAATAGGTCAACAGGAAAAAGGTCCAGTACTAACAAGCTGAAAGGGGGCATATCTCCACCTATCGTTGAGGAGTCGCACATACTTGGCTCAATAAATGGATTCCTCTCCCATGCTTGTATAGTGGGACAAGGACAGTAGGCCAGTTAGATGTCCTCGTCCAGCTGGGACTGCAGCTCCACTTCACTGTTTCCATGGAAACATACTGAGTGAAATTAGGTGGGTAAAAAGTGCATATATCGATATCAGCAAAATTAATTGTTATATATCGGCAAAAAATCAATTATCATGCTTCACTAATATGTATGTGTATTTATGTGTATATTAAACTTTATATAAATCTTATACTTAAAAAAGCATCTTGTGTGACTGATGTTGTACTTTGTTTTTTCATATTGTGTTGTATTGTTTGTAACTCTTTTTCATAGCAATAAAGTTTATCAATATTCTTAAATAAATGTTTGTTTACTGAAGTGAACCTGTCCATCATTATGATTAATGATGTTAGTGGTGTTTATGTGTCTGTTTGATATTTAATTATCATAATTACTTTTTGTCTGTTATATTCTGATGTTTAGCAGAGAAATTGTATTTGTATTAGATTTGAAATATGAGAGGTAAGTTTTCACCATGAGCACCTTCCTCACCTCTGCTGCACATGTTTATTCTTATACACCACATCTTGTGTGTTAATATAAATAAGAAGTGTGTGTGATGGAGGACAGGTGCCTGCTGTTAATATAAATATGAAGTGTGTGTGATGGAGGACAGGTGCCTGCTGTAACAACACGGAACCTCAGCTCTGTCAGACTGCAGCAGGAGGAAGAGGAGGGAGGGGGCGCTCGGCAGCCTGTGTCCTCAGATAACCTGAATCCAGATCATGTTTATGATCCTGAGTCCTCCTCCTCCTCCTCCTCCTCCTCATCATCATCATCATCATCATCATCATCATCAGTGAAGGAGCCATCTGACATCATGAATATGTCACACAGACTTTATATATCCACAATATTAACAGATTGACATGTTCAGTAAACCACAGACAGGTTTGTGTGTGATGCTCAGTTCTCCCGTCACCTTGAGTCACCCACCGTGTTTAGTCTGAGCCCCCCAGAGACACCCAGGACCCGAAGAGGGACCGAACCGGACCCTGACAGGACCCCCTGCCTCTCTCTCTCCCCCTCCGTTATTACCGCAGAGTTAACGACATACAAACACGTAAATGAGTCGGTACCGACAGCAACATGGCAGCCTTACCTTTGCTCTTCCTCAGCTCGCTCTTCAGGGACCGGGACGTGTTCATCAACGGAGCCCGGGACCTGGTGAACAGGATTAACGCCATGCGGAGTCTTTTCTCAACTGTTCCAGTAACTTAACGCGTCAGCTAGCCTCGCAGCTAGCCTCGGGCTGGCAACAAGATGTCGGAGCGGAGTGAGCCGGTGACGTTTTTACATACACATACCGGAATAATCCTGGCTCGGTGTTTAAGAAGCTTCGCCGCGAGTGGAGCTGAACGGAGGAATATTTAGCTCCATGTCCTTCGTCTCTGCGTAGATGACAGTTAACCGGACTCTAGTGACGTCACACTGTTTCTGGGGGTTCGTGAAGCGGGAGATGGGCGAGGGAGACATACTTCCGGTATGTTTAGAAAATA
The DNA here is from genome assembly GCA_037127435.1 of Epinephelus malabaricus. NCBI lineage: Eukaryota > Metazoa > Chordata > Actinopteri > Perciformes > Serranidae > Epinephelus > Epinephelus malabaricus. The sequence continues at coordinate 43,290,733 of JANUFT010000015.1, forward strand.
AAAGCATGTGTTTCCGGTTTGGTGTGGGTGTATTTGTAGGGGTTAGTTATTTGTTTATTTATTTATTTTTTATTATTACTTTGTTTTGTTGTAATTTATTTTAGTTTATTTTGCTTTCTTTTGTTTTGTTTTAATTTTACTTTATTTTGTTTTGTTCTATTTTACTTTATTTTGATTTATTTTACTTTATTTTTAATTTTGTTTTGTTTAATTTTACTTTACTGTTTTATCTTATTTTTTAAGCATTGGGGAGGGACTTGGAGAGACATCGAGATATTTCTGTCATTGTGTACGTTGTTTATTGCACCTAATCTTTATCATTTATATGTAGTTTATTTTCCATCTATACATTGCATTCTTTCTCTTTGTGTACTGCATATATAAATCATAACGTTTTAACTTATCAAGCATCTTTTATTGTTTATTTATTCATGTTCTTGGACCTAAGTAGAGATATTGTTAACATGGTCACACTGACATGTGTTTTACTCTTCATATTTGACACTTTATTTCTACTGTAATGATGATGTGATGCACTGATGTGAGAGATAAATAAACATCCAGTGACTGTAAGGGTTAAAAGTTCAGAGCTCTGTCAGGAAACACTTTTGGAAACACACTCACCAGTCAAACTGAAAGTAAAAGCTGACTCCAAATTTACACCTGTGTCACGTTTGGGTTCACTTTATTTGTGGGGGCTGTTGTTGTTGTTGTTTGTTTGTTTGTTTTTCGATTAGGGTTTTTTTGGCGTTTATCTGTAAGGACTGTTTACTATTGGTGCAAGAAGGGGAGGAATGGCAAATAATGATAATTAGTTTCCTGCATTCTGATGATTTTTTAAGCACCACCAGTTTTTGCCTTTTGCTTCAGTGTAACTGTATTTGTTTTGATTTCACTTTATTATCACAAAAACAGACGTGAATACAAACAGACAAGTCTGAATCAATTTAGCAGATTTGTCTTTAATTATTGTCAAAATAAAAGTCCTGTGCTGCTGTCATGTGTTTTATACACCTGGTTATTATAACACAGCTATAAAACAGCTGGGCTCAATGATTTCATCATGTGTTTTATACACCTGGAGCTGTGTAAAGTCACAGCTAACATAACATGCTGTAAACAGTATGGGACAGTCTCAGTTAATAAATCTCTATCATATTGTTTAACATCAGTCAGTCAAGTCTAATCCAAAATATTATCTTTTGATCAGGTCAAATTAAAGTGACCTGTGAACACAAGGTTTTTCAGATCAGTTCTATTTAATTCAGTTCCATCCAGATATGCAGTAGATGTTGAAACATCACGTTGGTCAGAGGAAATACTTGAATATATTTAATAACACAATTAACAATGATGCAGTATGAACAAAGTGATATAAATAAATCACTGTGAACACAAAAAGATGAGGTTTTGTATTTTATTGCATTTTCTCACACCTGACTTCAGCAGATAGTGGTTTATATCAGATCCTGAACGCAGCAGGTGGCTGTGGGTGATACTGTGGGTGAGGAAAGTAAAAGAGCAGCATCAGCCTCTTCCTCATGACCACAGCTGAGGAAGGTCCTGAAACCCAGCTGAGTGAGTGGAGCTGCTCAGAGGACGACTGATGAGACTGTGGTGACACAAGGCAGCTTCAAACTGTGGATCCATCAATCTGACGCCTGTCACCTCCTGCACGCCGCTCTGCAGTCACATCAGCAACATCATTATTATTCTTAATATTCTTGTGTTAACAGATATTTAATCTTGTTTTAAACATGGGCAGTAATCAGGGGTGTAAATATAGATGGTGCAGGCGGGGCGGTCCTGTGAGGTGGGGGGGGCATAAAGAGAGGGGGCCTCCATCAAAGTGTTGGGTGGAGAATGGGCCCGTGTGGGTGATTCAACTTGTAGAAAAATTCCCGCTCACTGTCTAACAAAAACAATGATTTTACTGCTGCAGCGTTTCAGTGACTCAACCTTCATCAGGCAAAAACATTTTGTTGTGTTCCTCTCCTTTGTCTTTATGAGAGACTGTCACCTTGGAAACCTGCCTGTGTTCACAGAACAACTGTCATTAAATTACAAACCGTGACATTTGCTATATGACCTTAAAAATTCAAACACATCTCTGTCATATTTATTTTTTCTTTTGTTGTAAAACAGTCAGTAACATCTGAGATTATATGATTATTCTATAATTATAAATCAAGAATAAACATTTTTTAATTAAATTCATTTATTGTTTTCCTTGATATTTATTGTTATGTTCAGATATGCAGTGATGGCTGCTGGGTAATATGTTATCCATATTATCCACTGTCAGCTCTCTGATCATGTGATCCGATGATATGTGCACGTTAGCGTGCACGGGGGCCCTCGTACCCACCTGGCGCCACTGTCAGTGATGTCCACATGCTCATTACTCATCAGACACCATGTGTTGCTGGAATATTGCATCAAGGATGGTGTCTTTTATTTTGAAAGGTCAACTTCCTCCGGAAATAGGTTGTATTATTACAGTGCGCCCCCCAGCTTCCTGTGTCGATACTGCAGCCTGACTTTAAAGAACAGTGTTAATGTGGCCCTGAGCTCTACCTACAGGCTCGGCCATGACCTCCGACCCCTGACCTCTGACCTCTGACCCCTGACCCAGGTTGCTCCTGTGAGGCAGATCCATCATCATTTGGTCTTTTTTTTCTATGATCACCTGTGTTTCATTTCTAGAGCTGTTAGAAGTTTAGTTGCCATATTTTTGAAAGGGAACACAGGGTCTTTGTTTCTGTGTGGATTAATGTTGATATTAATATTTAGATTAAATCATAATTATAGGACCTCAGTTATTTTATTTATTTATTTATTTTACTGTGCAGTGATTGAGCTGAGCAGTATCCTTCAGTGTATGACTTCACTTCTTCTTGAATGTATTTCTTCAACATATAATTCACATAATTGTACATATTTATTATGTTTATTCTTATTCTGGTTTTTATTCTGTTGATGTGTATACTGCAGTGAATATTATGGTGTAATATATCATTTGTATTACAGTGTGATGGAGCACATATCTGTATAGTTTACACACTTACAGACTCAGCACAGTGAAGATATATATATTATTCTTAATATCTGAAATACCAGTGTTAAACATTGTGGCATAACACACATTTTTATATCGGTTTTGTTACTTTATATTTACATACCTCTATTTCATACTCTTATCAAAATCACTTTATTCTATGTCTCATTTGAAAATAATAAATAACCTCAATAACCCATTTACGTTGGAAAGAGGATCAAGGAAAAACATTTGGAGCTTCAGGGAGGGTCGGAATAATTAAAAACAAATAAATAAATCAAAAATAAACAGCAACAAATAGGTTCCCTGTGAAGGTTATTTTAAAATTAAATTAATTTTCAGCTGGAGTTTGCTTCTTTATTAGAAGATGCCTGCACACAACATAATGATACAGTCAAGTACAAATTCATTTATAACTTTTTTGTTTAGGTCCAGTTGAATATTACAATAACAATGTGCGGCTATCACAAAATCCCACGGCACACCTGGACTGGCATCACGGCACTCCTGGACTGGTATCATGGCACACCTGGACTGGTATCATGGCACACTTGGACTAGCATCATGGCAGACCGTTTGAGAACCACTGGGACTGTTTGTTATCTGAGTGGGTGAGGGGTGGTGCAAAAATATATGATGATAAAAAATAAAGTAACACTCCAGCAAAATGAATAAATACATTTAAAAAAAAAACACCTACGTCTTATTTAAAAAAAATTAAAACAAACTGTTTGCATGAACGACATGAATTAAAAACTGAGGCTTTTTTCATCTCCAGCTTTTAACTTTAACACCAAAAAGTCAGTTTTAAACATCTAATAAGTCATGTGTACGTCATGCACACGTCACACCCAGCCTCCCTGGTAAGTGTCGAACAGTCCCTAATAATGACGTTCACAGGTCGTTACATGATGAACACACATGAAGTGATTGTAACACATGACCGATTAAAGACAGACTGTATAAAGACGATGTCAGGACGGCCGGGACATCCACCGGACACACCGGACACACCGGGTCAGTCACTTCCTACGGTTGGTTTTTTGAAAGGACCGGTTGGAGCCTCGTTCTGTTCCCGACCAATCGGAAGTGAGTATTTTTCGCGCTGATTGTCGGAGAGTTTGAGTTTCCCGCAAGCTTTTGATTCGTCTTGAATGAAATCTTGTGTTTCAGGATGAATACGGACATTTTCTCGCTTTAACCGCAGAGAGCACATCCTACAGGTGAGTCCCGACAGACGCTCTTTCATGTTACAGACATGTTATTAAAGATTTGCGCCTGCGGAGCCGTTTTTCTCAAGGTACACTTGCTCGCTCCGACCATCCATTTTACAGAGATGCGCTCTTAGCGGCTAAGCTAGTTAGCTGGCTATGCTAAGGGCAGTGGAGTTTGAATGGGCTACAGTGCTACGCTGGCTAGCTTTGGCTAGGACGGTTAGCTCTTTTGAAACGAGCTGTCATGGCGCCTGCAAACGGAGTTTATCAGTGAAACCGAGCAGTTTAAACACGGCCGCCATCACCCGCCGCACTGCCGCTCATTTCTTTCTTGACGTGTTAGCTTTAATCGGGATTGGACGTTTGTAAGATGGCTGCACTGAGCTTTTGGGTGGCGGCTCGGACTATTTGCTGGAATGCGGTGTAATGGCTGACTGCAACACTGTCAGAGATGCGGTTGTACGGTGCGGGATAATGCTCGTCCGCCTTGATCCATGACATTCCCACATCGTGGCTTCCGCTTCAGGTAATAGTCGGAGCCCGGCTCGTGTATGACATGATAGTGAGACTGTTGGACACAGACGTTATTTGACGTCTGCTAACGGGAACACGTTAACGTTAGTTTACTGTAGCGGTTAATTAAAACGCTCGCGTTAACGAGATAGCTGTCCTGCCGTCACGTTACCACTAGTGTTACGTTACTGACCGTTACCGTGTAACATTAACTCAAACTGCAGTGTAACGTGTTAGCTTGTGACTGAGGTGGGAAACATTGAGTTCCATGAATTATTCGCTCTCCAGCAGCATTAACGATCCTCCGTCTTGTCAGCTGCTTCCATTTCCGCGGCTTTTCTTGCCGGTGATGCGGTGGTTACGCGGCACAGCGAGCCACCCACTCATTGGGCATTCGCCTCATGCGGTGGAGCCGCAGCCAGCCTCCTGCATTCTCCACACGGCTCAACCTCAGCCTGCAGCTAGCTGCTAGCTCCTGCTCCTCTGGGACAACTCAACATTGTCGCGGTAAGAGGTTTTCCGCCCGCCTTGCGGTCTCTGTGCGTGGATGTGACTTAATGGACAATGTGTTTGCCTTGACCTCGTTCACATGAGTTGTGATCAGGTCTGATCTCACTGAGGCGTCAGTATTCCTTCACTAATCAGACGTGTTGTCGCTTCCGACTTTTGTCCATCCAGTCCTTTGACTTTCTGATAAAACGGTGTAAAAACTGCGCGGCGCGAACATTCCGTGACAGGTGCTGTTTTCTCTGTCGCCTCCGAGCTCCCTGTTCATGCTCCGCTGCAGCAACTGAGTGCCATTTTGTAAAATGTGTAACGTTATGCTCATAGGATTCATATCCCAGAATGCCATTTTACACACTCGCAGGATGAAGGTGTGTGTGTGTGAGTGAGTGAGTGAGAGAGAGAGAGAGAGTGTCCTGAAGGAACCTGTGGAATAACAAGTGTCCGTGTTGTCCTGCAGCTCAGTGAGCCTGGAGGGGCTTAGATGGGATGGACAGCAAAGGTAGCTCCCTGCCTTCAATGCCCGAACCAGCCAGCCCAATCAGCATGAAGCAGCCGCCAGAGTCCCTCAGTGTTCGGAAAGGTGGGGGGGACATGAGCAGTGACCCTGCTCTGCTCATAGACAAAGCCACTGCCCAGCTGGCCGCCGCACTACAGGAAGGGGTCCTTCAGAAGATGGCTGGCCACAGTCACAACAACCACAGTCACGAGAGGCTCAAAGACCTCACCTCCCTCGTGCTGAACGGAGACCAGGACATGCTGCCGAAGCTTTGTACTCCGGAGCTTCCGATGCTGAAGGGCGCTGAGGCCCCTGCTACAAACGGCACACATCAGCACAACTGCTCTCCTCACACTGAACATGAACTGCAGGTGACAATACCTCAGGTGGTCCAGCAGCCGCTGTTTGAGCCATGCTGTGCCAACGGGACCAGTTTAGTGACGGCCACCGAAGGTCCAGTATCTGAACCAGAGAAGAGACAGGATGTGAAGAAGAGGAAGGGACGAGTAAACAAACCAAACCTGGGTTCCTCTGCTGTCCCTGTGGAGTCTCCTGACCTGACGGATGATGGAGATGGACGTGAAGCAGCTGAGGAGGTTTTACTTTTATTCCTACTCTTAAGAAACAAAAGAGTTTTATTTGCTCCCATATATGAACTGCACTGTGTCCAGCTTATGCTGGTTTTAAAGACAAACATTAACCCAGTGATGTGCTGCACTTATGTTGAGAAAAGCACCACACACTGTGTGTGAATGTCACCACACAGCACCGGGCCTCTGGTCCACACTGAATGTTGACCTAACAGATATAAAAGTTGATTTGTTGCTCACATACTTTATTATTGCTCAGTTTAAATTACATTTCCACAAAGCTTAAAAATGTGGGAAACAGAACATTTGTGAGTCTTTAAAGCTGCACGGCTGCAGAGCGTTCACCACAGTGTGTTGTATAATTGTTAGCCAATATTTACGGGTCTGAAACACTGGTAGTGATGCAAATGTGTGTCTGAAATAGCGTGTGGGGAAAGTCTCACTGTCAGAACCTTGATTAGTTTCTGTTTTTATCTGCTGGTTGGCTGATTGTTTGTTCTCCTCTCCAGCCTGATCTCATCCCAGAGCTGACGGAGGAGGCTACAGAAGAGTCCCCTCCCCTCATCCGTTTCTCTGTTGGAGATTTGGTTTGGACCAAAGTGTCTGGATACCCCTGGTGGCCTTGCATGGTGACCACAGACCCGGAGTTCAACAATCACTTCAAACAGAAACAGAAAGGTGAGGTTCAGTCTCTAGTTACTGTTGAAAAGTTAAAGACTCTGTGTTTTTACTCTGTTATTTAATTCCATTGTTCATTCTTGTCTTTAGCAGTCAACAGCAGGTCGGGTCCACTTTACCATGTGCAGTATTTTGGAGACGCTCCGGAGAGAGGCTACATCTTTGAGAAGAACATGGTGCCCTTCACTGGAGAGGATCAATACCAGGAGCTCAGCCAGGGCAACAAGCAGCCGGCCTCCCGTGTCGTCCACAAAAAGGTAATTCAGCTTCTTCTCCCGTGTGACTGCAGCGCATCGGCCTGTGGAGGATGTGGTGTGCTGTTGTTTGGACAGACTTTGCTCAGGAGCCTTGCAACATTAAAAGGTAGCACTTCCTTAAAATGTTTTATGCAGAGTTCTCTCTTTTCAATAATTTCTATAAAGTTGGGCTGAAATATATCAAATGAAAAAGGAGGAAATGTATTAGCAGCCAGTCAAGTCACACTTTAAACCAGTTTTCTCAGCACCAACAAACCAGAAGGAAATAAATCTGTACACAGGTACTGTGTGTGTTTGTTATCAGAGCTTCTACACAGCTGTCACATGCTGCTGATCAATATGTCATCATATATTTTAAATGCTGCCCACAGCAGGGTTTCTGGTGCTGCTCCACGTATCTTGGAAGATTTCAATGTCCCGGAGAAACTCATGTCAAATATTACCTGTGTTTACTGAGCTCATAAACAATCGACAGCCAGGCTGTATAAAGAATGACATCATCGGGGTGTGTGAATTTATAATATTCATTTATTGAAAATAGACTACTGAAGCGTATAAGTCCTTTCAATAGACTCCTGTGCATAATACCACTATTTTAAAAACAGATAAATATGAGGCCAGCCTCTGTTCACCGGGGCAACATATAAACAGAGAACGTCCTTCAGCTTCAGGCCCTCATGTTCTCAGATAAAATAAAACAATGTCCTGATCTGAGTCTTTTAATGTCTGCTATCTTTCAATAGAGGCTCCGATCCCAGGTGCAGTAAACGCTTCTTGAATGTAGGGGCGCATGATATTGGATTTGATATGCTGATATTTAACAACTTATTTGACCAGTAACTGCTATATCCACTTTCCCTGCCTAATATTAGTGATCTTCATCAAGTCTCTTCTGTAGTAAGTTAACATCATATTATACCTACAGACGCTGATGGTGACGGCCCACCAGCAGATGGAGACATGAGACACTGTTCAGTGTCTGTGATATTCATTCATTGTACTGAATAAGAAAAAGCATGTTGGACGATTCTGAGAGTTCATTTCAAAGCAGCTATGGGCTGTTACCATGATGTGCCGATATTGTTGTGCATCCCAACTTAAATGATTCGGCTAAATAGCTCATGACACCTCAAAATAACACGGCTGTTTATCTCACACAGCTTGTTTTATCATGAGCTCCTTGATCCAAATGCTGCAGGTCTGTGGCCAATTAATTTTTCACTCCAAGTTAATTTTCAGTGGCTTATTCAGCGACATGCTGCAGTGCAGAGGAGAGGAGCTCCAGAACCATCAGGCTTATCATTATTTTAGAAATGTGCACGGATCAGTCCCGATATCGATCCTGAGGGTCGGCCTAGCCCGTCTGGCACATAACATTGTATTGTACTGTGCTGCTGACATGAAATCAACTTGTTTCAGTTTCTCCCAAACTTCAGAAAAAATATTCGTTTGTCTTTTTTTTAATAGAGGGACATGTGGGAAATTTTAATTTCAGCCCGTTTTAATACAATTTAAGTTTGTGTTCTCTGGATAATTATGACCGCAACAGTTTATATATGATGGACTTTAGCCGATTTTCTTGGTTCAAACACTGGTAATCACAGGACACCAGAAGCCTCGGCCCACAAACAAGCATTTTTGTTCAACCAGGGAGCAAATGCTGTTACCAAGAGAAAACTATGAACAGTGATTAAAGGCTACTCCTGTGTCGCGTCTTTTCTAACTTGTATTTGCTGTCTTGTCTCTGTCCCACGCAGACGGCGCCCTCTGTGCCCCGAAAACTCCAGGCTCAGTGGAACATGGGCGTCATTCAGGCCAAGGAGGCGCTCAGCATGTCACTGGAGGAGCGCATGGGCAATTTCGCGTTTCTGTATGATGAGGACGGGCCCCACCTGAACCCTCGCATCCTGGAGAAGTTGAAGCCAGAACAGGGCAGCGCAATGGACCAGGAGACAGAGTCCAGACTCAGCCCAGATCTCCCCTCTCCGCTGGTGAGCCCCGCTGACGACCCCACAGCTGCCCCTCAGTCCAAGGACAGCACTTCTATAGGGAAAAAGACACGAGCACCCAGGACGAAACACAGCTTGGGAGTATGGCAGAGGAGGGGCAAAGGCCATCTAAATAACTCCCTGTCAAAGAAGCAACTGAAGGGCACAGTGTCTTCCAAAGACATGCTTCATCCACAGCCGCCCTCACAGGTCAGGAGAACTCACACAAATGTCCCCTCGGGGGAAGGTATTAGTTTGTGCAGACTTGAGGGGAGCAGAGAAATGTATCAGTGATAGGTGTAACATATTTCATATTCTGAAGCGGTCTCAGACAACACATAAAGTGGAAATAAAATGCAAGACAAATATTTTCCGTCCAAGATAACCCCCACACCTCATCACTGATTTTACAGCTGCTGTTGTGAAGAAGAGGCTTCAACATTGCAAAGTCGTATGAGCCCACATCTGACTTCATATTTTAACCTTCCAATAGAAACAAAAAAGAGGTGTGAAAATACTGAGAGCATTTTGGAGTGGAAACAGTCGTAGAGGTCTAATAATATATTGCTGTAATAGCTTCTACATTTGTTGATGGCATCATTTAATGTGTTTGTTTGGAAGGATCCCACCACTTCTGCAGCGGATGTTGAAGCTGGATCAGACGCACCTCAGAAGAAGAGGAGACCCAGACAGGCTCAGTCTCCCAAAAAGGCCGTGAGGAGGAGGAAGAAATCTGCAGCGGACAGCACCTCTGAACCCGTGAAGAAAAGGAAATCAAAGCTGGTTTCTTCGACAGGCGATATTTCAGAACCAATCTCACTTCCAGTTTCAGTTCCAGGTTGGTTGAAAGTTGAAACTCAGGCCACACTGGTTAAATCTGGCTGGTATGTGTTTCTGTGGAGTGTCCTGCTTCAAACTGCCACATGTGGCCGGTAAATAGTGAGGTGGTTGGATTGTTGTGGAATTTATCACTTCATATGAGCAGTGTATTTAAGAAAGTTCCCTCCTGATCGTATAAAGAGGGAACATGTTTGTTGTTACACTGCTGAAACCAACTGAGTGGTTTTATGCCTGAGAGCACTGAAGCATACACGTGCAGAGTATTTACCCAGAATGCTGTCTGATAATTTTGGTGCTTTTTAAAGTTGGCACATTACACCAAAATTCAATTTACACAGACATCACTAAGAAGACCAAATGTTACTGGCTGTCAGAAAGAAGGAAAAAAACAGATACCTGACGACAGAACCAACAACTGATACTAGTAATCCTCAAACAGTGTGTTTCTAAACACGTCTAACTTCAACTGAGCCTTTTGTTGTCTTGTTAACAAAGTGAAAGATGGTGTCTAATTTAAGTGAGCTAAAATTTAAGAGAAGTTTACCTACAGGGTTAGTTTGGATCTTTTAGAAGTCGGGGTGTGTGCGGCACCCATCCAGTGTCGGTCGACACACCTCCAGTTGGTAGAAGCATGCAGATATACAGCTGTGGGAGCTCAGATTAGGGTTGGGTCGGTATGAGGGAAAAAAAAGGGTGCGGTTTTTGTTAAAAAAACAAAAACAAAAAACGCATCAAGTCGGTAATACCGGATTTTCGCCACTTGGGGAGCAGTTGACTCATTTAAAATAAAAAAAAGAGCTTAGGACAACAGAGTGACAGTAACAAGTTGTTTCTTTTATTCCTCACAAATAAATTTTGCAACTTACTCAAGGTGCAAACAAGGGTTGCCTCCTTCGTCTGGCTCAAAGCCAAAGTGTTGCCATAGTGGCGCATTCTTTGATTTCGTAGAGACTAAATTGTCCGCCATTATCGACTCCCCGTCACTATTAAACAAACTCCAGGCTACAGTAGAGGCGCACTCGCACTCGCACCTCCTAGCTCAGTCCCCTCCCCCCTCTCTCTCCTGCTTGGTGTGCTCTTGGTGAAGAGGCAGACACAGGTGCTCACAGACTCTAAGACGTACTATAAGCGGAGCGGACTACGTGTAAAAATGTCCATGAAAAATCCCCGCGATGTGAAAAATACATGCCGAACAGTCTTTTGTGTGACACTGGTGCACGGAGCGAAGTCCGCGCGGTCGTGCTTTGCACGCACAGGGCTTGCGGACGTCCGCTTTTACCGGGCGGACCTCTGCGGCATGTGCTCTGCGTACGTTCTGCCCGAGTATGCGGTCCAGTCGGTCTCAAAAAATAAAACCCGGTCCAAGATGGAGTATCGGACCGAATTGGTATTACCGAGAACCGACCCAACCCTAGCTCAGATTGTCCTGCTGTGGACAGGGGCAGCAGCAAAACATATTTTAGACACCTAATAAATAGGGCTGGGTATCGCCACTGATTTCCTGAATCAAGTCGATTTTGATTTAAGGGATCCCGATTCGATTTCCATTTTGGTTTTTGCTAGTATGTGAAAGAGATTCTCAGAGAACTAACAGTGTCACATTTACAAGGAATTATTCTTTAAAAAGAATAAATTCATCGCAGGATTTAAACTGAATATTTTATAACTAAATGTTTCCAGAGCAGCAACAGTAATATTAAAACAGCAAAGTCAAAATATAAACTTAATATCTCACTGGAAACAAAATTAAAATGTCAATAAAATAAATCACGTTCCTGACATCACCATACTGAATGAAGTTTAGAAAGAAGTTGTCGTCAGCTCAAGTTCTTAATGTCTCTGTCTCCAGAGCTGCTGACATGTATGTTATATGTCACACTACAGGCAGACGTTGCTGTGTTACATGTCACACCTCTTCTGTGATGTCATCATGCTGTCTGACATCACACACTGGAGCCACATGATGCTGCCATCGTTTGGTTCTGTGTAAAAATACAAAGGAGGTGTAAAGAATGGACGTCGTAGCTGCTCTATAGCGCCACTTCTGTGTGAACATTGCTTTTGTTTTTTTTTTAGGTGGCTAATATGTTATGTTGCTGCAGCACATTACTTAGTTTCTGTGTCAGACTCCAGTCTGCTTCTCTAAACTGGGGGCAAGCCGACTGATAGCTGAAGGCCCTGGCTCCTGATCTACTTTTGGAGACTTTAGGGACCACTAGTAACCCTGCGTTCTCAGAGCGCAGTGTTCTGGTGGGATAATATGGCACTATGAGCTCTCTAAGATATGACGGAGCTTGACCATTTAGAGCTTTATAAGTTAACAGTAGGATTTTAAATTCAATTCTGGATTTTACAGGGAGCCAGTGCAGAGAAGCTAAAACAGGAGAAATATGATCTCGTTTCTTAGTTCCTGTTAGTACACGTGCTGCTGCATTCTGAATTAGCTGGAGAGTTTTTAAGGACTTACTAGAGCTACCTGATAATAGAGAGTTACAGTAATCCAGCCTAGAGGTAACGAAAGCGTGGACCAATTTTTCTGCATCTTTTCGGGTCAGGATAGGCCTAATTTTCACAATATTACGCAGATGAAAAAATGCAGTCCGTGAGGTTTGTTTTAAATGAAAATTAAAAGACAAATCTTGATCAAATGTTACTCTGAGGTTTCTTACGGTAGTGCTAGAGGCCAGAGCAATGCCATCTAGAGAAACTATGTCATCAGATAAAGAGTCTCTGAGTTGTTTGGGGCCAAGAACAATAACTTCAGTTTTGTCTGAATTTAACATCAGGAAATTGGTGCTCATCCAGGTTTTTATGTCTTTAAGGCAGTTATGGAGTTTAGTTAATTGATTACTTTCTTCTGGCTTCATCGATAAATAGAACTGTGTATCATCTGCATAACAATGGAAATTTATAGAGTGATTTCTAATGATGTTACCTAAAGGAAGCATATATAGAGTAAATAGGATTAGTCCGAGCACAGAACCTTGCGGAACTCCAAAACAAAGTTTGGTACGTAAGGATGATTCATTATGAACGTCAACAAACTGAAAACGATCAGATAAATAAGATTTAAACCAGCTCAGTACAGAACCTATTGTCTTTAGCTCCGTCAGGTCGTTGGCTCACACTGGGAGAAAGCTTTTTAAATGAATCATCAAGCTGCTCTAAAAGCTGCCTGAAAATAATATCAGCATTTCCTCTTCATCAACAGCAGATAAAAATGTCTAAGTCAGAACCAAATGAGGCCGTTTGACCTTTGAAATAAATATTTTTAATGTTTTTAGTCAACAGGCAGAGAAAGAAGATGTCTAAAAGGCTGCCAACAGACACCGCTGCAGACGCCGTTCAGCAGCCCAAACGGAGACGTAAAACCAGCAAAGATGCTGAAAAAGAGGTGAGGTCAACACAGAGCTGCACCTGTTCATACATGTTACAGAAAGCAGTGTTTGAGATGATGTCCGTCTGTTTTAGTTCTGATGTTCAGTCTTTAAAACACACAAGACTTGTAGACTGTAATGAGATTTTGATTTTCTCAAATCTTCACAGGCCTCGACCTCAGAGGGAACAAACAAGAAGCAGAGAAGAAGGAAGAGAGCTGATAAAGACGTGACTGAAACCAAGAGGAGACGGACCAAGAAGAAATCTCTCCTCACTGGTAACCATCTCCTTGGGCTCTGTTGAAGAATACTGCAGGGCTTCTCTTTTAAATCAAATCTAAACCCTCTGTGATTGGTTCCTTCGCTCGTGTCTCTAAAACATCTGAACCGTTTGTTTTGACTCTGCGGCACTCTGTCTTCATCGTCCAAACACTTTGTTTTCACAGAAGACCAAGACGCTGACAAACCAAAGCGTAGGAGGAAAAGGAAGCATGATGGAGAGAACCAGGCCACGCCCTCCAAGGCAAAGAGGAGGCGGACATCTCCGTGTTCTGATCCTGAGGTGAGAGGGTGCAACCTCACATCCATCTGAGAATCACTAGTTGACATGAGAAAGTTGTAAAGCCACAAATCTTGGATACTTATTTTGCAGTTCAGTGTTGCTAAATGATTATTTTAAGATCAATCCTGCTTGTGCAGGTAAACGGTCATATTATTAGGTAAAACAGGGACATTTTATTTTCAATTAAAGTCCAGAGAAGTGGTGTGTTTTCCACTTCATGAGCAGAACTCTTTAATGAGCAGAGTCCGATGAACACTTTCCTTAATGGCTCAGGTCTGTTGGACATAAATGGACTTAAGCTGATGGTTAATTGTGGTGCAGACAGGGACAGTGTGTGGAGATGAAGTTGTTGTATTGCCATCATCATGCCAACATTTATTTAAAGTTGACCATGTGTTGTTCTCTGCAGGGCTCTGGGAGTGAAGGACGTCCTGATTCTCCGAGCGACAGCTTAGACGGGACGAAGAAGGGTGAGAGGAAGAAAGAGTTTGTCTGCCAGGTACGTCTCAGAGTTTTACTGTCTCCTTAATTTGACATGAAACAACAAACTGCTTATTAAATGGGGGACATTTTGGGGGAAATGCAGCTTAGTTTCTAAACATTGATGTATCAGGATGACGTGTTTATATAAACATGCTGCATCACATGAGCCCCCGTATTATATATTATGTGGAAAGTAGACATTTTTTCCAAGGCCACTGAGGGACACAAACGCACACGCACATACATGCATATCTATTGTCTTTCTCTCACTTTGTCTCACTCTGTCAGTCTTTATCTCATGTGCGCATACGCGCGCACACACACACACACACACACACACACACACACACACACACACACACACACACAGATACAGATGTACCACTTGCGTTCAGTGCAGCTCAGCAGATATCGGAATTTTTGGGATGTTTCATAGTTTGTTTCAGTAAATGATAATGAAAATATCCATTTTAATATTTAAACTTTATTCTGATCAGTTGCACTGAAACCTCCTAACGTCTGCGTGTGTGTTTTCCTGCAGGTGTGTGAGCAGGCCGGTGAGGACCTGGTTCCCTGTGAGGGCCAGTGTTGTGGGATGTTTCACCTCCACTGTCTCGGTCTGTCTTTCAAACCTGACGAGAAGCTGCTGTGTCAGGAGTGCAGCACAGGTGAGCAGGAGGTCACGCTGTGTCCAGGGAGCAGCGATCAGCCCAGTATTTTATTTTACAGTTCAGTGAATTGAAGTCACATGAGTAGGTAGAGCAGCCAGTTAAAAAGCAGCACCAAAACAGTTCAACACAAACATACAGTTTTCTAAAATGATTTCAGTGTGAATATATTAATCAGTTCAGCCAGTTTCAGGTCCCTCCCTGAATATGTCCAGAAACAAAAGGCACCATATTTAAAAGCTTTTATGTGTAGTTCTGTTTGAATCTTGGAGACCAACATCAGTAAAATACTGTGAGCGTGAAGGACATATTTATTTTAGTTCAGGCTGGGCTGGGCGATGTAAGACTGCACAATATATTGATGTATTTCAACAAAGATAAAGATTTAGACAGTACTGTTTATATCAAAGTGTCAAGTTGGGTTTGCCTTCACATTTTATTTTAATCAGTGTTTTAATAAAAGTACCCGTGATGTCTCAGACGTGACTTTGACCTGCAGCTGAACATGTAGAAAACACCCAGACGGATATCGTGTGTCACCATCCAGCCTGAAAACACCCAGATATGAGTTTTTGTCCATGTTGCCCTGCCCTAGTTCTTACACATGTATGTACACAGATAAGAAGGAACCAGCCCAGTGGTGCTCGTACCACAGTCTGAGGACCAGTGCAGCAAACAGCCAAACAATAAAAACATGAAGTGGCTGGTTTATAACAATCATGAGCCATCTGACTGGAACAAAAAGTTGATTTTGGACCCTGATGACAGTTAAACTACCTTTTAGTGCCATGTGTCCACACAGTACTTTATCAGCAGGTTGAAAGGGTGAGAGTAGACGGTCACTGTGTCAGTGAGGTTTTATTTAATCATTGCTGATTCCTGCTCTGTTTCTCCCCTCAGGAATTCACTCGTGTTTCAACTGTAAGCAGTCGGACGGCACGGTGCGTCGCTGCCACGTCCAACACTGCGGCAAGTTTTACCACGAGGCGTGCATCCGCCTCAACCCTCTCACTGTGTTCGATAACAAGGGCTTCCGCTGTCCGCTCCACACCTGTCTGAGCTGCCACTACGGCTGCCGCACCAAGCAGAAGTCTACCAAAGGTGAGGCTCAGCAATAAAACAGAGGTCACTTTGTTCTGTCGAGATTACATCACATTTAAAAGGAGATTTTACAGGGTTCAGGTCAGGGCAGAGTTTGAAAAGTTTGTCCGTGTAAATCTGTGTGAAAACCCCAGAATGTTACTCCTGAGACTGGAGCTCTGTCCTGGACTCTGTGCGGGGTCAGGTGGAGCTCTTTCCTGGACTCTCTGCAGGATCAGGTGGAGCTCTGTCCTGGACTCTCTGCAGGATCAGGTGGAGCTCTGTCCTGGATTCTGTGCAGGATCAGGTGGAGCTCTGTCCTGGACTCTGTGCAGGGTCAGGTGGAGCTCTGTCCTGGACTCTGAAGGATCAGGTGGAGCTCTGTCCTGGACTCTGAAGATTGACAGCCCTAGTAAAAACAAATTCTCCTTTTTTGCTTTGGACGCATATGATGAGATGAGATAACAGCATGTGATGTGATGACCATGTAAATGTATCCTCCATTACAGTTTGTGACAGATGGGACCGTAGACTGTAGAAATAATGGACGTGCCCACAGTGAACATGGATGTATAAGGGGCCGTGTCCTGGAGCTCTTGTGCCTTTTCTGTGCCAACTATCAAGAGCGCAGAGGCAGGTCGTGTCTGAGGTTGCTAAGCGACAATAACAAGATCAGTATCACAGCCTATTTACCTGAAACCCTGAGGTCAGAGCTGATCAACTTCCTGTTTGTCTGTGGGACAGATTTGACACTGACAGCTCTGCACTAATATGATCAACTTCTCCTCCATATTTATCACAGACTGATATTTACTGAAGAAGGAAAGATCTGTCAGCTGTGATTGGCTGGTCCTTGTCACATGATGTGGTGTGTGCTGCTGCTTTCCAGAAGTTGAACTTAGTTTATCTCAGGGTGCAGCCGTCGCTCCCTGAAAAAATAGGTGCTCGGGAGAGTGTGCTGCCACGACAGCATCACTCTGTCCTTTGAGCATGCCTGCTGCATGTTTACATTAAAAACAATGAATCTGAGGGCGCAAACAACTGTGGCACGTGCACGGCCCCTAAAGAGACCTGGATACAGCGACGAACGTGGAGCCCCATTCATTACTGTGAGAATTGCTCAGTGGTGCATGAAGCCAAAATGGTTGAACTGCTGCCCATAAAATGACCCAGATGATCTGGGGATGATCGACACTGCCTCCGCACTGTGCAGCCCGTAGAGGAGGCAAACTAGACGTCTTTTTGGGCAGTAGGGCGTCACGTGATAGACCCCAGCCATTGCAGTACCACTGTTTGGCCACTATAAAAATTTGCTTCAAAGCTCGGTGCACTTTCTGCAGGCCTGGCTTTGGAGCCTTGAGCCATCTTGGTTTTTGGTGCCAGAAGTGACCACATTTGGGTGAGAGGGCAGAGCTGTGGAGGAGCGAGGGGTGGGTCTTACTGAGAGGTCGAGGAAACTATCAGCAGACAGCCTGTCACTGAAAGAAGCCCCGCCCCCTTCCTTTTGATGTGTAGCCTTAATTAAATGTAAACAGGTGAGCGCCATAAAAATGTTAAAATGATCTCCAGACACCAAACAGGCTGTAAACATGTTGCTTTCTACACGTGAACATGGAGGTCTGTGGGGACGCACTCTAGTGGACATTAGAGGAACTGCAGGGTTTAACTTCCTGTTTCAGCCTCGGAGGTCGCTGCTTGGATGGGACCACTTTAAACATTACAGACAACTTCCCACAGCGTCACTACATTATGACATCACTACATCAGACATGTTTGGTCACGTGTCTGTGTGACTGACCTCCATCTGTCTAACCTGGTGTTTGTCTCCCCGTACTGTAGGCAGGTTGATGCGTTGCCTGCGCTGCCCTGTGGCGTACCACGTCGGCGACCCTTGTGTGGCTGCTGGCAGCGAGATGATCACCAACACCGCCATCATCTGCACCAACCACTTCAACGCCAAGAAGGGCTACAGCCACCACAGTCACGTCAACGTCAGCTGGTGCTTCGTCTGCTCCAAAGGTTTGTTGCCATTTCCTCTCTTCTTCTACAAAGAGGCCACGTACCTCCTTTTTTGTTTGTTTTTTTTAAAGAAATAACAGCATTATATGTCCACATGATCGGTAAAAGACTTTGGTACTTGTCCTGAATCGTAGTATAAATTTATTTTCTTCATTTTCCTCCTTGTGTCATCGTGGATATGCACAGTGTGGAACTCCAACTTAATTCATATCACAACAACGTTTTCTCTGAACAAGATCCATAATGAGAAACTCGCCTCGTGTTTTCAGACTCCTCTTCACAGGGTCTCCCTCAGGATGTTGTTTTAGTTTGTGATGATGATTGTGAAACCCAGAAATCAAGCTGCTCCTGAAACATGTCAAAGCTCTGACCAGCAGAAGTTTGATAACTTTACATCTTTAGTGTCAGTACTTACTTTATGATTTAAGTTTTGCCATCACTGCTAAATGAGTCACTGGTACCAGCCACGCCCACAAATCCTCTCAGCTTCACAACAAACACACACAACAACAACAGCAGTGTGTGGGTGGAGTGTGATGAGAGTGTTCGGCTGTTTATTGGACTAAACATTTCCTTGTGTTTGTTTAATCACCCCGTACAGGTGACTCAGCTCTAAGATGGAGCTCTCCCTGCACTTTTACTGCTGCTGACTCGTAACTAAACATTGAAGTTGTTGTTGTGTTGCAGGCGGGCGGCTGCTCTGCTGCGAGTCCTGTCCTGCAGCTTTTCACCCCGACTGCCTGAACATTGCCATGCCTGATGGGAGCTGGTTCTGCAACGACTGCCGGGCTGGAAAGAAACCCAAATACAGAGACATCATCTGGGTCAAACTGGGAACGTACAGGTCAGAGAAACGCTTCTGTGTTTGAGCCAAGCGTTTGTGTTTGTTGTTGTTCTATGTTGTGACCCAGACTCCTCCTGCCCCGTATCCTCCTCAGATGGTGGCCTGCAGAGATCCACCACCCCAGAAACATCCCCACCAACATCCAGCACCTTCGCCATGAGATCGGAGAGTTCCCAGTCTTCTTCTTTGGCTCCAAGGATTATTTCTGGACCCACCAGGGGCCGAGTGTTTTCCATACATGGAGGGTGACAGAGGGAGCAAACACCAGAGGACCGGCATCGGAAAAGTCTTCAAGAATGGTGATGATCTCGGCTTTCTAATAGAAATACACGTCTTAGGCAGTTTTATTATGAAAGGTTAAAACACACTAAAACAACTTCAGAGAACCAGTGGCGATGAAGACCCCCTGTAACATCGCCCCACATCAGAGTCTCAGCCAAAAGTTGCATCTGGGCACACCACAAAGACTCAAGCCGATGGCCAACCATCACGTATGTTCTGCTCCTGCTGAGAGGAAATGACTCTCCACAGCAGCAGACGGCGGTCATCTGTATCCATCATTGAAAAAGGGAAACAGGAAGAGCGTCTTGATGCTAGTTAGCCAGTTAGCACATGAACAACACAATCAGAGCATATTTACCGTGCATCAGTGAACAATAACACAAGCCATCAGGAAACGTTTCTGCTAAAGAGAAAAATAATCTGACCTCATGAACAAGTTGGTTTTGGACTCACTCCCTCTGGACTTTAGCTCCTCCTTTACTCACTGACACTCCTCTGCTCCTCACCTGAGCTCAGCTGACAAAGTGATTTCATTTACTGACGAGCTCCGACATCACCAATGCTAATTCAACATGTAAAAAAAAAAGTCAACGAGGGGCAACGTTGCAGGACACACTGTGCTGATGGGGGCGACAGACACTCGCTGACAGTCAGCTTGGTGTGCCGTGGCCTTTACACTGGTCCTAACCAGAGCTGCTACACACACTGACACTGATACATGTAAAGGGAGCTATGTCAAACTGATATCAGGAGTTTATAGGGTTAATATTTCTACCAAATAAAGAAAAGATGGTTTGGAGCAGTTTTCAAACTGCACCTGTGACCTCATATCAGCTGTTGTTGATTATCATCTTGAGCTCAGTGTTCATAAGACTGTTTCCACAGGTGAAATGAAATCTAACGATCCTCTACATGTGTTGTTTCCTCAGCTTTGTTGGAGGCTGAAGCTCGATTCAAGGAGATAAAATTGAAACGAGAGGCCAAGGAGGCACAAGAGAACAGCAGGAAGCCGCCTCCCTACAAATTCATCAAGGTGTGAAATCTTTGCTTTTGTCTCTGTGTTTATTTCTAAGATACAAATCTAAGTGTGCAGTTAAAAACACACGAGGAGTTTATTTTAAAGAACACTTGGTTATTTTCTGTTACTGATGTTTTAAATCGTTTTATTCTTCGCTGCTTCAGGTCAACAAACCCTTCGGTAAAGTTCAGGTGTACACCGCAGACATCTCTGAGATCCCCAAGTGTAACTGCAAGCTGACGGACGAGAGGCCGTGTGGCTTTGAGTCCGAGTGTCTGAACCGCATGCTGCAGTATGAGTGCCACCCTCAGGTGTGTCCCAGCGGCGAGCGCTGCTGTAACCAGGACTTCACCAAGCGTCTCTACCCCGAGACCAAGATCATCAAGACGCCCGGCAAGGGCTGGGGCCTGATCTCTCTGCGGGACATCAAGAAGGTAAAAAACAACAAGGCAGTGTCTCCTTCAAATACACACACTGTCAGGAAAGATTCATTCGTTCATCAATGGTTTTGTTTTGAAATGAGCTGTGAAAAGTAGAAGACTTTGATAGTTATGTTTAGGTTGAAATGAGGGTTGATTTAATGTTTTTTCTGCCAGAGCACAAGCACATGTATAAAGTGGGTAATAATTTATGGCCTCTTTGTTTTTGTTCAAATCCACGTTTAAGTCATTTGAAAGTACATGAATTACCAGGTCAGTATTGGCTTATTGCAGGTATATATTGACATCAGGTTATGTGTCAGCCAGTAAATGAAAGAAGAAATTGAAGCACAGAATTGTCAAAGATGTTTTCAGTCAGTTTCACTGTTCCAGTATTTGCCATCAGAGTTATGTTAAAAATAATTTAAGGAAGTGTAGTTAATGTTGGTTAATACAGTGTTGTTGTTTTTATATTTTCTTTTTTGTAAATGTCAAATACTGATATCAGACTCAGAAATCTTGTGTCATTCGTGCTGTACTTTAAATGTTGTACATAAATAATTCTGGTATTTTTAATGGAGGTTAAAACTTTTGGCAGCTTATCTACACAGAGTGTGACGAGCTTAGCGAGGATTTATACTTGTGCAGCAGACGCTACGCACGTCATCTACACCGTCATGAGCATTTATGCTTGTGTGGTGGTGTGTCTGTGTCACTCTGCAGTTACACCTCCAAAACACTAACACAGCAGCAGAGTTTCTGTAAAGTTTAGTTGATTAAAAAAACACACAGTAAACACACATTATAACACATAGTAAACACACATTATAACACATAGTAAAACACACATTAAAACACACATTAATAACACACAGTAAACACACATAACACATAGTAAACACACATTATAACACACAGTAAACACACATTAAACACACATTATAACACACAGTAAACACACATTATAACACACAGTAAACACACATTAACACACAGTAAACACACATTATAACACACAGTAAACACACATTAAACACACATTATAACACACAGTAAACACACATTACACAGTAAACACATAACACACAGTAAACCCACATTGTAACACACAGTAAACACACATTAACACACAGTACACACACATTATAACACACAGTAAACACACATTAAACACACATTATAACACACAGTAAACACACATTATAACACACAGTAAACACACATTAACACACAGTAAACACACATTATAACACACAGTAAACACACATTAAACACAACATTATAACACACAGTAAACACACATTACACAGTAAACACATAACACACAGTAAACCCACATTGTAACACACAGTAAACACACATAACACACAGTACACACACATTATAACACACAGTAAACACACATTACATATATTAAACATAGTTAACACACAGTACACACACATTATAACACACAGTAAACAGTAAACACACAGTACACACACATTATAACACACAGTAAACACACATTATAACACACCGTAAACACACATTACACAGTAAACACATTATAACACACAGTAAACAGTAAACCCACATTATAACACACAGTAAACACACATAACACACAGTACACACACATTATAACACACAGTAAACACAGTAAAACACACCAGTACACACACAGTAAACACACAGTAAACACACAATAAACAGTAAACACACATTATAGCACAGTAAACACACAAGTAAACACACAATAAACAGTAAACCACACATTATAGCACAGTAAACACACAGTAAAACACATTACACAGTAAAACACACATTAGTAACACACAGTAAACAGACATGTAACAACACAGTAAACCCACATTATAACACACAGTAAACACACATAACACACAGTACACACACATTATAACACACAGTACACACACAGTAAAACACACAGTAAACACACATTATAACACATAATACACAGTCAACACACAGTAAACACACAACACACAGTAAACACAAAACCACACAGTAAACACACATTATAACACATAATACACAGTAAACACACAACACACAGTAAACATAACAGTCAACACACAGTAAACACACAATAAACAGTAAACACACATAACGCAGTAAACACACATATTACACAGTAAACACACATATTACACAGTAAACACACAT
This sequence comes from Epinephelus malabaricus, assembly GCA_037127435.1. Taxonomy (NCBI): domain Eukaryota; kingdom Metazoa; phylum Chordata; class Actinopteri; order Perciformes; family Serranidae; genus Epinephelus; species Epinephelus malabaricus. The sequence goes on from JANUFT010000015.1 coordinate 43,313,795, forward strand.
ATTACACAGTAAACACACATTATAACACAGTACACACACATTATAATACACAGTAAACACACACATTAAACATACAGTAAACACACAGTAAACACACAACACACAGTAAGCACACATTATAACACAGTCAACACACAGTAAAACACACAATAAACAGTAAAACACACATTATAACACATAACACACAGTAAACACACCGTTAACACACAGTAAACACACATAACACACAGTTAACACACAGTAAAACACACATTATAACACACAGTAAACACACATAACACACAGTTAACACACAGTAAACACACATTATAACACACAGTTAACACACATAACACACAGTTAACACACATAACACAAGTAAACACACATAACACACAGTTAACACACAGTTAACACACAGTTAACACACAGTTAACACACATTATAACACAGTAAACACACATAACACAGTAAACACACATAACACAGTAAACCCCACATTATAACACACAGTAAACACACATAACACACAGTACACACACATTATAACCACACAGTAAACACACAGTACACACACAGTAAACACACAGTAAACACACATTATAACACACAGTTAACACACATTATAACACACAGTTAAACACACATAACACAGTAAACACACATAACACACAGTTAACACACAGTAAACACACATTATAAACACACAGTAAACACACAACACACAGTAAACACACATAACACACAGTTAACACACATTATAACACACAGTTAACACACATTATAACACAGTAAATCACACATAACACACAGTTAACACACATTATAACACACAGTTAACACACATTATAACACAGTAAACACACATAACACAGTAAAACAGACAATTAACACACAGTTAAACCCACATTATAACACACAGTAAACACACAGTACACACACATTATAACACACAGTAAACACACAGTAACACACACAGTAAACACACAGTAAAACACACATTATAACACATAATACACAGTCAACACACAGTAAACACACAACACACAGTAAACATAACAGTCAACACACAGTAAACCACACAATAAACAGTAAACACACATAACGCAGTAAACACACATATTACACAGTAAACACACATTATAACACACCGTAAACACACATTACACAGTAAACCACATTATAACACACAGTAAACAGTAAACCCACATTATAACACACAGTAAACACACATAACACACAGTACACACACATTATAACACACAGTAAACACAGTAAACACACAGTACACACACAGTAAACACACAGTAAACACACAATAAACAGTAAACACACATTATAGCACAGTAAACACACAGTGAAACACACAATAAACAGTAAACACACATTATAAGCACAGTAAACACACAGTAAACACATTACACAGTAAACACACATTATAACACCACAGTAAACAGACATTAACACACAGTAAACCCACATTATAACACACAGTAAACACACATAACACACAGTACACACACATTATAACACACAGTACACACACAGGTAAACACACAGTAAACACACATTATAACACATAATACACAGTCAACACACAGTAAACACACAACACACAGGTAAACACAAAAACACACAGTAAACACACATTATAACACATAATACACAGTAAACACACAACACACAGTAAACATAACAGTCAAACACACAGTAAACACACAATAAACAGTAAACACACATAACGCAGTAGTAAACACACATATTACACAGTAAACACACATATTACACAGTAAACACACATATTACACAGTAAACACACATTATAACACAGTACACACACATTATAATACACAGTAAAACACACACATTAAACATACAGTAAACACACAGTAAACACACAATCACACAGTAAGCACACATTATAACACAGTCAACACACAGTAAACACACAATAAACAGTAAACACACATTATAACACATAACACACAGTAAACACACCGTTAACACACAGTAAACACACATAACACACAGTTAACACACATTATAACACACAGTAAACACACATAACACACAGTTAACACACAGTAAACACACATTATAAACACACAGTAAACACACATAACACACAGTTAACACACAGTAAACACACATTATAACACACAGTCTAACACACATAACACACAGTTAACACACATAACACAGTAAACACACATAACCACACAGTTAACACACAGTTAACACACAGTTAACACACATTATAACACAGTAAACACACATAACACAGTAAACACACATAACACAGTAAACCCACATTATAACACACAGTAAAACACACATAACACACAGTACACACACATTATAACACACAGTAAACACACAGTACACACACAGTAAACACACAGTAAACACACATTATAACACACAGTTTAACACACATTATAACACACAGTTAACACACATAACACAGTAAACACACATAACACACAGTTAACACACAGTAAACACACATTATAACACACAGTAAACACACAACACACAGTAAACACACATAACACACAGTTAACACACATTATAACACACAGTTAACACACATTATAACACAGTAAACACACATAACACAGTAAACAGACATTAACACACAGTAAACCCACATTATAACACACAGTAAACCACACAGTACACACACATTATAACACACAGTAAACACACAGTACACACACAGTAAACACACAGTAAACACACATTATAACACATAATACACAGTCAACACACAGTAAACACACAACACACAGTAAAACATAACAGTCAAACACACAGTAAACACACAATAAACAGTAAACACACATAACGCAGTAAAACACACATATTACACAGTAAACACACATTATAAACACAGTAAAACACACATTATAACACAGTACACACACATTATAATACACAGTAAACAACACACATTAAACACACAGTAAACACACAGTAAACACACAACACACAGTAAGCACACATTATAACACAGTCAACACACAGTAAACACACAATAAACAGTAAACACACATTATAACACATAACACACAGTAAACACACCGTTAACACACAGTAAACACACATAAACACACAGTTAACACACATAACACACAGTTAACACACAGTAAACACACATAACACACAGTAAACACACATAACACACAGTTAACACACATAACACAGTAAACACACATAACACACAGTTAACACACAGTAAACACACAGTAAAACACACATAACACACAGTTAACACACATTATAAACACACAGTTAACACACATTATAACACAGTAAACACACATAACACAGTAAACACACATAACACACAGTTAACACACAGTAAACACACAGTAAACACACATAACACACAGTTAACACACATTATAACACACAGTTAACACACATTATAACACAGTAAACACACATAACACACAGTTAACACACAGTAAACACACAGTAAACACACATAACACACAGTAAACACACATTATAACACACAGTAAACACAGATAACACACAGTTAACATACATTATAACACACAGTTAACACACATTATAACACACAGTAAACACACATAACACACATTATAACACACAGTAAACAGTAAAACACACAGTAAACACACGTAAACGCACAGTAAACATACCAATCAGCTTCACTATAACTCGCAGCATTCACAGACAAACACTTGTCTTTATCTGGACACATTTTCCCCACAAATACAACATGCTAACATTATTAGCACAAGTCTATGGCATTTTACATTGTATAAATTAGCCTAGCAGCTAGCAGAGATTTGCTCTGCTCATATTTCAGCCAGGATAAATCACACACAGTGTGTGGAGGCTTTATTGTCTTCACAATTTATTGTTTCTTATCTGTGAAATTAAAGTAAATCAAAGCTTTGTTTCCACTGAGGGAAATGGTTTCAGCTCACAGAGACAGACAGGAGGTCTGCGTCACTGTGACACTGGAGTTACATCTCTGGGGAGGTGCACGTCAGACTACAGCGTAGGTTACGGTGTAGGCTCTCACTGTAGCCGATACATGTAGCTGTCTGTTGTAATAAAAACATCCAGATGACTGGTGATCCTTGATCGTCTCAGGATGTGTCTCATATCAAGATGTCTCTGGTCTGTGTCTCATCAGGGCGAGTTTGTCAACGAGTACATCGGAGAGCTGATAGACGAGGAGGAGTGCAGGGCGAGGATCAAGTACGCCCAGGAGAACAACATCACTGATTTCTACATGCTCACCATCGACAAGGTCAGTGCCGAACAGAACGTTGGACTTTCTTTTTTTCTGCTCCGCAGTGTGTCAGGGTGCTGTTTCCTCCACAGCAGCTCCATTTCCACTGAGAGCCACAGAAACACAAAGGTATTACATTGGGAATGTTACATGACAGACACCTGTAACATTACAGTAGTTAATACTACACATCCAGCCTCAGCTGCAGGTCTGACGCCAGGTCAGAGACCAGGTCTGACGCCAGGTCTGAGTAGCTGGATCCTGTAAAGACGTCTGTTAAAGAGTGTTAGACAAAGAAACAAACTACAGATGATGAAGCCGTGACTTTACTCTGAATGTCTGGATGTTTTTTAGGACCGGATCATTGACGCCGGTCCGAAGGGAAACTATTCTCGGTTCATGAACCACAGCTGTCAGCCCAACTGTGAGACACAGAAGTGGACGGTGAACGGTGACACGCGAGTTGGCCTGTTCGCTGTCTGTGACATCCCAGCAGGTGAGACTGATCAGAGCTTCGTCTGCACATGTCCTTCACCTGTTGGAAGAATAATTACAACAAGAAATGTGTTTTTTTTATTTTTGTATTTCAGGGACAGAGCTGACCTTTAATTACAACCTGGACTGCCTCGGGAACGAGAAGACCGTCTGTCGCTGCGGCGCTCCAAACTGCAGCGGCTTTCTGGGTGATCGGCCGAAGGTGAGCTTCAGAATCAGAGCTGTGTGTTCATAGTTACAGAAGGTTCCAGATTCCGTGTGGAAACATACGTTACATGAACTGAAGCAGACGTGTGTTCACAGATTCTGGGTTGATGAAAAATAAGCTGAGCTGAGCTGAATAGATTTAATCACTTCATCCCATCGTCTCCTCTGCAGAACTCTAACGGCCAAACAGCCGAGCCCAAAGGGAAGAGACTGAAGAGGAAATATAAGAGGAGGAAAAGTGAGGGCAAGAAAAAGTCTGATGACGACTGTTTCCGCTGCGGAGACGGAGGACAGCTGGTGATCTGTGGAAAGAAGACGTGCACCAAAGCTTATCACCTGTCCTGCCTCAACCTCACCAAGAGACCCTTCGGTAAGGAATGATGATTGTTGATGAGTAAAACTCTGACAGTGTGGCTGCTGTTAACACCTGCGCCTACTAACCAACCAATAGAGACGCAGCATGAGATGACACACTGATCAGCGCCACAATGCTAAATGCTAGTAGGTGTTAATAAATAGACTTTGAGCTCTGGCTGCAGAATCGTCTTCTTTGCTCCAACACATCCTCACTGCGACCTCATCACATGTTTAAACAATAACAGTGATCAGCTGGGTGTGTCTGACACGAGAGGTGTAAATCACCAGCTTCATTACGATGAGATATTATGTCGATTCTTTGGAAGAAGATATGATGTTGTTTGATATTACAAAGTCTGCCAGGATACGATTCTGATACGATGTGATTTAGAGGTCTGTGATTGATATGAGACGATACTTAAAGATCATTTAATACAGTCTGTCACAGGAGGGTCTGTCTGTCTGTCGCTGTCTGTCTGTCTCTGTCTTGGTCTGTCTGTCTCTGTCTGTCTGTCTGTCTGATGTCAGGTCGTAGAAAACTGGACAGGAGTTGACGTCTCTGCTCTGTCGTGTGTTTGAGTTTCTGTCACCGTGTGTTCTGTGACTTGAGATCAGCTGTGACTGTGCGTGGTGTGGTCCGCAGGTCGCTGGGACTGCCCCTGGCACCACTGTGACGTCTGCGGGGAAGAACTCTGAGGCGTTCTGTCAGCTCTGCCCCAACTCCTTCTGCAAGGCTCACCAGGAGGGGGCGCTGCGTCCCTGGCCCCCCACAGGACAGCTGTGTTGTCTGGAGCATGACGAGCTGGAAGGGAACGGACAACCCGGATCAGGGCGTCACCTCGGAGACCACCGCCACGACAACCACCACCACTACTGCCGCCATCTGCGGCCGTCCACCTAAAGGCTCCAGGAAGGCAGACGGAGCCGAGGCCAAAACTAAAGGCTCCAAGAGGAAAGCAGCAGAGGCCTGAAAGTGACCTTTGACCTCTCAGAGAGCCCAAACACCAAACCAGACTCTGACACCTGCTTCATGAACACACATAAACCCCCTTGTCATAACGTCTCCAAGACCGCCAAAATCCAAGCACTGTACATGTTCATCAGGGAAAGCCGCTGATCTCTCACACGCTCGCCGCTCAGACCGTTCTGATTTTTATTTTAAAGATTTTCAGGTTTATTTTTTAACTTGTCTGCACTGAGGCCAACCATCTGTGGTAAAGCACAAAGCAGCACAGCGAGCGCGGCGCAGAGTGAGCGCGGCGCAGGTCAGGAAGCTTCTGCTGCCTTGGTTCTGTCTGAAACCAGCTGAAGTTTACCTGAGCAGCAGCATCACCACCTGCTAACTTGAATCTCTAAGCCCCGCCCCCTCCCGTCACTCAACACGGATGATCTTGAACATCAGAGTTTTATAGCTGTATCTATATATGTGTATATCAAAGACCAAATTATGATTACTGGAGTTATGACATCAGACAGGTGCCAAATGGAGCTTTTATTTTTATATATAGAATATATATGGCAGATGGAATACGGAGCGGCGGGACGTTGTGGGTCAGCCTTGTTACTCGTGTGTGTCGTAGCCGTAGGTTACGTTAACTGTAGACGTCTGTTTTACATCCTGTTGTTTTATTTTAGCTCAGTTTTACTCTTTAGACTCGACTTATTTCTTCGTCTTTGTTTTTTTCTTGGGTATCAGGATGCTGAACGATGGCGCCACAAACCGTTAATCTACCTGCCTGTCCACAGAGCGAGTGCTTACAGGAAGTACTAACCAGAGAGCCGACTGACGTACAAACACTACTGGGAGGTTACAGCTCTTACAAGCTCTCTGCTCCGCGCTAAATCAGACAAATGAAGGAATATGAACGATTTTTCTACGTGTTGTCGAAACCTTTAAGATGCTATTCAGTTTTTTTTTCTTCTGAAATCTGAGGTGCAAAAATGTTTTATGTTTGAATGATTCAGATTCTGTTGACTTTTTATCGATGTTAAATTCACTGATTGTCGTCTCAGCTGTTTTAATCCTCAGGAGGTTTTTAGTCTCAAACTGCGTCCTTTAATACAGGCTAACAGCACGCAGGCTAGCATCCTGTCATTCCCACTGTGGTCAATCTGTCATGTCAGTACATGACATGAAACAACACGGGGAAGGTTAAGAGAAGGACTGCAGTACATTTCAGGACTTAAGTGCTCTCGGCGGTCTGTGAGCTCGGGCTGCGCTCCTTAAACCTCAGCTGTACTTAAAGCAAAACGCTGAGAGCTGAGTCGTAGTTCCTGCCTCGGCCTGTGTGAAGTGAATGTCACCATCCATGCATGTCTGGACACTAAGTGGACCTTAGCGAGGCTTAACGGTGCACACTCTAATCTTTTGTACCAAACTCCAGCAGCCGCTGCTCCTTCCTCATGTCAGTGTCACCTGATGTCAGCAGTAGGAGGACGGTAAACTCCTCCTCCGTCCTCCACCCTCCTGCTGGAGGCCAACACCCACCCTCAGTAGAATATAACGGTGTGCATCTCAGCAGCTGAGACACTGACAAACAAACGTTCCTTTAAAATCTTCACCATTAAAAATCAGATCTGAGCCTGACAGTCTAACATGTCCCAAAGTGGCCACCGTACAGAAGTTCCTCCTTATATTATTGATCCTGTTTGAACTGTGCCAGAAATTACACGTATGATATTTGTCAATGTCAGTAAAGTGTGTCGCAGGTTCGTGTTGTTACCATGACGATCAGTATGAAACCACTCAGTGAAACACGCCTTACAAGATAAACATCATCACCAGCAGCAGCTCAGTAACTTTCTCTGTTCCACTCACAAATGTAACGTCACAGTACCTCACGTGTTTCATCCAGAGACTCGTCTGAAATCAGCTGTGAAGCAAAACAACAAGTGAGACGCTCGTCGCCTGTGTGAGCGCGTTCTGGAACCAGACACTGACATCACCTATACGACCTTAAGAATCTTCTAAAAACTGCGACTTTGTTGACTCACAAAATTATTCTGAAATGAACGAACGTGATTTTTGGCTCACTTCAAACAGGATCAGAAAATTTGGCTTTAATGTTGTTAACTGATGAAGATATTCTGTCATGGCCGACACAGGAAGTGGAGGGGCTTGGTCTCACTATACGAGGAGCTTTGAAACGTCTTCCTGTGGTTTGTTGAGCAAAACGAAACCAAACCTGTTGCTGTTTGTCTTCGACACCCGAGTCTCTGATGATGATGATGATGATGATGATGATGATGATGATGATGATGTCATCAGTCTCTGAAGACAGTTCTTCTTCTTTTTATTTAATATCTGACATCATAAAAATGTTTGATGGTGGAATCTGAATCTCTCCAAACAGGCGGCCATTTTATCTTTGAGAGCCGCCATCGGTGCTTCGTCTAACTTCCTGTAAAACATCTCTTAAGAGAACAGATTAAAGTTGTACAGACACATCGGGAGGCCATTTTGTTTTCTAACAGCACCTTTTTTATTTTTTTAGAGTTTTGATTTTTCCCAGGGCGTGTGAACGGGACACGTCCAGAGGTGCAACGAGTGTCGTACGAGTATTTTGGACTTTGTGTGTCTCCTAACTTTGACTTGTGTTGAGTGAATGTAGTCCAGCCAGTTGTCTTTGTAAGCACTGTAACTTCCTGTAGAGCTCAAGTGTAACGTTTAATTCTGTAACTACTGTCATAGTAAACCAGAGACTAATATGTACATAATGTATAAGTGGTAATAGTGATGCATCTATTGTAAATATCATACAGTCATTCTGACGTTGTGTTTGTTTTTTGTTTTTTTGTTTTTTCTTGATGCAGTGCTGAAACACTTTTGTGCAGGATCTCACGTCTGTTGAATCGTGCAATAAAAAAGTGACCAAACATGGATCAGTGTCTGAACTTTGTTCTCATCACACTGAGAGTTTACCTCGTGTGAAGACGCGGTGACTTCAGTCCATCAGTCTGTCAGTCCGTCATGTCAACTTTTAAACTCAGTCGTTTTTTTAACTGGTTTCTTCTGTTTTAAATACCGAAGTTTTTTAAACTGTTGGACAAAAAAAGACCTTAAAAAGCATCAATAACCAGGTGTATTCAAGCATAATTATGTCTGGGTATGGTCAGAAACAAAACGTAAAAAATAAAATTAAATGCCATAAAAAAAATTGTGGTATATAATGTCCAAAAAAAAAAAAAAAGTCATGGTATGTCCAGAAAAATGTTAGAAAAAATGCTGAAATAAAGAAGGTCATAACCAAAAAGATGTCACTAAAAAGACATGGTTTGGTATAACAAAAAAAATCTAATGGTATAGTTATCCCATAAAGATGTCCATACTCTTTACTCTACTGTCATAAATAATGGTAAAGTACATTATTAGAAAAAAAGTCATACGACGAAAAGTCACAAACATTTTCCCCACAAGTGGTCCGAGTATATTATGTCATGAAGATGTCAAGTATATGTTCATGGTGTCATAAAAGGACATTCAGAGTGTGCTGTAAAAATGTAAGAAACAATGTTAAATATATCAATCAATTCAATCAATTTTATTTATAAAGCCCAATATCACAAATCACAATTTACCTGAATTTAGGCTATATAAAAAAAACAACTGAAATTATACTATACATTAAAAGATTTTACAAAAAATGTCAGTATAGTTTGTCACATAAGAATAAAGATGAATAATAAATGTCAGTGTAGTTTGTCACATAAGAATAAAGATGAATAATAAATGTCAGTATAGTTTGTCACGTAAGAATAAATATGAATAAAAAATGTCAGTATATTTTGTCACATAGAATAAAGATGAATAAGAAATGTCAGTATAGTTTGTCACGTAAGAATAAAGATGAATAATAAATGTCAGTATAGTTTGTCACGTAAGAATAAAGATGAATAATAAATGTCAATATATTTTGTCACAGAATAAAGATGAATAATAAATGTCAGTATAGTTTGTCACATAAGAATAAAGATGAATAATAAATGCCATTATAGTTTGTCACATAGAATAAAGATGAATAAAAACTGTCAGTATAGTTTGTCACATAAGAATAAAGATGAATAATAAATGCCCATTATAGTTTGTCACATAGAATAAAGATGAATAAAAACTGTCCAGTATATTTTGTCACATAGAATAAAGGTGAATAATAAATGTCAGTATATTTTGTCACATAGAATAAAGATGAATAATAAATGTCAGTATAGTTTGTCACATAAGACTAAAGATGAATAATAAATGTCAGTATAGTTTGTCACATAGAATAAAGATGAATCATAAATGTCAGTATAGTTTGTCACATGAGAATAAAGAGATGAATCCATAAATGTCAGTATAGTTTGTCACATAATAAAGATGATTAATAAATGTCAGTATAGTTTTGTCACAGAGACTAAAGATGAATCATAAATGTCAGTATAGTTTGTCACATAGAATAAAGATGAATCATAAATGTCAGTATGGTTTGTCATGTAAGAATAAAAATGAATAATTAAATGTCAGTATAGTTTGTCACATAAGAATAAAGATGAATTATAAATGTCAGTATAGTTTGTCACATAATAAAGATGATTAATAAATGTCAGTATAGCTTGTCACAGAGACTAAAGATGAATCATAAATGTCAGTATAGTTTGTCACATAAGAATAAAGATGAATCATAAATGTCAGTATGGTTTGTCATGTAAGAATAAAAATGAATAATAAATGTCAGTATAGTTTGTCACATAAGAATAAAGATGAATCATAAATGTCAGTATAGTTTGTCACATAAGAATAAAGATGAATCATAAATGTCAGTATAGTTTGTCACATAGACTAAAGATGAATAATAAATGTCAGCATAGTTTGTCACATAAGAATAAAAGATGAATCATAAATGTCAGTATAGTTTGTCCACATAGACTAAAGGATGAATCATAAATGTCAGTATAGTTTGTCACGTAAGAATAAAGATGAATCATAAATGTCAGTATAGTTTGTCACATAACAATAAAGATGAATCATAAATGTCAGTATGGTTTGTCACATAGACTAAAGATGAATAATAAATGTCAGTATAGTTTGTCACATAACAATAAAGATGAATCATAAATGTCAGTATAGTTTGTCACAGAGACTAAAGATGAATCATAAATGTCAGTATAGTTTTGTCAACATAAGAATAAAGATGAATCATAAATGTCAGTATAGTTTGTCACATAACAATAAAGATGGAATCATAAATGTCAGTATGGTTTGTCATGTAAGAATAAAAATGAATAATAAATGTCAGTATAGTTTGTCCACATAAGAATAAAGATGAATCATAAATGTCAGTATAGTTTGTCACATAAGAATAAAGATGAATCATAAATGTCAGTATAGTTTGTCACATAGACTAAAGATGAATAATAAATGTCAGCATAGTTTGTCACATAAGAATAAAGATGAATCATAAATGTCAGTATAGTTTGTCACATAGACTAAAGATGAATCATAAATGTCAGTATAGGTTTGTCACGTAAGAATAAAGATGAATCATAAATGTCAGTATAGTTTGTCACATAACAATAAAGATGAATCATAAATGTCAGTATGGTTTTGTCACGTAAGAATAAAAATGAATAATAAATGTCAGTATAGTTTGTCACATAGACTAAAGATGAATAATAAATGTCAGTATAGTTTGTCACATAAGAATAAAGATGAATCATAAATGTCAGTATAGTTTGTCACAGAGACTAAAGATGAATCATAAATGTCAGTATAGTTTGTCACATAAGAATAAAGATGAATCATAAATGTCAGTATAGTTTGTCACATAACAATAAAGATGAATAACAAGTGCCATTTGCACATCACAACAATGCCACAGTGAAGTCGAGGAACAATTAATCCTTACAGTTTTGTAGTTTTTTAACACAAAAAAACAAAACAAAAACAAAAACCCTTCTCAACCCACCCCCTCCCGAAAGCTTACATATAAAGAAGAGAAAAGAAAAAAAATGTTTATGTTCAAAATTTAACATCAGTCACACCAAATTACTTTGACAAAAAAGGAAATCGCGAGCATCATGTTAAAAATATATATTAATTCAGAAAATATGTAAATATACAAAAAGACTTTATGGTATGCTATATCAAAAGACAGTAGGCTCAGATTGGCACACAATGCATGCCCGGTTACTTTTGTGTCCGACTTCATCCCGACTTGCTCTGACGTATTACAAAAGTGGACAGCGATAAAATGGCGAGAGTTTTTAGAGCCAGGTGCTGCTGCTGCTCTCCATCGACTGCACCTCCTGGCTCTCACTTGATCTAACAGCTGATTGGTTTAGATGCTGACTCAACAAGATGACATTTTAGATAAACTTTTCATTTTTGTTGAATTTCAGAGATTTAAATTTGATTTGTCTGATTTGAAGGTTTATTCTGTAACAGAAAACATGGGTTGTCTTTGTAAGCACTGTAACTTCCTGTAGAGCTCAAGTGTAACGTTTAATTCTGTAACTACTGTCATAGTAAACCAGAGGACCTAATATGTACATAATGTATAAGTGGTAATAGTGATGCAATCTATTGTAAATATCATACAGTCATTCTGACGTTGTTGTTTGTTTTTTGTTTTTTTGTTTTTTTCTTGATTGCAGTGCTGAAACACTTTAGTCGTCACAGCCTGAAAACATTCATCATAAACTATACAGAGTCTATTGTGTATTAACACTGGACTGGTTATTGAAGTCTTTAACATCACACAGACTGGTGGTCAGTGGGATGTGAGTGTTTCTGTGACTTCCTGTACGGACTAAGTGTTGCTGGAAACTGTTGGACTTCACCGCAGCTTTTTGTCACTGCCTCCTGCTGCAGCCGCCTGATCTCGTCCCACTGTCCAGGTGAGTAGAAGGGGAGCTTGAACGAGCCTTTTAGCCTCTTTTTGGCATACTACACTCATTCTTTGACATGCTCCTTTATTTCAAATACTACACCATGACGTTTTTTTCACAATTTTTGATGACATGCTAAACTAAGACGTTTTTTCGTGATTTTGCGTGCCATACTATACGATGACATTTTTTCAAGATGTTGGGTGGCATACTATACTATGACGTTTTTTCAAGATTTTGCATGACACACTATACGATGACATTTTTTTCAAGATTTTGCATAACATAACAAAATGATGACATTTTTTCATGATTTTGCATGACATACTATACGATGACATTTTTTCAAGATTTTGCATGACATACTATGCGATGACATTTTTTCAAGATTTTGGATGACATACTATACTATGACATTTTTTCAAGATTTTTCACAACATACTATACTTTGACCTTTTTTTCCTGATTTTGACGACATACTGTACTATGACTTTTTTTGCCTGATTTTGGATGACATACTATACTATGACATTTTTTCACAATTTTATTTGAAATACCATACTATGACTTTTTTCATGATTTTGGATGACATGCTATATACTATGACATTTTTTCACAATTTTATTTGAAATACCATACTATGACTTTTTTCGTGATTTTGGATGACATGCTATACTATGCCGTTTTTTTCGTGATTTTGAACGACATACTATACTATCATGTTTTTCGTGATTTTGGACGACTATATTATGACGTTTTTTCAAGATTTTTCACGACATACTATACTATGACGTTTTTTCACAATTCTTTGTCGACATGCTGTCCTATGACTTTTTTTTTCAGTTTGACGACATGCTATACTATGACGTTTTGTTTCAAGATTTTGCAGGACATACTATACAATGACGTTTTTTCACAATTTTTTGTCGACATGCTGTCCTATGACTTTTTTTTTCAGTTTGACGACATGCTATACTATGACGTTTTGTTTCAAGATTTTGCAGGACATACTATACAATGACGTTTTTTCACAATTTTTTGTCGACATGCTGTCCTATGACTTTTTTTTCAGTTTGACGACATGCTATACTATGACGTTTTGTTTCAAGATTTTGCAGGACATACTATACAATGACATTTTTTCAAGATTTTGCAGGACATGCTATACTATGACGTTTTTTGTGATTTTTGTTGACATACTATACTATGATGTTTTTTAAAGATTTTGCACAACATACTGTACTATGACATGTTTTCAAGATTTTGGACGACATACGTTTTCTCGTGATTTGGGACAACATACTATACTATGCTGTTTTTTGTGATTTTGGACGACATGCTATACTGTGACTTTTTTTGTGATTTTGGACGACATGCTATACTTTGACCTTTTTTCACAATTTTGACGACATACTATATTATGACTTTTTTTCCTGATTTTGGACGACATACTATAATATGACGTTTTTCATGATTTTCGACGACATGCTACACTATGACATTTTTTCATAATTTTTCACGTCATGCTACACTATGGCGTTTTTTTCATGATTTTGGACGACATGCTATATACTATGACGTTTTTTCACAATTTTATTTGAAATACTATACTATAACTTTTTGTCGTGATTTTAAACGACATACTATACTATCATGTTTTCGTGATTTTCGACGACATACTATGACTTTTTTTCAAAATTTTTGTCGACATGCTGTCCTATGACTTTTTTGTCAGTTTGACGACATGCTATACTATGACGTTTTTTCAAGATTTTGCAGAACATACTATGCGATGACATTTTTTCAAGATTTTGCACGACATCCTATACTATGACGTTTTTTCAAGATTTTGCAAGACATGATATACTATGACATTTTTTGTGATTTTGGACAACATGCTATACGATGACATTTTTTCACAATTTTTGTTGACATACTATACTTTGATGTTTTCTCACAATTTTTGGATGACATGCTATACTATGACATGTTTTCAAGATTTTGGACAACATACGTTTTCTCGTGATTTTGGACGACATACTATACTATGACGTTTTTTGTGATTTTGGACGACATACTATACTATGACATTTTTTCAATATTTTTCACAACATAATATACTTTGACCTTTTTTCACAATTTTGACGACATACTATATTTTTAACGTCATGCTACACTATGGCATTTTTTCATGATTTTGGACGACATGCTACATACTATAGTGTTTTTTCACAATTTTATTTGAAATACTATACTATGACTTTTTTTCGTGATTTGGACGACATGCTATACTATGACGTTTTTTCATGATTTTGGATGACATGCCATACTATGACTTTTTTTCAAGGCATGTCGTCCAAAATCATGAAAAAATGTCATACTATAGCATGTCGTCCAAAATCTTGAAAAGTATAGATTTTGGATGACATGCCATATACTATACTATGACATTTTTCGTGATTTTGGTCAACATGCTGTACGATGACATTTTTTTCACAATTTTTGTTGACATACTATACTTTGATGTTTTCTCACAATTTTTGTCAACATACTATACTATGACATGTTTTAAAGATTTTGGACAACATACGTTTTCTCGTGATTTTGGACGACATACTATACTATGACGTTTTTTGTGATTTTGGACGACATACTATACTATGACATTTTTTCAATATTTTTCACGACATACTATACTTTGACCTTTTTTCACAATGTTTGACGACATACTATACTATGATGTTTTTCGTGATTTTGGACGACATTCTATACGATGACATTTTTTCATCATTTTTAACATCATGCTATACTATGGCATTTTTTTCGTGATTTTGGACGACATGCTATACTATGACGTTTTTTCAAGATTTTGGACGACATGCTATACTATGACTTTTTTTCATGATTTTGGACCACATGCTATACTATGACTTTTTTTTCAAGACTTTGGACGACATGCTATACTATGACGTTTTTTTTCAAGAGTTTGAATGTCATACTATACTATGACATTTTTTCATGATTTTGAATGACATGCCATACTATGACTTTTTTTCATGATTTTGGATGACATGCTATTCTATGACATTTTTTCATGATTTTGGACGACATGCCATACTATGACTTTTTTTCAAGATGTTGGATGACATGCTATTCTATGACATTTTTTCATGATTTTGGACGACATGCTATACTATGACATTTTTTCAAGATTTTGCACGACATACTACACTATGACTTTTTTTCCTGATTTTGGACGACATATTATACTATGACGTTTTTTCAAGACTTTGGACGACATGCTATACTATGACGTTTTTTTCAAGAGTTTGAATGTCATACTATACTATGACGTTTTTTCAAGATTTTGGACGACATGCTATAGTATGACGTTTTTTCAAGATTTTGGACGACATGCTATAGTGTGACTTTTTTTCAAGAGTTTGAATGTCATACTATAGTGTGACAGTTTTTCGTGATTTTGGTCAACATGCTGTACGATGACATTTTTTTCACAATTTTTGTTGACATACTATACTTTGATGTTTTCTCACAATTTTTGTCAACATACTATACTATGACATGTTTTAAAGATTTTGGACAACATATGTTTTCTCGTGATTTTGGACGACATACTATACTATGACGTTTTTTGTGATTTTGGACGACATACTATACTATGACATTTTTTCAATATTTTTCACAACATACTATACTTTGACCTTTTTTCACAATTTTGACGACATACTATACTATGATGTTTTTCGTGATTTGGACGACATTCTATACGATGACATTTTTTCATAATTTTTAATATCATGCTACACTATGGCATTTTTTTCGTGATTTTGGACGACATGCTATACTATGACGTTTTTTCAAGATTTTGGACGACATGCTATACTATGACGTTTTTTTTCAAGAGTTTGAATGTCATACTATACTATGACATTTTTTCATGATTTTGGATGACATGCTATAGTATGACGTTTTTTCAAGACTTTGGACGACATGCTATACTATGACGTTTTTTCAAGATTTTGGATGACATGCTATACTATGACTTTTTTTCAAGATTTTGCATGACATGCAACACTATGACGTTTGTTTTCCTGATTATGAACGACATGCCATACTATGACGTTTTTTCAAGACTTTGGACGACATGCTATACTATGACGTTTTTTTTCAAGAGTTCGAATGTCATACTATACTATGACGTTTTTTCAAGATTTTGGACGACATGCTATAGTATGACGTTTTTTCAAGATTTTGGACGACATGCTATAGTGTGACTTTTTTCAAGAGTTTGAATGTCATACTATAGTGTGACAGTTTTCGTGATTTTGGTCAACATGCTGTACGATGACATTTTTTTCACAATTTTTGTTGACATACTATACTTTGATGTTTTCTCACAATTTTTGTCAACATACTATACTATGACATGTTTTAAAGATTTTGGACAACATATGTTTTCTCGTGATTTTGGACGACATACTATACTATGACGTTTTTTGTGATTTTGGACGACATACTATACTATGACATTTTTTCAATATTTTTCACAACATACTATACTTTGACCTTTTTTCACAATTTTGACGACATACTATACTATGATGTTTTTCGTGATTTTGGACGACATTCTATACGATGACATTTTTTCATAATTTTTAATATCATGCTACACTATGGCATTTTTTTCGTGATTTTGGACGACATGCTATACTATGACGTTTTTTCAAGATTTTGGACGACATGCTATACTATGACGTTTTTTTCAAGAGTTTGAATGTCATACTATACTATGACATTTTTTCATGATTTTGGACTACATGCTATACTATGACGTTTTTTTCAAGATTTTGGACGACATGCTATAGTATGACATTTTTTCATGATTTTGGACGATATACTATACTATGACTTTTTTTCATGATTTTGGATGACATGCTATACTAGGACGTTTTTTCAAGACTTTGGACGACATGCTATACTATGACGTTTTTTTCAAGATTTTGGATGACATGCTATACTATGACGTTTTTTTTCAAGAGTTTGAATGTCATACTATACTATGACGTTTTTTCAAGATTTTGGACGACATGCTATAGTATGACTTTTTTTCATGATTTTGGACCACATGCTATAGTATGACATTTTTTCATGATTTTGGATGACATACTATACTATGACGTTTTTTCAAGACTTTGGACGACATGCTATAATATGACGTTTTTTCAAGATTTTGGACGACATGCTATAGTGTGACTTTTTTTTCAAGAGTTTGAATGTCATACTATAGTGTGACATTTTTCAAGATGTTGGACGACATGCCATACTATGACTTTTTTTCATGATTTTGGATGACATGCTATACTATGACTTTTTTTCAAGATTTTGCATGACATGCAACACTATGACGTTTGTTTTCCTGATTATGAACGACATGCCATACTATGACGTTTTTTCAAGACTTTGGACGACATGCTATACTATGACGTTTTTTTTCAAGAGTTTGAATGTCATACTATACTATGACATTTTTTCATGATTTTGGACTACATGATATACTATGACATTTTTTCATGATTTGGACGATATACTATACTATGACGTTTTTTCAAGATTTTGGATAACATGCTATACTATGACGTTTTTTTTCAAGAGTTTGAATGTCATACTATACTATGACGTTTTTTCAAGATTTTGGACGACATGCTATACGATGACATTTTCATGATTTTGGATGACATACTATACTATGACTTTTTTTCATGATTTTGGATGACATGCTATACTATGACATTTTTTCATGATTTTGGATGACATACTATACTATGACTTTTTTTCATGATTTTGGATGACATGCTATACTATGACATTTTTTCATGATTTTGGATGACATGCTATACTAGGACGTTTTTTCAAGACTTTGGACGACATGCTATACTATGACGTTTTTCAAGATTTTGGACGACATGCTATAGTATGACATTTTTTCATGATTTTGGATGACATGCTATACTATGACGTTTTTGTTTCAAGAGTTTGAATGTCATACTATACTATGACGTTTTTTCAAAATTTTGGACGACATGCTATAGTATGACTTTTTTTCATGATTTTGGACCACATGCTATACTATGACGTTTTTTCAAGACTTTGGACCACATGCTATACTATGACGTTTTTTTTCAAGAGTTTGAATGTCATACTATACTATGACGTTTTTTCAAGATTTTGGACGACATGCTATACGATGACATTTTTCATGATTTTGGATGACATACTATACTATGACTTTTTTTCATGATTTTGGATGACATGCTATACTATGACATTTTTTCATGATTTTGGATGACATACTATACTATGACTTTTTTTCATGATTTTGGATGACATGCTATACTATGACATTTTTTCATGATTTTGGATGACATGCTATACTAGGACGTTTTTTCAAGACTTTGGACGACATGCTATACTATGACGTTTTTTCAAGATTTTGGACGACATGCTATACTATGACGTTTTTTCAAGACTTTGGACGACATTTATGTAATATGACGGGGTTTTGTCTTACTATACTATGACCTTTTTTTTCATGATTTTTGACATGCTGACATGTTACTCTACTAGGCCGTTTTGTACGTCAAAACAAGCCGTACAACATAAAAATAAAAATAGTATTTTGTGGCATGAAAATATCATTTTAAAAAAGTTTATGATGTAAAATCGTTGTAGTGTATGTGTTCAATATTCATCAAAAATTGCCCTGGTGTAGTCCGTTTATATAAAATGTAAAAAAAAAAAAAGTCAGGTTAGTATGTTAAAAATTTACCAACCAGGTCACAGTCTAGCATGTTGTAAAAATGTAAAAACAATATTAATATGTTGACTGAAAGTCACGTGTTGTATTGGCACAAGAATAAAAGAACAATGTAAAGTCCATTTCTGTGATCTTTAATATTTGCTCCGTCCTGAAATGGAGTCTTTAAAAACAGCTGATGATGAATCAGACACGACTCACAGACTCAGGTCCTTTAGAGATTTTATTCCTCTTTAAGACAAAGACAAAAACAAGTTTCATTTTGCATAACAGTAGTACAGCAGCGGCCGAGGGTACAAAATGCTTTTTCATTTTTCAGTGTAAAAATAACTCTCCTCATACGTCTCACCTGTGCCGTCCTGTTGTAGTGCAAACGCTTCAAATCAAAGTTAGGCACATGATGGATACGATACGATCGCAGTTCAATTACACTTAAGTGCTGATGACAGTCATGTCGTTCTGGATTCCTTTTTCTGAGCGTGTTCAACATGGCAGACTGAAGAAATGATGACAGCGGGAGGTTACAAGGTAAGCAGAGGGCAGTTTGACTTCCTGTTGGATGAAGCAGATAAAGAAAGACCTAGAGAAAATGGAGGTTACCTGTCGGCTGGTTTCACTAAGTGCAGCTGAGTTTAACACTAACTATAAGTCCAATGCAGGCGTGTGGTCCCAGCAACCATCACTACGTCTCCGTGCTTGATGCTTTTGCTTGGATCTGAAAATGTGAGCAAGCGTTTAAGTGGCAACTTGACATCTTTCTACTTTAAGGAAAAAAAAAAAAAACCTAGCTGAAAATAAAGTTTTCAGATTTACATATGTTACAAATAAAAAATAAATATCAGCTCTGTTTTTTTCATGGAGGCATTTTTCGGATTCATCAAGAAAATAACAGGTACAAAGAGCGCCCGTCCATCTGTCTCCTCCCACCAACACAGTGCAGCTTATGTTCAAAGTGTAGCTCCGCCATCAGGACGCCAGCACGCCTCGGCGGATGATTTCGGACCCGTAGCGGCGACCCAGAGATGAGTCGCCCCTCAGCTGGTGCGAGTGGCATCGCTTCAAGCAGGGCTCCATGTCACCGTCGCCTGGTTTGGAATCGGAGGCGTAGCCGTCGTTCTCTGTCCCCGTGCGGAGTCTGGTCCTGGGGAACGACGGCTCCGGCCGTGTTGGTCAGAGGCCTCAGCAGTGGCTTGCGGGGCTCCACCTCCTCCTGTTCCTTCAGCGTTGCCGCCAGAGGCCTCACGCTCCTTTTGGGGATCCTGAACTTCCCCCAGCTTCGAAGATGTCCGCCCACGTGTCTGCTGGTCGTATGTGAGCTGTTGGCCTGAGCTCTCCTCAGCCAGCCATTAGCTTTGGCGGTGGCGGCAGCGGCAGAGTCTGAGACCTCGCTGGCTCTGCTGAGTTTAGTGTTGGTTGTCCCGTCCAGGGAGGCGGGGCTTCTTTTGGTCATTCCTTCATCGATGAAGTAGTCGTCAGTGTCAGAGTTCCTGATGTCGACCAGCCGGATGGACACGGTCTTCTCCAGGTGTTTGGAGCCGAACCTGTTCTTCACTTGGCTAGGGAAGCTCTCCGTCACATCGCTCCTCCTCTTCCTCTTTCTCTCGTCTTGTTCGTGGTTATTGTCTCGTTTCCGTCGGGCCAGTGCCTCATGTTCGGGCCCCGGGGCCTCCCTCCTGGGGCCCTTCCTGCTCTCCAGTTTGTGCAGCTTGACTGTGACGGTTTCCTGGATGACCTCTGGCTTCTTAAGCTCCATGCTGATGTCAGAGCTGTGGAGTTTGGCGTTGTGGGCAGGCTCCGCCTCTTTAATTCGGGGCCCTTTACTGTCCTTGGTCTCCAGTGGTTTGCTCAGATTTTCCTTCCTGTGAGCGTGCGGTGAGTCCGACAGGCTTTTTCTTTTCTCCTGCTTCAAAGAGCTTCGTTTGGTTTTGAGTCCAGAGTGAGTCCAGGAGGAACGAGACTGCGAGCCCTGAGACGATAACCAGCCCACAGAGAAGAGCTTCTCTAGATCCTTCGCCGACGGATCACCTGGAACACACACAGGACACACACACACACACACATTCAGCACCACTTTCATGTTTTCATATTATCCTGCATCATGTTGTGATGACGGGATCTTATGATTCTGTAAAGGAGACTCTTCAGCTGCTGCACCACATGAACAACACAGCTCCACACCAACAGCTGACCACAGTTGAGTCCATCTCAGAGTCATTCAGTGAACTTTGGTTTAGTTTCTCACAAATTCAACCTCAGGGTCGGAAACATGCCGAGGTTTTTCAAAATTCTGGGTAATTGATAAAAGTTCCTGCGGTAGAAAAGGGGCTTATGTTAGCACTATTAGCACTGTTAGCTCAATGCTAAAGAGATTTTGTGGCTAAAAATCCAGCTGCTCATTTATACATCTTGTACATACAAAAACAGATCCGTCTGTTTCAGATGCTATAAACGTCACTGCCCTCGTACTTCTGTGTGTCTTTAATGATGTCATAGACACAGCCAGAACCAACTAGGCGACGGTGGAGGAGGGTGTGATATTGTACCTTTGAATGGAGGCAGTGTTGTAGACAGTGGTGGTCTGTGTGGTTTTCCTTGTTTTACTGATTTGTTCTGTTCTGACATTATTTAAATGTCTTCATCTTCTCCTACAGTCGTATCTCACCTGAACTACTCTACACTGCCTCCACCGTCTCTGGTGGCTCTGCTTCGTTTCACCTGTAAGCTCTCAGACATTGTGCTCAGATACAGACGAGATGAAGGCACAGTGCTGACAGAAGCTCCGCCTGTCTCTGAATCTGATGTGGCATCTGTGTGAAATGAGTCCTAACATGAACTGAACTCTACACTTTCCTCCACATGTATAATCTATTACAATAATCGATCTGCAGACATGCAGCAGCTCTCAGAGTGAAGGAGTGACTGCTGACACTTTATGTATTAACCTTTAAACTACCACGCTGCTTCGGAGCAGTCAGAACCAAATCAAAGTCACACAGACGCTCTGACACCACAGGCGGAGACATGAACTATGAAGCCACTTCAACTAACCAGGAAATCTTTTCACTATCTGTTTGACTAACCCGTCACACTGGTGTCTGATAACTGCTGCTACAGAGCTGGTTATGGACCAGTTCAGTCCTATCCAGCTGGCATGTATGATGCTGACATGTTCTGTGGCATTGCAGACTGACCTGAGAGCAGCTCGTGGGTCAAGCAGTCGGACTTGGTGCTGGAAGATCTGTTCCTGGACTCTCCACAGCGAACGCTTCATCTTCTCCCTCCGAGTCACCATGTAGGTCAGGTTACGCACCTGAGGAGAAAGGTCAGAGGTCAGAGGTTAGAGGTTAGATTATTTGATCTTCTCCTTTCTTTAAAGATATCTTTCATTTATAGTTTATTATTAAATGTGTGACAGACACTCTTCATGTGACAGACTGAACACACATGATGGAGGAACAGAGTTATTGTCAGTTACACTCTGAATCAGTTTGTATATTAATGTAACGTGTCGTTAAACTGAGGAGTTCAGACAGACAGACAGACAGCAGGTCGTCAGTGAGGTCATTACAGGAAACCTTCAGCTCTGGTGTGTGGTTATTGTAGTATATATCCTTATTAACAGGCTATGTACCACAGTCTTTTAAGGTAGCTGTAATTAAACCTCTCCTAAAAAAGCCCACCCTGGATCCAGAGGTGTTAGCCAACTATAGACCAATATCTAATCTTCCCTTTATGTCAAAGATCCTTGAGAAAGTAGTCGCAGACCAGCTGTTTGATTTTCTGGTTTAAATCTTATTTATCTGATCGTTTTCAGTTTGTTCACGTTCATAATGAATCATCCTTACTTACTAAAGTTTGTTTTGGAGTTCCGCAAGGTTCTGTGCTCGGACCAATCCTATTTACTCTATATATGCGTCCTTTAGGTAACATCATTAGAAATCACTCTATAAATTTCCATTGTTATGCGGATGATACACGGTTGTATTTATCGATGAAGCCAGGAGAAAGTAATCAATTAACTAAACTCCATAACTGCCTTAAAGACATAAAAACCTGGATGAGCACCAATTTCCTGATGTTAAATTCAGACAAAACTGAAGTTATTGTTCTTGGCCCCAAACAACTCAGAGACTCTTTATCTGATGACATAGTTTCTCTAGATGGCATTGCTCTGGCCTCTAGCACTACCGTAAGAAACCTCGGAGTAATATTTGATCAAGATTTGTCTTTTAATTCTCATTTAAAAGAATTAAATTTAAAATCCTACTGTTAACTTATAAAGCTCTAAATGGTCAAGCTCCGTCATATCTTAGAGAGCTCATAGTGCCATATTATCCCACCAGAACACTGCGCTCTGAGAACCAGCCCCTAGTTAGGCTGACTTAGGCCTAGTCTGCCGGGGGACCCCCTATAATACACCGGGCACCTTCTCTCCTTCTCTCTCTCTCTCTCTGTCTTATTCTATTACTGCATCAACTCGGCCATTCTGGATGTCACTAACTCGGCTTCTTCTCCGGAGCCTTTGTGCTCCACTGTCTCTCAGATTAACTCATATCACAGCGGTGCCTGGACAGCGTGACGTGTGTGGATGTGCTGCTGCCGTGGTCCTGCCAGATGCCTCCTGCTGCTGCTGCCATCATTAGTCATTAGTCATACTTCTACTGTTATTATACACATATGACTATTGTCACACATGTATACTGCCAGATATTAATACATACTTTAAACATATTGTACCACAGTAGCCAGAACTATAACTATAATACTATTACTTTCAAAAATGTTGTTGTAAGCTACTGTTATTACCTGCATCTCTCTCTCTCTCTCTCTCTCTCTCTCTCTGTCTCATTGTGTCATATGGATTACTGTTAATTTATTATGCTGATCTGTTCTGTACGACATCTATTGCACGTCTGTCCGTCCTGGAAGAGGGATCCCTCCTCAGTTGCTCTTCCTGAGGTTTCTACCGTTTTTTCCCCGTTAAAGGGTTTTTTTGGGGAGTTTTTCCTGATCAGCTGTGAGGGTCTTAAGGACAGAGGGATGTTGTATGCTGTAAAGCCCTGTGAGGCAAACTGTGATTTGTGATATTGGGTTTTATAAATAAAACTGAATTGAACTGAAAATTGAATATAGGATATTTATATCTTTACAGCTGTGACAGTTGAGAACACAACCTGGATCAGATCTAAACTCATAAACTGTCTGTCTTTACTGTGGCTGCTGTGTCCTAAAGTCCCACAATACTTTGTGTTGTCATGATCCTGTTGTCTGTTTTTTACTTGTTGGTATTTATTTTTATTTTTATGCTCTGTAAGGACCTGTGTCCACATGTTCTCTGTGAAGAGCGGGTGAGAGCTGCTGCCTGGAGAAACAGCGCCGCACCCAGCCTGGCCTTTTTTGAGAGGCTGCTCTAAAAATCTCTGCACTTTTAAGAAAGGCGCCGCTGACGTCACTGCTGCATTTTTAGCTCTGCTGCTGTCAAACTGTCACAGCAAAGACCGAACAGCTGATGTTTGGGAGCAGATCAGCTGCAGGACGCCGAGCGCTGAGCTTTTATCACCACTTGTTTTCAAAGCTTAAAGTTAACTGTGTCAGCCCTCTGTTCATGTAGCGTTACTTTAGCTACCAGGCTAACGCTGAGGTGACCCTGAGGTTGACCCTGAGGTGACCTGAGTGGACCCTGAGTTGACCTGAGGTGACCTGAGACGACCCTGAGTTGACCCTGAGATGACCCTGAGTTGACCCTGAGACGACCTGAGTGGACCCTGAGTGGACCCTGAGTTGACCCTGAGGTGACCCTGAGTTGACCTGAGTTGACCCTGAGACGACCTGAGTTGACATGAGTGGACCCTGAGGTGACCCTGAGGTGACCCTGAGTCGACCCTGAGTTGACCCTGAGTCGACCCTGAGTTGACCTGAGTTGACCCTGAGACAACCTGAGTGGACCCTGAGACGACCCTGAGTTGACCCTGAGTTGACCTGAGTTGACCCTGAGTCGACCTGAGTTGACCCTGAGATGACCTGAGTTGACCCTGAGACGACCCTGAGGTGACCCTGAGACGACCCTGAGTTGACCTGAGTCGACCCTGAGTTGACCCTGAGACGACCCTGAGTTGACCCTGAGTTGACCTGAGTCGACCTGAGTTGACCCTGAGTTGACCTGAGTTGACCTGAGTTGACCCTGAGTCGACCTGAGTTGACCCTGAGTCGACCTGAGTTGACCCTGAGTTGACCTGAGTCGACCCTGAGTTGACCCTGAGACGACCCTGAGTTGACCCTGAGTTGACCTGAGTCGACCTGAGTTGACCCTGAGTTGACCTGAGTTGACCTGAGTTGACCCTGAGTCGACCTGAGTTGACCCTGAGTTGACCTGAGTTGACCCTGAGACGACCCTGAGGTGACCCTGAGTTGACCGTGAGTTGACCTGAGGTGACCCTAAGACGACCCTGAGTTGACCCTGAGTTGACCTGAGTTGACCCTAAGACGACCCTGAGATGACCCTGAGACGACCTGGGGTGACC
Source organism: Epinephelus malabaricus (assembly GCA_037127435.1). Classification (NCBI taxonomy): domain Eukaryota; kingdom Metazoa; phylum Chordata; class Actinopteri; order Perciformes; family Serranidae; genus Epinephelus; species Epinephelus malabaricus. The sequence goes on from JANUFT010000015.1 coordinate 43,340,328, forward strand.
CTGAGTTGACCTGAGGTGACCCTGAGGTGTGCTGAATACATAATTTCCTGTCTCTTGTGCTGCTGTAACTTGTGACTGAATCTACAAAGGATCAAACTTCTCTTCCTGCTATCAGACTTTATTTAAAAGTATTTTCTTTGGTCACTCCCTCTTCCTGCTCCTCTTCCTGCTCCTCCTCCTCCTTGTCCCTGCTGCTCTGTGAACTACAGGAAGTGAGGCAGAGACCTACCCTCTCCAGGTCCTGACGGAGGTGCGTGAAGAGCTGCAGGCGTCGCAGCAGCACCTCGTGCTCGCGGCGTGCCAGGGCTGTCCTCCTCGTCCTTCTTGGGCGTGAGGAGCGGCTGGTTGAAGTTGGCTTTGCGTTTGAGTTTCCAGTACTGATACAGGAAGTCCACCACCTCTGGTGGCAGCTTCAGGTGACTTGCCACCTCCTCCACCTCCACAAACTGGTAGAAGTCCTCCTCCATCTCCTGCAGCTTCAGCTTACGGAGGCTGACCCTCTTCTCCTGCTGGCGGCTGGCGAGCGCCTCCAGATCGCTGGGCATTCTGTCGATGTGCTGAGGAGCCACATAGGAGGATGAAGAGGAGGAGACGGCGTCTTCCTCCCCTCTGACTCTGCCTCTTCTCCGTCCCTTCTTGTCTCTGGCGCTCTCCTTCTCCTCCTCGCCTCCCGAGTCTCTGTCTCTGGACTCGGCGCCATCCAGCCCAGAGTGTTTGGGGCAGTAGGACTTGAACTTGACCTCGTCGTCTTCGGTGAGGATGGTGTTCATTTCAAGGCTGGCGTGGAGGCCACACGTCACATGGAAGGCAGTCCGGCAGTTTTTGGCTGAGCACTGCGGCAGCAGACACACACTCAGTCACACCTTCATTCATTATACTTAATATTTATAATATCTCAATCTCTCAGCCGTCATCTCTACGATCATTCGTAACGTCCAATGACTGGAAATAATTTACAGCTGAATAGTCTGCTAATACAACAATGACATCATGAACCGTTTGTACATATTGATTTTATATTTGTATCACGTGATTAAACACTGGAGCTAAGAGCGAACATTCAGACATGGTGGTTTTATTTTTATGTTGTTAGTCTCAGGTGTTCCTATTAATAAAAAATAATAGTTAGTACAAAGTAGAACCTTCTTCAAACAGACACTCTCTAGGGGCCGTCAAACGCCAGAGTTGGCGTGGTTAGGGATGTGCGCGGATTAAACATCCACCCCCTCGCTAGTCGGCACCAGAAATGTTGGTCGGTTAAACCACTTTGTGTTTTATTCATGTACGAGGCAGCTTAACTGTCATACAGCCGCCCGCCACTAGTGGGTGCTACAGCGCTGTCAGACAGCACACTGGTAATGCTCCAGTAGACTGGAGCTTTAAACTGGAGAGACGTCCTCTCATAAACCAGCACTTTGATCTAGAAAATGAATTCAGCAGCAATGAATCTTTTTTGAGACGTTTTATTATTTGTTAACTTTAAGAGTTGTTGTCAGATGATGTGCAGGTTCACATTCATACTGCACGCAGCAACATGCCTCTTCATTATAACTTACATGTTGTTTTATTAACTTTAAAGTGAAGTGCATCATTTCTGTCAGATAATCTGCAGGGTTCAATGTGCCCCACATTTCAGAGGCACTTTATTTATTTCAGATGTTATTTAAGTGGTTAACTTTTGACTGAGCTGCATCATGTTCACGTTCATACGGCACGGCACAAAGTGTCTCGTACTTCAGCAGCATTTAAAATCCAACATGGTTGTTGAACATTGTGATTAAAGGCTTCAGAGGGCTCTGAATGTGCACAATGTGTTTGGAACAATGTTTCAAACGCTTCATAATAAACTGATAAATGCTGACTGTTGTGTTTTCCTTTTTTAGACTCGTCGACTCGTCTTAATCCTCAGTGTCACTCCTGCTCTCTCCTCCCTCCATCACTCCCCTCTCCTCTCATTTCCTCCACTCCCCTCCCCTCCCGTCTTGTCCCCTCTCCTCCCTCCATCACTTGAAATGTCCTAAAAATAGGATTAAAATGTCTGGAAAAGTGTTCATAATATATTAGGACAAAAGGATTCAAATATTAAAAAAAAATGTGTTTTTTAAATGTCCTAAAAATGTTGATAAACTGCCCTAACACATATTAATAAAATGTCTTAATAAATATAAAGTGTCAGAAAAATATGTATTTTTTCAATGTCCTTAAACATCTTTATAAAACGTCCGTAAAATTGTCATCAAATAAAAACCTGGGGAATAAGGTGTTACAAAAATAATTCCCTAAAATGGATCTTGTGCATGTTGTGTGTGTCGTGCAGCTTCAGTCTGAGTGATACACTCTGATCACCTTCTTTGACTTTGTCTCAAAGGTGGACGGCAGCATGTTGGGGAAAAGTTTGAGAGCCACAGGAAGCAGGAACTCCATGAAGGGGACGATGATGAAGACCAGGAAGGGAAGAAGTCTGAAGACGTCGGCACACGTTCTGAGGAACTGGAGGGAAATTGGGGACAAACTGGAGTTAGAACTGACTCCTCAAAGTGTGGAGATTATTTTAAAGCAGCAGGTTGGTTCACATCACTTTTATTGAGCAGCTCAGCAGGTGTCTGCCCGTGTTTGCACTTTCAATAATGTCGAGGGCGTTTCAGGTCGAGTGCTGCAGGCTGCAGCTCACCAGGCCTCCAGCAGAGAGCAGCAGTGAGGGGGGTGTTTACCTCCTCTTCCTTTGTGTGAGGGTACAATCACTCCTCTAATAACAGTTTGAGCCGTCAGCACTTTGAACAGAACCCTCCTAATTCACTGCTGTGTCATTTACATGGAGCCGTCGGACCTCAGTGAACATTCGGCTCACAAACAGGAAGCACAGCCGTGAACAATCCTCAGAGCACAGAGGCAGCAGGCAACACTGCTCTGCTTCATTGTGCAGATGTCCTACCGTGGCTTACTGACCGGCCACAGACACAATCCTACAGACAGCCCTGAGGAGAGAAGTCCCTCCTTCTCCCACCTGCATGTCAGAGGAGCAGTGGGGTGAAGGATTGAGGCCAGCCTGAGTGAAAAGGCCTTTGTCCACAGCCCCATTGACATGTATATCATCTCCCAGAGCTGCACATCAAAAGGAGGGAGGAGGGGCCACAGATTAAAATAGAAGGAGGTGAATATGAAAGGAGGAGATTAAGGAGCCAGAGCAGGTCCAGGTTAGATGAATGAGGAGTAGATGGGTTTTGCGGCGACGTGAGCTCAGAGGGAGTCAGCTGCATCTGAAAAGGTGCCTGATGGGTCGGGGGGGCGGGTTTAATGAGTTTAATGACTGTGGTCATCATCAGCACTGACCAGCAAGATTTACTCCTACTGTTACTCCTCCATCATCATCATCATCACTCAGCACAGAGCAGGTTATATATTGTCACATTCTGCACAAACTGTTGTCATTAAGGATTGTTACAGATACGCTGTGTTTTAAAAGCAGGAAGTCGTCACACTGTGAGAAAAAATAAAATCTAGTATAGAAATAAAAATGCTGCATTAAGATGTGTCGATAGTCATTTTGCTTTTGCATCGTAGCCTCCCGAGCCAAATCGTGAGGCACGTAGAGATTTCACCTCCTCCAGACACAGCTCAGCTCTTCACTGTACTGTTGCACCATCAGCACGTAGAGACTGACGTGTCCCCTCTGTCGTCAGGTATCAGTGCTTCCTGTGAAACTACATAGTAAACATGCCCTCTGCACTGATGTCTGAAGAACCTGTACGATCCTCTGGATCTTTCAGCAGGTATTTAATAATCAGCCTGTTATGTTTAGGATGTAAAGATCGATCTATAAACGTTCTTCTGAGGCTCCACTTTAATTTAATCTAATGAATACGAACACGTAGAGCACGGCGAGCTGGATCAGCCATAACAGCCTGGAGCAGTGTTACAGCAGGATACTGTCACCAGCCTCACTGTTAATGACTGAATGTGGGATGTTCAAGAAGTATCTCCATCAGCATCTCTGGCAGCCAAACAACCACATGTTTAACATTTCTGTTCTTGTTTTAACGACAGCAACTAAATCTGTGGGTGAACTGTGACTGTGACAAAGTGTCTCGATCACAACACACAGAGAGTCTCCAGTCACACACAGCAGCCACAAATTATTAATTCAAATACAAATTAACCTTCTTGTTCCCAAACAGAATAAAAACATGTTCAGTCCATCAGACACATTTTACTGCTGCAATAAAAATGACTGAACTGAGATGAACAGACCTGAAAACGTCATCTTATTACTAGAGTTACTGCCCTGTGGTAAAATGTCTCCCCTTCTGTTCCTGAGATATGACGTTAAAACATGATGATGTCACAGTCAAGATGACCTTTGACCTTCATTATTTTATCCTGTTAGACATTTGTGTCAAGTTTGGTCAGAATTAGTGTATGAATTCTGCAGTTATGGACAAAAACATATTTTGTGAGGTCACACTGACATTTGAGCACTAAATTCTGATCAGTTCATTCTTGAGTCCAGTTGGACGTTTGTGCCAAATTTGAAAAAACTCCCTCAAGGGCTTTCTTGAGATGTCATGTTACAAGAATGGGACGGAATGTTGGATGGACAACTCACAAACGTAATGCCTCCGGCCATGGCTGAAACAGAGACTTAAAAACAACAACAAGTGCATTCTTCAGGCCAGGTGGACGTTTGTGCCACATTTAAAGAAATTGCCTCAAGCTGTTCTTGAGATATTGTTTTCACAAGGATGGGCCGGACGGACCGTATGGACAGTGACTGTTGCCGGCGCAGTGGCATAAAAACAGATGTTGACAAAGTTTTATTTTGGGAACAAAATTTACAGTTGAAGAAAGATGATAAATCACAATATATTTCATCACAATCCTCGGTGTAGATCAACATGTTTAATACCAGCAATAATATCGTATCGTGGGGTTTCCACTGACTCCCACTCCTTGTCACCACGTCAGTGAGTCAGTAGTTGAGTGTTTAAGAGGAACAACATACAGCGTGAGAGAGTGACCTGAGCTGAACTGCTCATCTTCCCTGAAATGACGGCTGAGTGCCAACACCTCCATCATCAGCCTGCTGCAGAGAACTCTGGGCCGCCATCCAGACCGTCAGACTCGAAACAAGAGGCACATCAGGTCAGAGGATAAAACAGGATGTTATTATCACGTCCCTACCTGTCAGAGGTCACATGATCTTAACTGCGACTGGAAACCTTCAATAAATTTAAACTGAGCGAGGAGCAGTCAGCGTCTGGTTTGAGTTAGTGATTGTGATCAGTGTATTTTTACAAGACATTTCAGACCTTCTATAAACAGTTAGTGTCCAGAGCTTGTGTTGAGGTGAGACGTGGTGATGAGGAGGTTTGGCAGGTGATGAAGATGAGCTGAGGTTAAAGGAGGAGTTTTCTAATCAAAGATGTAACACATGAAGCTTCTTCCTAAAGAGCTTTAATCAAGCAGCACAATCTGCTGAGCGCCCGGTGAGTAAACACTCAGCGTGCAGCCTGGTTTCTATAATTGATCCCATCAGCTCTGAGGATTAAACATTACACAACTACACGTCTGAGCTGTGGCTGCTCACTCATCTCTCAACTCTCAACTGTCCAACCCTGAGCTCTCACACAGACTGGAAACTCTGGATGATGGATTTATGGTATAACCACTCACTTTCTGTCAAATATCAGTTTCTGCAATCAGCTGTGGCTGATAACACCTCTGAAGGACGAGGGCCAATATTTCAGGCTGATTCAGCCAGCTGATACCTGAGCCCAGACTTCCTCCTGCTCATCTCTGTGAACACTTATCTGTGTATGAGCGCAGATACATTTTAAATAAAAGCTAATGTGAAGCCAACAGCTGACGTCAGATGATAGCTGACAGGTTCCACCTCTCAGACTGTTTACCTGCTGATCAAATGTGATTGGTTAATACGACTCAGACCACAAACAGAAAACAAAACAACATCTGATACCAACCACCTGTCACGTCACCTGAAAATTCTGCAGGTATCTTTTAATAAAGATCAAAATCTCCTGTCACAGAGCAGACCTCAGCTCACAGTGATGTTTACACTGACTCTGTTCACACAGAGGTGGCGCCATAGAGCCACTACGACGCCCCGTCTTTACACAAGACCAAATGACGGCAGCATCATGTGGCTCCAGTTTGTGATGTCAGACAGCATGATGACATCACAAATGACATGTAACATAACAGAAACTGCTGCTGTTCTTCTTCTTTGAGTTAGCCGCTAACTGCTAACAGCTGCTGTTCTTCTTCTTTGAGTTAGCTGCTAACTGCTAACAGCTGCTGTCCCTCTTCTTTGAGTTAGCTGCTAACTGCTAACAGCTGCTGTTCTTCTTCTTTGAGTTAGCCACTAACTGCTACTTCTCTAACCACCGGTGGTGAGTCACAAACATAACACGTCATCAAAACGTCACACCCGTCCTGCCGCCTGTCCTGTCCAGAGGCTGACGCTGTTGTGTTACATGTCACACCTGTTTTCATTCTGTGATGTCATCATGCTGTCTGACATCACACACTGGAGCCACATTGATACTGGTGTAGTTTGGTTCTGTGCGAAGACAGGACTTAGTAGCAGCTCTATGGCGCCACCTTTTTGTGAACAGAACATATTGCAGAGCTCACCTGTCTCCTCTCACGGCGGGACAGAGCGTGTCCGTTCAGCACCCTCCAGAGCATCCGCCCAGCGATGGTGGTATCGATCCACAGCAGCCTGAAGCCGTGGTAGTAGTGCTTGATCTCGTCTATGACCCGCTGTCGCAGCGTCCTTCTCACAGGTTCTGCGTCCAGCGTGGGACTGTACACCCGGCCCTCCTTCCTCCAGCTTCTTCTTCTTGTCCTTTAATGAGCGCAGAGACTTCTCCACCTTGGAGTCATCCCATCTCCTCCTGGAGGTGTGTATCCACCTGACACCAGGGATGTCCTGTGGTCGCGCTATCGTCCACTGGGCCCCTGCTGTGAGTGAGGAGTACGCTGAAGAGGAGGCCCCAGACACAAAGGCACAGTAGAGGCGCTGAGAGTCCGGGCCCTGGGAGAGGCCCATGTATCCATCTGACAGGGGGAGGGAGGGACCACATGAAGGGACCTGGGACAGACTGCCGAGTCTGAGTCCATCGAGTCTGAGAAGAGACAAGACGAAGAGCTTCAGAACGAACAGTGTGAGCTCAGTGTCAGAGAGAAATCTATTTAAATACAGTATCAGTCCTTTGACCTTTGACCTTCGAACAACAAAAAAGTGCCAAATTTAAAGCAAAATAAATAATGTCTAAAGAGTAAAGCTGTACCAAGTGTTTCATTCAACAGTAGCTCAACAAGTCAGATCCCTGTTAGATTCATCAACAGACCAGAGGAATGTTCTGCTTCTCTTCACTTTCAGTAGTTACTGCAGCCGCCTTTATAAAGTTCGTAGTGTCACGCACAGTCTGCTCACAATCAGCACAGACTATTGTCTCATAACATCACGCCCTGAACTTTGAACCCTCTTACTCATATATCCGTTACCATGGACATAAAACAAAACGCTGCAGCTCGCCACAGACGGAGGTCGACCTGAAGAGATCTGATGTTGTTCTGTCACAATAAGTAATGACTGCACTCTGTAGATCCTAACATGTTATGTTCATGACAGAAACGTCACAGAGGCTTCACAGTTAAATGACACTGATGTCCTTCTTTTGTTATATTTAGGATCATTTTATTCAATTAGACAATTCACATTCCTACTTTTACTGTTCCACTGGTGTCACTGTGACCTCTGACAGCTGATGTGACGCATCATCCGCTGTGCAGAGGATTGTGGGTCAGAACAGACAGTAAAGTGTGGTGCCTTACAGACTGCAGAGTGTGAACCTGATGTAGCACAACATCCTGATGCTTTTTGTGCACTGCATTTAACATACTTAATCTTTTTCTGGCGTTCTGTATAGTGTGGTCGTGCGAGGATTGTAACGCACAGCAAGATATCAGAAACAATACATTTAAGATGAGACGTCACACTCACATCACTCAGGGTTCAACAGGAGCTGGTTTCAGACATCACAGCTGAATCTGAGGAGAGCACACAGCTCTACAGACCTCCAGCACTGCCAGTCATATGTTTCCGTGTGTGTGTGTGTGTGTGTGTGTGTGTGTGTGTGTCTGAAGAAACACATTTAATGGTCTTACTTTGAACTGGAGAGTCTGAGCGCTGTGCAGTTGAAACAGGCTCCATCTTGAACTTTCCCTGAAAGAAGAGAGATGAACACATGAACAGCTGATCATTAGATGGACTCTTTCACTCAGCAGCCGTCTGCAGCTTCTCACTGCTCGCACACATGAACTTTACCTCTCCACACGCTGACGCAGACACCAACAGAACCACACACTGGTTCATACTGGTGTTGATATGAGGTCTGTATAACAAGTCTGCACTGACTCTGAACCTTCATCACATGGTAGAAAGCAAATGTTCAGCCTAATGCAGCAGATGGTTTGTTCCACGGAACCATCTGAGCAGGTGTCACATCAACTGTTTGGAGGAGGACGGGCACGACAACAAATACTGAGCAGGTGATTGGATGAACCATCAGCCTGTCATCGTCTGTCACAGGCCAGTCAGGAGCAGAGCGATCAATGAAGTCAGTGCGCTCCAGTTCTGACAGAACCGATGCCACTGCAGTAACAACCCCACTGAAGACAGCTCAGAACAACCAGGCTGAGAGCAGCGATCCTGCCTACAGCAGCCACAGAACACTGAACAACAGATAGCTCAAGTTTTTGAGGTTCTTCTGTTGTATATTGTTCTTTGTATGGGATTTAACTGTGTGTGTGGTTGTGAGCATGTGGTGTATGGCAGTGGTTCAACTGGTGGGTCACAGGTTCACTCTGAATGGACTCGTGCAAGTGTCAAAAAACACACTTTATTTTGAGGTACAGTAAATTTATTTTGAAGTTTGTAGAGCTGTAGAGCTACTGATGGACAGGTAACTGACCGATGGTTCTTCTCCAAGTTTAAACAGCTGAATTGAAGGAGGCTACGTCACTGACTGTGTGCGTCACTGTGTGTCAGTGTCAAAGATGCGTCCATAAATGTTGGATAAGGCTTCAATAAGATGAATTCAGTTATCCAGAATGTACAAAGAATAACTTTCAAGTCTTTGTATTCAATTCAGGGCTGTAACAGGGTGAGATTTCCACAGTGCCGTAACTGTCTCAGATAATATTGTAGTTTGATGGTATAACAGAATTATTATCATCAGTCAGAATGAACCTTAAAGGGCTGAAAACTGAAGGGTTATTTGTGGCTGAACAAACATGTTATCACTATAACTGAAACCTTTTCAATGGAAGTTTGTGTAAAACATCTGAAGACAAAAGTGAGATTCTCGTCCACTTTTATTTTTATTTTCCAGATTCGTAGAAAAGCAAACACACACGGTATGAAAACCACCAACTCTCATATCACAGCATATCTGATGAACTGCTTCAGCTCTGACTGAATAAGTTTCTCTTGTGTGTCCCAGGTGTATCTTTCTCTGTTCAGAGCTGATCTTTGCTCCGTATTATCTGTTATAATATCTCATGTAGTGGTGAGTCTGTATGAGGTGTGTTTTATTCTCCTGTTAGTATCTCTGCACTGATCTGTCTTGGAGGTCGGAGTATTCACGCCCTCAGTGAGGCCCCCAGAGGCTGCTGGCCCTGTGACGTCCGTGCAGAGAGGAGGCGGGGTGGTGAGATACTTTGAGCCAATCACATCAGAGCACATGGCTTAGCCACGCCCTCCTCTGGCTCTCACATGGCCGGCTGGAGTGAATCCAGTAAGGCCTGGTTGAACATGTCAGGCTGTGGCCTGCAGCCATGAGGACACCGAGTTTACTGGAACAGTGTCCACCTTTGTGGCCGAGCGGCAGCACCGACAGAACACCCTGGAAATACAGTAGATTACCCAGCAGTCCTCCTACAGCTGCGCCGCCGCCGCTTCATCTGAGGCTTTAACCCCACTGTGTCACACAATGATTCTCTGACTCTGGTTTCACAACACAAGTAATTTGATTTCTTTATAATCAGTGTGTAAATGAATACACAAACTTGAGCTTCAGTCCTTGTATGAAGCTTCTACCATGTGTCGCTCTTACAGCCATAAAAATGACTTCATGTCTTAAATAACGTGCTTAACATGTCATGGTGACATTAATAAACCTTTGGTGAATTTTCAAGCCAGATCAGTTTTAATTTTAACACCCAAAAATCACAGATATCCAACATATAACACAAATCATCAGCATATAACACTCTGTGCTCTAACTGCCTTCAGATCAGGAAACTCCCCAAAAAATCCCTCTGATGGAAAACTGTAGGAACGCTCTCTGACACGCTTCATGCACACACTGTGCACACAGAGCAGACCAATGATTGATTGACCAATGACAGCTCACAGACTTATTCTAAAACTTCAGCTTCAGTTTTCTGGCAATATGGTCAGACGTTGCTGTGCAGAACACAGATCGTGACTCATTCTCAAATCCTCGTTCAACTCAAGTCAAACTCTGAATGATTCCAGTTAAGACAACCTTTTTCCCTAACAACCACAGTCACAGAAAACCACCTCATATAACTACATTTAGAATAAACCTCTTTTCCATGGAAGCAACATTCTCTCTGAGTTGTGTCCCCAACACCACCGTAGTGTTCCTCATCCACATGAAGGATGGTTTAAAAATGTAAAGTGAGAACTCACATCTTGAATTTTAAGAAGTGTTGGTACTGAACTGATCCAAACGCCTGTTATAACTCAAAGCTGATGACTTAAATACTTCCACAGAAACATCTGTGTCATTAGTTCTGTTAACACTGCTTGTTAAAGGTGAGGACTTCATGCCGTAATCAGTGCACGCTCCAACAATATATTGATCAGATGGTCACAGGTTCACAGGTGCGTGCTCACATGACCCAATCTGACTGAGAGGGTTGCAGCTGCATTGGATCTAGAACACCAAACTGTACTTTCTTGTGCTTTACATCCAGGATTATTATAAGCTTCATTTACATTCTTTTTAATGAATTGAATTTTTAGTTTTCACTGTGGAAACAATCAGCTGTTCAGTGTTGCAAATACAACTTCATCCTCCCTCCTGACGGGGTTACTATCAATTCCATACAGCTCCCACACGGCCTCATACAACACAAACAGACGAGGATATATAACAAGATAAAGGACCTACAATCCACCTGACAGGTGATTCACATGTCTCCACCTCACCTTTACTCTTGTGTACGTCTAAAGGCCCCTGACACACCAAGCTGACGGTCGGGCATCGACCAAAGTCGGGGCCGTCGGTGAGCGTCTGTCACCCTAGTTTTTGTGGTGTGTCCCGCACCGTCGGCACTTTGGCATCGGCAGCTTTTCGGCTGATTGAGCATGTTGAATCGGTGGCGGAGCTTGTCGGTGAGAGAGATCACTCTGATTGGCTGTTCAGGTTTTATTTCCTCGCCCCTGTAGCGAGTGAATCTGCCTGTAGCTTCCTCCTCAGGCTCCACTTCACTCAGCTGCCCCACAGACCCGCTGCTTCTTCACACTTTAACCTGAATAACAAACCGGAGCTAGCTGGGAGCGGCTAGCGGGAGTGTTAGCCGCAGCGTGACCGGAGGGAAGCGCAGCCAGTTAGCCTCCGCTAGTCTCTGAGCTAGCCCCGGCTCTCCGTTTGGATCCAACCGGAGCACCGAGCCCTGGTTTGTTATTCAGGTTAAAGTGGGAAGAAGCCAGCGGGTTTATCGGGCAGCTGAGTGAAGTGGAGCCTGCGGAGGAAACACCGGGACCGTCTGGATGTAATAGTCCGTGGAGGTGCTGCGGTGCTCGGCTGCACAGATAGGAAACCCCTCGGCTGACAGGATGTACCACTCTCTCACTCCGCTCTCTCTCACGCAGGCGCAGAACGTACGTGCTACTTGGCCGTCGGATGTAGTCCGTGTAGTGTGTTCAAATGCAACTGACACAGGGCGACGTGAGGCGACGTGAGGCGACGTGAGGCGACGTAGACGACGCAACAGTTGGCTTTCGTCAACCGCTAGTTCTTTGATGTCGGCTTGGGTGTGTCAGGGCCTTAACAATGACGTACCCTCCAACATCAGCTGAGAGGTTTCTGCCCTGTCACAGTTCCTGCAGTCTCACATCCTTTCACACTCAGCAGCCTCTACCTGAACAGCAGGTGCTCCAGTTCCTCCCAGTATTCTGCTGCCCTACTGTTACTGCTGTCTGGACCCATCTCTCCATACCTGACCCCACCGTCTCCAAAAAACATGAGGTTATGGACAAACTGTGATCCTGTCACCTCAACAATACAGCTGTGAGCCTTCATCCAGGAGTTCATCACAGCTCATCTGCTCAGTCCCACAGTGGCCTCTGGAAAACAAACCAGAGCTGAAAACAAACCAGTGTGTTTATAGGACAGTATGTTGGTGAGCTTCAGACTCCAGACTGTGATTGGTTATGAAATGTCCAGCTCTCACAGTATGAGGCTTTATGGGCTCTCAGATGTCAAACATCTGGTGTCTAACCCTAACCCTAACCCATCTGGGTCGTTTCCTCTCTGACAACACTCATAGTTACACAAACAAATAAAACTCTCAGTTAAAATGAGAGACACTCTGCACCATGCTGTCACAGATCCACCTCACACGTCACCCACTGATGAAACACGTGCACGTGTCCCATCCTTTTATCACGACTCAATCTTCATTGTTCCTGCTGTACTTTATTGATGCTGTTTTACGTAGTGTTATAATCTTCACCTCCTCCGCCCCTCGACCTTTGTTTGATGACTCCGACAAAGAGTCTGAACACCGGTCAACGTTCAGCTGTCAGGGCGGGGCCTTAAAGCTCATTGGTCACTGTTCAGGCGTCCGCTCCTCACAGAGCCTACACCCTAACACACACATGTGGCCTACAATGTTGTTAGTATTTATACTTACTACTCACATTAAACACACAGTAAACACACAGTAAACACACATTAAACACGGCTTAATAGAGACAGTTTCAAACACAAATCAGCTTCAATATAACTCGCAGCATTCACAGACAAACACTTGTCTTTATCTGGACACATTTTCCCCACAAATACAACATGCTAACGTTATTAGCACAAGCCTATGGCAAATTACATTGAATAAATTATCTTTGTGGCTAGCAGAGTTTTCCTCTACTCATATAAAACCAGGGACAACAGCAACATTTAACAAAGGTAACGTTACAAAACTCAGCTCCATTACATCTCACAAGGTTCATTAATAAATTAACTGTCTGACACCGAACACATTAACATGCTAACATCATTAGCATTAACCTACATTTTACATTGTGTAAATTAGCCTAGCCGCTAGTGGAGATTTTCTCTACTCATATTTCAGCCAGAATAAACCACAATTTATTGTTTTTTATCTGTGAAATTAAAGTAAATAAAAGCTTTGTTTCCACTGAGGGAAATGGTTTCAGCTTACACCAGACAGACAGGAGGTCTGCGTCCCAACGACATGCAGTTATATTTTTGGGGTGGTGCACATGAGGCTACGTTAGGCTACACGTCTGTGTGTCCACACAGAGCCTACGCTGTAGCTTTGGTGTAGATTCAACACAGGAGTATAGATCCGGCTTTACTCTGGAACGCAGCGCCTCAACACATGCTGATCACGTTTCCTGACACTCTGGTGACGGCACGATATTAACACATGATAATCACAAACATGTCCCCCAGAATCTGAGGTGGAGTCTGTCCATCACACCACAGACATGTAGCAGCCCTCCTATCAGCTCAGACATGGGAACATAAAGGGAGCTCAGTCAGTCTCACAGGCTCTGACCTCTCCTCACGGACGCTCCACAGTCTGTCTGATAATGTGGGGCCTGAAGCCAAAAGCTCAGCGTCAGTCCGTCCAGTGCAGACAGACAAACTGCCTTTATGACCCCTCATCTATTTATGAGACCAGCTCTAATGCACAAACCTGCCAAACCTAAACTCTGTCCTCCATCAGACATCTTCACCTCCACTCACTGATGGCTGTGACACACCTGCACTGTGTTTAACTACAGACACACATTAACATCTATATGTGTTATATATCAGCTAACATGGACTGCTTATCAGGAACATGTGGTAATATGACATCACTCAGCATGTCTGGACACACACTGAGGTCAACACCAGTCAGCAACGTAACTCCACTGAAACAGCCCTGCAGACCAAATCAGTGTTTATTTACAGAGAAAATCTTCACCTCGTGTTCATTAACTACAACAGCACTGAACAAATGTTGCCTCAGTTAGTGAGTCTTTAGTCACCTAAACAAAGGACCAACAAAAACTAAACATCAGTATCAGTGACAGTGAGCACTGCATTCAGAATATATTCACTACTTTTCTGACTAAGGTCGTTATATGAAAGCCTCCAGACTCCTCTGACAGACACAGACACATGACGACACACTTTGAGAGGATTTTTTTTTGACTGAAGTGGAGCCGTGTGGATGAATGAAACATGAAAACACACTTCAGGTGGTAACTCGTTACCTGACACTGTAAATGTAATAATATTACCCATAATCCTGTTGGTAACATGTAATCTGCTCTTTGTAGCACTGTCTCTCACTTTTAAAACATAATCTTTGATATTTAATTGCATGATTCAAAAGATAAGACACAGACAGTGTGTGAACCAAAAGTGAAAGTCAAAAGTCAGTCTGGAGAAACACACGTGTCCACAGTGACTCTGCAACATCCAGCAGTCCTGAGGTTTAACATGTCACAGTCTGTGAACACAGCTGTGATTCATGGTCACAGGATGAGGCGTCAGGGTTCAACACTTCAACACACACCCAACATGTAGTGTGGATCACTGTAGACCCAACAACACACACCTGACTTTAGACTGTTTCCTGCTTCAGAGACTAAACACTGAGCGGCCAGGAGCCGGGACAGAGATTTTATTTAGGTCATTTCCTGTTTGTTTGATAGTTTGAGTTCATCTGTTCTGATTATTCTGTTCTTGTTCTGAATGAAAGGGTCGATCTGTTTAGATAAATATCACTGATAGCTGTAAACTGACCTTTAATCATCTCTGATTAATATATAAAACTCAGGGAGAGCAGAATAACTTCTTCTCACCACTGATGAACATGAACGATATTATTTAAGTTGCTCATGTGTTGCTGAGGATCCTGTTTGATATAAGTTTAATTTTTGTGTTTATATTATTTTAACATGTTCAATAAATTCAGATGCGAGTACCCCTGAGGACGCTGAATAAACGGACCTGTCTGTCAGTGGGGTTGTAAGGTGTGGGTGTCCGAGGCGTCCGAGGCGTCTTCAGCCCCGAATATTTTATGAATGTGGTCAGTTGTTGGTGTGAAGCCATAAAACTCATGACTCATGCTCAAAACCTCAGTCAAGTCAAAATGAGTCCAATAAACACAGTCTGTCTCTGTCAGAGTAGGGAATTAACTTTTTTCAGCCACTGACAGATACATGTTCAATAGTAAATCATTACTTTGGTTCTGAACTTAAACACTTAAATATCAAACCAGCATTTGGCAGAAGCTGATTTCCCCCCGGACACAGTCATAGGAAACAAGTTACGTTAACAGAGCCGAATAAACCTTTGATTTCTGTCGTGATGTCATTGTGTGCGTCCTCATAAACAATGGTGAAAAAATGTAAACACAGCTTTAATGTACAAATTCAAACTTAAACTCTTTGTTCATCTTCACCTCCACTCACTGACGGCTGTGACACACCTGCACTGTGTTTAACTACAGACACACATTAACATCTATATCAGTTATATAACAGCTAACATGGACTGCTTATCAGGAACTTGTGGTAATATGACATCACTCAGCATGTCTGGACACACACACTGAGGTCAACACCAGTCACTCAGTCTGTTTCCATGACAACAGAGAAAACAGATTTATATAAATCCCTGTAAACATGTCAGTGTGAGTGAAATGGTCCTGCAGTGAATGTGTCACAGTGGGACTAACACACCCAGATCATGTGACTCCTGCATGTATACAGTCAATCAGACCCAAACTGGCCGAGGCGCTCTGAGCATGCTCCACAGTTTCCGCCTCGGGCTTTGACCCGGAAGTCCAATAGCATTAAATGTGTAAGAGAAGAAGAAGCCGGTAACAACATGGAGAAATCTACATCCAGAGCCGTGACTTTTTGGACGGACCAAATGTACAGAGCTGTAAAGTTGTCCACCATGGTAGCAGTTAGCAGCTAGCTAACCGTAGCTAACTTGTTTGTCCATTGTTTGGTCTGTGACGTAATAGGTCAACAGGAAAAAGGTCCAGTACTAACAAGCTGAAAGGGGGCATATCTCCACCTATCGTTGAGGAGTCGCACATACTTGGCTCAATAAATGGATTCCTCTCCCATGCTTGTATAGTGGGACAAGGACAGTAGGCCAGTTAGATGTCCTCGTCCAGCTGGGACTGCAGCTCCACTTCACTGTTTCCATGGAAACATACTGAGTGAAATTAGGTGGGTAAAAAGTGCATATATCGATATCAGCAAAATTAATTGTTATATATCGGCAAAAAATCAATTATCATGCTTCACTAATATGTATGTGTATTTATGTGTATATTAAACTTTATATAAATCTTATACTTAAAAAAGCATCTTGTGTGACTGATGTTGTACTTTGTTTTTTCATATTGTGTTGTATTGTTTGTAACTCTTTTTCATAGCAATAAAGTTTATCAATATTCTTAAATAAATGTTTGTTTACTGAAGTGAACCTGTCCATCATTATGATTAATGATGTTAGTGGTGTTTATGTGTCTGTTTGATATTTAATTATCATAATTACTTTTTGTCTGTTATATTCTGATGTTTAGCAGAGAAATTGTATTTGTATTAGATTTGAAATATGAGAGGTAAGTTTTCACCATGAGCACCTTCCTCACCTCTGCTGCACATGTTTATTCTTATACACCACATCTTGTGTGTTAATATAAATAAGAAGTGTGTGTGATGGAGGACAGGTGCCTGCTGTTAATATAAATATGAAGTGTGTGTGATGGAGGACAGGTGCCTGCTGTAACAACACGGAACCTCAGCTCTGTCAGACTGCAGCAGGAGGAAGAGGAGGGAGGGGGCGCTCGGCAGCCTGTGTCCTCAGATAACCTGAATCCAGATCATGTTTATGATCCTGAGTCCTCCTCCTCCTCCTCCTCCTCCTCATCATCATCATCATCATCATCATCATCATCAGTGAAGGAGCCATCTGACATCATGAATATGTCACACAGACTTTATATATCCACAATATTAACAGATTGACATGTTCAGTAAACCACAGACAGGTTTGTGTGTGATGCTCAGTTCTCCCGTCACCTTGAGTCACCCACCGTGTTTAGTCTGAGCCCCCCAGAGACACCCAGGACCCGAAGAGGGACCGAACCGGACCCTGACAGGACCCCCTGCCTCTCTCTCTCCCCCTCCGTTATTACCGCAGAGTTAACGACATACAAACACGTAAATGAGTCGGTACCGACAGCAACATGGCAGCCTTACCTTTGCTCTTCCTCAGCTCGCTCTTCAGGGACCGGGACGTGTTCATCAACGGAGCCCGGGACCTGGTGAACAGGATTAACGCCATGCGGAGTCTTTTCTCAACTGTTCCAGTAACTTAACGCGTCAGCTAGCCTCGCAGCTAGCCTCGGGCTGGCAACAAGATGTCGGAGCGGAGTGAGCCGGTGACGTTTTTACATACACATACCGGAATAATCCTGGCTCGGTGTTTAAGAAGCTTCGCCGCGAGTGGAGCTGAACGGAGGAATATTTAGCTCCATGTCCTTCGTCTCTGCGTAGATGACAGTTAACCGGACTCTAGTGACGTCACACTGTTTCTGGGGGTTCGTGAAGCGGGAGATGGGCGAGGGAGACATACTTCCGGTATGTTTAGAAAATAAAAGCATGTGTTTCCGGTTTGGTGTGGGTGTATTTGTAGGGGTTAGTTATTTGTTTATTTATTTATTTTTTATTATTACTTTGTTTTGTTGTAATTTATTTTAGTTTATTTTGCTTTCTTTTGTTTTGTTTTAATTTTACTTTATTTTGTTTTGTTCTATTTTACTTTATTTTGATTTATTTTACTTTATTTTTAATTTTGTTTTGTTTAATTTTACTTTACTGTTTTATCTTATTTTTTAAGCATTGGGGAGGGACTTGGAGAGACATCGAGATATTTCTGTCATTGTGTACGTTGTTTATTGCACCTAATCTTTATCATTTATATGTAGTTTATTTTCCATCTATACATTGCATTCTTTCTCTTTGTGTACTGCATATATAAATCATAACGTTTTAACTTATCAAGCATCTTTTATTGTTTATTTATTCATGTTCTTGGACCTAAGTAGAGATATTGTTAACATGGTCACACTGACATGTGTTTTACTCTTCATATTTGACACTTTATTTCTACTGTAATGATGATGTGATGCACTGATGTGAGAGATAAATAAACATCCAGTGACTGTAAGGGTTAAAAGTTCAGAGCTCTGTCAGGAAACACTTTTGGAAACACACTCACCAGTCAAACTGAAAGTAAAAGCTGACTCCAAATTTACACCTGTGTCACGTTTGGGTTCACTTTATTTGTGGGGGCTGTTGTTGTTGTTGTTTGTTTGTTTGTTTTTCGATTAGGGTTTTTTTTGGCGTTTATCTGTAAGGACTGTTTACTATTGGTGCAAGAAGGGGAGGAATGGCAAATAATGATAATTAGTTTCCTGCATTCTGATGATTTTTTAAGCACCACCAGTTTTTGCCTTTTGCTTCAGTGTAACTGTATTTGTTTTGATTTCACTTTATTATCACAAAAACAGACGTGAATACAAACAGACAAGTCTGAATCAATTTAGCAGATTTGTCTTTAATTATTGTCAAAATAAAAGTCCTGTGCTGCTGTCATGTGTTTTATACACCTGGTTATTATAACACAGCTATAAAACAGCTGGGCTCAATGATTTCATCATGTGTTTTATACACCTGGAGCTGTGTAAAGTCACAGCTAACATAACATGCTGTAAACAGTATGGGACAGTCTCAGTTAATAAATCTCTATCATATTGTTTAACATCAGTCAGTCAAGTCTAATCCAAAATATTATCTTTTGATCAGGTCAAATTAAAGTGACCTGTGAACACAAGGTTTTTCAGATCAGTTCTATTTAATTCAGTTCCATCCAGATATGCAGTAGATGTTGAAACATCACGTTGGTCAGAGGAAATACTTGAATATATTTAATAACACAATTAACAATGATGCAGTATGAACAAAGTGATATAAATAAATCACTGTGAACACAAAAAGATGAGGTTTTGTATTTTATTGCATTTTCTCACACCTGACTTCAGCAGATAGTGGTTTATATCAGATCCTGAACGCAGCAGGTGGCTGTGGGTGATACTGTGGGTGAGGAAAGTAAAAGAGCAGCATCAGCCTCTTCCTCATGACCACAGCTGAGGAAGGTCCTGAAACCCAGCTGAGTGAGTGGAGCTGCTCAGAGGACGACTGATGAGACTGTGGTGACACAAGGCAGCTTCAAACTGTGGATCCATCAATCTGACGCCTGTCACCTCCTGCACGCCGCTCTGCAGTCACATCAGCAACATCATTATTATTCTTAATATTCTTGTGTTAACAGATATTTAATCTTGTTTTAAACATGGGCAGTAATCAGGGGTGTAAATATAGATGGTGCAGGCGGGGCGGTCCTGTGAGGTGGGGGGGGCATAAAGAGAGGGGGCCTCCATCAAAG
Organism: Epinephelus malabaricus; assembly: GCA_037127435.1. Taxonomy (NCBI): domain Eukaryota; kingdom Metazoa; phylum Chordata; class Actinopteri; order Perciformes; family Serranidae; genus Epinephelus; species Epinephelus malabaricus. The sequence goes on from JANUFT010000015.1 coordinate 43,360,157, forward strand.
TGTTGGGTGGAGAATGGGCCCGTGTGGGTGATTCAACTTGTAGAAAAATTCCCGCTCACTGTCTAACAAAAACAATGATTTTACTGCTGCAGCGTTTCAGTGACTCAACCTTCATCAGGCAAAAACATTTTGTTGTGTTCCTCTCCTTTGTCTTTATGAGAGACTGTCACCTTGGAAACCTGCCTGTGTTCACAGAACAACTGTCATTAAATTACAAACCGTGACATTTGCTATATGACCTTAAAAATTCAAACACATCTCTGTCATATTTATTTTTTCTTTTGTTGTAAAACAGTCAGTAACATCTGAGATTATATGATTATTCTATAATTATAAATCAAGAATAAACATTTTTTAATTAAATTCATTTATTGTTTTCCTTGATATTTATTGTTATGTTCAGATATGCAGTGATGGCTGCTGGGTAATATGTTATCCATATTATCCACTGTCAGCTCTCTGATCATGTGATCCGATGATATGTGCACGTTAGCGTGCACGGGGGCCCTCGTACCCACCTGGCGCCACTGTCAGTGATGTCCACATGCTCATTACTCATCAGACACCATGTGTTGCTGGAATATTGCATCAAGGATGGTGTCTTTTATTTTGAAAGGTCAACTTCCTCCGGAAATAGGTTGTATTATTACAGTGCGCCCCCCAGCTTCCTGTGTCGATACTGCAGCCTGACTTTAAAGAACAGTGTTAATGTGGCCCTGAGCTCTACCTACAGGCTCGGCCATGACCTCCGACCCCTGACCTCTGACCTCTGACCCCTGACCCAGGTTGCTCCTGTGAGGCAGATCCATCATCATTTGGTCTTTTTTTTCTATGATCACCTGTGTTTCATTTCTAGAGCTGTTAGAAGTTTAGTTGCCATATTTTTGAAAGGGAACACAGGGTCTTTGTTTCTGTGTGGATTAATGTTGATATTAATATTTAGATTAAATCATAATTATAGGACCTCAGTTATTTTATTTATTTATTTATTTTACTGTGCAGTGATTGAGCTGAGCAGTATCCTTCAGTGTATGACTTCACTTCTTCTTGAATGTATTTCTTCAACATATAATTCACATAATTGTACATATTTATTATGTTTATTCTTATTCTGGTTTTTATTCTGTTGATGTGTATACTGCAGTGAATATTATGGTGTAATATATCATTTGTATTACAGTGTGATGGAGCACATATCTGTATAGTTTACACACTTACAGACTCAGCACAGTGAAGATATATATATTATTCTTAATATCTGAAATACCAGTGTTAAACATTGTGGCATAACACACATTTTTATATCGGTTTTGTTACTTTATATTTACATACCTCTATTTCATACTCTTATCAAAATCACTTTATTCTATGTCTCATTTGAAAATAATAAATAACCTCAATAACCCATTTACGTTGGAAAGAGGATCAAGGAAAAACATTTGGAGCTTCAGGGAGGGTCGGAATAATTAAAAACAAATAAATAAATCAAAAATAAACAGCAACAAATAGGTTCCCTGTGAAGGTTATTTTAAAATTAAATTAATTTTCAGCTGGAGTTTGCTTCTTTATTAGAAGATGCCTGCACACAACATAATGATACAGTCAAGTACAAATTCATTTATAACTTTTTTGTTTAGGTCCAGTTGAATATTACAATAACAATGTGCGGCTATCACAAAATCCCACGGCACACCTGGACTGGCATCACGGCACTCCTGGACTGGTATCATGGCACACCTGGACTGGTATCATGGCACACTTGGACTAGCATCATGGCAGACCGTTTGAGAACCACTGGGACTGTTTGTTATCTGAGTGGGTGAGGGGTGGTGCAAAAATATATGATGATAAAAAATAAAGTAACACTCCAGCAAAATGAATAAATACATTTAAAAAAAAAACACCTACGTCTTATTTAAAAAAAATTAAAACAAACTGTTTGCATGAACGACATGAATTAAAAACTGAGGCTTTTTTCATCTCCAGCTTTTAACTTTAACACCAAAAAGTCAGTTTTAAACATCTAATAAGTCATGTGTACGTCATGCACACGTCACACCCAGCCTCCCTGGTAAGTGTCGAACAGTCCCTAATAATGACGTTCACAGGTCGTTACATGATGAACACACATGAAGTGATTGTAACACATGACCGATTAAAGACAGACTGTATAAAGACGATGTCAGGACGGCCGGGACATCCACCGGACACACCGGACACACCGGGTCAGTCACTTCCTACGGTTGGTTTTTTGAAAGGACCGGTTGGAGCCTCGTTCTGTTCCCGACCAATCGGAAGTGAGTATTTTTCGCGCTGATTGTCGGAGAGTTTGAGTTTCCCGCAAGCTTTTGATTCGTCTTGAATGAAATCTTGTGTTTCAGGATGAATACGGACATTTTCTCGCTTTAACCGCAGAGAGCACATCCTACAGGTGAGTCCCGACAGACGCTCTTTCATGTTACAGACATGTTATTAAAGATTTGCGCCTGCGGAGCCGTTTTTCTCAAGGTACACTTGCTCGCTCCGACCATCCATTTTACAGAGATGCGCTCTTAGCGGCTAAGCTAGTTAGCTGGCTATGCTAAGGGCAGTGGAGTTTGAATGGGCTACAGTGCTACGCTGGCTAGCTTTGGCTAGGACGGTTAGCTCTTTTGAAACGAGCTGTCATGGCGCCTGCAAACGGAGTTTATCAGTGAAACCGAGCAGTTTAAACACGGCCGCCATCACCCGCCGCACTGCCGCTCATTTCTTTCTTGACGTGTTAGCTTTAATCGGGATTGGACGTTTGTAAGATGGCTGCACTGAGCTTTTGGGTGGCGGCTCGGACTATTTGCTGGAATGCGGTGTAATGGCTGACTGCAACACTGTCAGAGATGCGGTTGTACGGTGCGGGATAATGCTCGTCCGCCTTGATCCATGACATTCCCACATCGTGGCTTCCGCTTCAGGTAATAGTCGGAGCCCGGCTCGTGTATGACATGATAGTGAGACTGTTGGACACAGACGTTATTTGACGTCTGCTAACGGGAACACGTTAACGTTAGTTTACTGTAGCGGTTAATTAAAACGCTCGCGTTAACGAGATAGCTGTCCTGCCGTCACGTTACCACTAGTGTTACGTTACTGACCGTTACCGTGTAACATTAACTCAAACTGCAGTGTAACGTGTTAGCTTGTGACTGAGGTGGGAAACATTGAGTTCCATGAATTATTCGCTCTCCAGCAGCATTAACGATCCTCCGTCTTGTCAGCTGCTTCCATTTCCGCGGCTTTTCTTGCCGGTGATGCGGTGGTTACGCGGCACAGCGAGCCACCCACTCATTGGGCATTCGCCTCATGCGGTGGAGCCGCAGCCAGCCTCCTGCATTCTCCACACGGCTCAACCTCAGCCTGCAGCTAGCTGCTAGCTCCTGCTCCTCTGGGACAACTCAACATTGTCGCGGTAAGAGGTTTTCCGCCCGCCTTGCGGTCTCTGTGCGTGGATGTGACTTAATGGACAATGTGTTTGCCTTGACCTCGTTCACATGAGTTGTGATCAGGTCTGATCTCACTGAGGCGTCAGTATTCCTTCACTAATCAGACGTGTTGTCGCTTCCGACTTTTGTCCATCCAGTCCTTTGACTTTCTGATAAAACGGTGTAAAAACTGCGCGGCGCGAACATTCCGTGACAGGTGCTGTTTTCTCTGTCGCCTCCGAGCTCCCTGTTCATGCTCCGCTGCAGCAACTGAGTGCCATTTTGTAAAATGTGTAACGTTATGCTCATAGGATTCATATCCCAGAATGCCATTTTACACACTCGCAGGATGAAGGTGTGTGTGTGTGAGTGAGTGAGTGAGAGAGAGAGAGAGAGTGTCCTGAAGGAACCTGTGGAATAACAAGTGTCCGTGTTGTCCTGCAGCTCAGTGAGCCTGGAGGGGCTTAGATGGGATGGACAGCAAAGGTAGCTCCCTGCCTTCAATGCCCGAACCAGCCAGCCCAATCAGCATGAAGCAGCCGCCAGAGTCCCTCAGTGTTCGGAAAGGTGGGGGGGACATGAGCAGTGACCCTGCTCTGCTCATAGACAAAGCCACTGCCCAGCTGGCCGCCGCACTACAGGAAGGGGTCCTTCAGAAGATGGCTGGCCACAGTCACAACAACCACAGTCACGAGAGGCTCAAAGACCTCACCTCCCTCGTGCTGAACGGAGACCAGGACATGCTGCCGAAGCTTTGTACTCCGGAGCTTCCGATGCTGAAGGGCGCTGAGGCCCCTGCTACAAACGGCACACATCAGCACAACTGCTCTCCTCACACTGAACATGAACTGCAGGTGACAATACCTCAGGTGGTCCAGCAGCCGCTGTTTGAGCCATGCTGTGCCAACGGGACCAGTTTAGTGACGGCCACCGAAGGTCCAGTATCTGAACCAGAGAAGAGACAGGATGTGAAGAAGAGGAAGGGACGAGTAAACAAACCAAACCTGGGTTCCTCTGCTGTCCCTGTGGAGTCTCCTGACCTGACGGATGATGGAGATGGACGTGAAGCAGCTGAGGAGGTTTTACTTTTATTCCTACTCTTAAGAAACAAAAGAGTTTTATTTGCTCCCATATATGAACTGCACTGTGTCCAGCTTATGCTGGTTTTAAAGACAAACATTAACCCAGTGATGTGCTGCACTTATGTTGAGAAAAGCACCACACACTGTGTGTGAATGTCACCACACAGCACCGGGCCTCTGGTCCACACTGAATGTTGACCTAACAGATATAAAAGTTGATTTGTTGCTCACATACTTTATTATTGCTCAGTTTAAATTACATTTCCACAAAGCTTAAAAATGTGGGAAACAGAACATTTGTGAGTCTTTAAAGCTGCACGGCTGCAGAGCGTTCACCACAGTGTGTTGTATAATTGTTAGCCAATATTTACGGGTCTGAAACACTGGTAGTGATGCAAATGTGTGTCTGAAATAGCGTGTGGGGAAAGTCTCACTGTCAGAACCTTGATTAGTTTCTGTTTTTATCTGCTGGTTGGCTGATTGTTTGTTCTCCTCTCCAGCCTGATCTCATCCCAGAGCTGACGGAGGAGGCTACAGAAGAGTCCCCTCCCCTCATCCGTTTCTCTGTTGGAGATTTGGTTTGGACCAAAGTGTCTGGATACCCCTGGTGGCCTTGCATGGTGACCACAGACCCGGAGTTCAACAATCACTTCAAACAGAAACAGAAAGGTGAGGTTCAGTCTCTAGTTACTGTTGAAAAGTTAAAGACTCTGTGTTTTTACTCTGTTATTTAATTCCATTGTTCATTCTTGTCTTTAGCAGTCAACAGCAGGTCGGGTCCACTTTACCATGTGCAGTATTTTGGAGACGCTCCGGAGAGAGGCTACATCTTTGAGAAGAACATGGTGCCCTTCACTGGAGAGGATCAATACCAGGAGCTCAGCCAGGGCAACAAGCAGCCGGCCTCCCGTGTCGTCCACAAAAAGGTAATTCAGCTTCTTCTCCCGTGTGACTGCAGCGCATCGGCCTGTGGAGGATGTGGTGTGCTGTTGTTTGGACAGACTTTGCTCAGGAGCCTTGCAACATTAAAAGGTAGCACTTCCTTAAAATGTTTTATGCAGAGTTCTCTCTTTTCAATAATTTCTATAAAGTTGGGCTGAAATATATCAAATGAAAAAGGAGGAAATGTATTAGCAGCCAGTCAAGTCACACTTTAAACCAGTTTTCTCAGCACCAACAAACCAGAAGGAAATAAATCTGTACACAGGTACTGTGTGTGTTTGTTATCAGAGCTTCTACACAGCTGTCACATGCTGCTGATCAATATGTCATCATATATTTTAAATGCTGCCCACAGCAGGGTTTCTGGTGCTGCTCCACGTATCTTGGAAGATTTCAATGTCCCGGAGAAACTCATGTCAAATATTACCTGTGTTTACTGAGCTCATAAACAATCGACAGCCAGGCTGTATAAAGAATGACATCATCGGGGTGTGTGAATTTATAATATTCATTTATTGAAAATAGACTACTGAAGCGTATAAGTCCTTTCAATAGACTCCTGTGCATAATACCACTATTTTAAAAACAGATAAATATGAGGCCAGCCTCTGTTCACCGGGGCAACATATAAACAGAGAACGTCCTTCAGCTTCAGGCCCTCATGTTCTCAGATAAAATAAAACAATGTCCTGATCTGAGTCTTTTAATGTCTGCTATCTTTCAATAGAGGCTCCGATCCCAGGTGCAGTAAACGCTTCTTGAATGTAGGGGCGCATGATATTGGATTTGATATGCTGATATTTAACAACTTATTTGACCAGTAACTGCTATATCCACTTTCCCTGCCTAATATTAGTGATCTTCATCAAGTCTCTTCTGTAGTAAGTTAACATCATATTATACCTACAGACGCTGATGGTGACGGCCCACCAGCAGATGGAGACATGAGACACTGTTCAGTGTCTGTGATATTCATTCATTGTACTGAATAAGAAAAAGCATGTTGGACGATTCTGAGAGTTCATTTCAAAGCAGCTATGGGCTGTTACCATGATGTGCCGATATTGTTGTGCATCCCAACTTAAATGATTCGGCTAAATAGCTCATGACACCTCAAAATAACACGGCTGTTTATCTCACACAGCTTGTTTTATCATGAGCTCCTTGATCCAAATGCTGCAGGTCTGTGGCCAATTAATTTTTCACTCCAAGTTAATTTTCAGTGGCTTATTCAGCGACATGCTGCAGTGCAGAGGAGAGGAGCTCCAGAACCATCAGGCTTATCATTATTTTAGAAATGTGCACGGATCAGTCCCGATATCGATCCTGAGGGTCGGCCTAGCCCGTCTGGCACATAACATTGTATTGTACTGTGCTGCTGACATGAAATCAACTTGTTTCAGTTTCTCCCAAACTTCAGAAAAAATATTCGTTTGTCTTTTTTTTAATAGAGGGACATGTGGGAAATTTTAATTTCAGCCCGTTTTAATACAATTTAAGTTTGTGTTCTCTGGATAATTATGACCGCAACAGTTTATATATGATGGACTTTAGCCGATTTTCTTGGTTCAAACACTGGTAATCACAGGACACCAGAAGCCTCGGCCCACAAACAAGCATTTTTGTTCAACCAGGGAGCAAATGCTGTTACCAAGAGAAAACTATGAACAGTGATTAAAGGCTACTCCTGTGTCGCGTCTTTTCTAACTTGTATTTGCTGTCTTGTCTCTGTCCCACGCAGACGGCGCCCTCTGTGCCCCGAAAACTCCAGGCTCAGTGGAACATGGGCGTCATTCAGGCCAAGGAGGCGCTCAGCATGTCACTGGAGGAGCGCATGGGCAATTTCGCGTTTCTGTATGATGAGGACGGGCCCCACCTGAACCCTCGCATCCTGGAGAAGTTGAAGCCAGAACAGGGCAGCGCAATGGACCAGGAGACAGAGTCCAGACTCAGCCCAGATCTCCCCTCTCCGCTGGTGAGCCCCGCTGACGACCCCACAGCTGCCCCTCAGTCCAAGGACAGCACTTCTATAGGGAAAAAGACACGAGCACCCAGGACGAAACACAGCTTGGGAGTATGGCAGAGGAGGGGCAAAGGCCATCTAAATAACTCCCTGTCAAAGAAGCAACTGAAGGGCACAGTGTCTTCCAAAGACATGCTTCATCCACAGCCGCCCTCACAGGTCAGGAGAACTCACACAAATGTCCCCTCGGGGGAAGGTATTAGTTTGTGCAGACTTGAGGGGAGCAGAGAAATGTATCAGTGATAGGTGTAACATATTTCATATTCTGAAGCGGTCTCAGACAACACATAAAGTGGAAATAAAATGCAAGACAAATATTTTCCGTCCAAGATAACCCCCACACCTCATCACTGATTTTACAGCTGCTGTTGTGAAGAAGAGGCTTCAACATTGCAAAGTCGTATGAGCCCACATCTGACTTCATATTTTAACCTTCCAATAGAAACAAAAAAGAGGTGTGAAAATACTGAGAGCATTTTGGAGTGGAAACAGTCGTAGAGGTCTAATAATATATTGCTGTAATAGCTTCTACATTTGTTGATGGCATCATTTAATGTGTTTGTTTGGAAGGATCCCACCACTTCTGCAGCGGATGTTGAAGCTGGATCAGACGCACCTCAGAAGAAGAGGAGACCCAGACAGGCTCAGTCTCCCAAAAAGGCCGTGAGGAGGAGGAAGAAATCTGCAGCGGACAGCACCTCTGAACCCGTGAAGAAAAGGAAATCAAAGCTGGTTTCTTCGACAGGCGATATTTCAGAACCAATCTCACTTCCAGTTTCAGTTCCAGGTTGGTTGAAAGTTGAAACTCAGGCCACACTGGTTAAATCTGGCTGGTATGTGTTTCTGTGGAGTGTCCTGCTTCAAACTGCCACATGTGGCCGGTAAATAGTGAGGTGGTTGGATTGTTGTGGAATTTATCACTTCATATGAGCAGTGTATTTAAGAAAGTTCCCTCCTGATCGTATAAAGAGGGAACATGTTTGTTGTTACACTGCTGAAACCAACTGAGTGGTTTTATGCCTGAGAGCACTGAAGCATACACGTGCAGAGTATTTACCCAGAATGCTGTCTGATAATTTTGGTGCTTTTTAAAGTTGGCACATTACACCAAAATTCAATTTACACAGACATCACTAAGAAGACCAAATGTTACTGGCTGTCAGAAAGAAGGAAAAAAACAGATACCTGACGACAGAACCAACAACTGATACTAGTAATCCTCAAACAGTGTGTTTCTAAACACGTCTAACTTCAACTGAGCCTTTTGTTGTCTTGTTAACAAAGTGAAAGATGGTGTCTAATTTAAGTGAGCTAAAATTTAAGAGAAGTTTACCTACAGGGTTAGTTTGGATCTTTTAGAAGTCGGGGTGTGTGCGGCACCCATCCAGTGTCGGTCGACACACCTCCAGTTGGTAGAAGCATGCAGATATACAGCTGTGGGAGCTCAGATTAGGGTTGGGTCGGTATGAGGGAAAAAAAAGGGTGCGGTTTTTGTTAAAAAAACAAAAACAAAAAACGCATCAAGTCGGTAATACCGGATTTTCGCCACTTGGGGAGCAGTTGACTCATTTAAAATAAAAAAAAGAGCTTAGGACAACAGAGTGACAGTAACAAGTTGTTTCTTTTATTCCTCACAAATAAATTTTGCAACTTACTCAAGGTGCAAACAAGGGTTGCCTCCTTCGTCTGGCTCAAAGCCAAAGTGTTGCCATAGTGGCGCATTCTTTGATTTCGTAGAGACTAAATTGTCCGCCATTATCGACTCCCCGTCACTATTAAACAAACTCCAGGCTACAGTAGAGGCGCACTCGCACTCGCACCTCCTAGCTCAGTCCCCTCCCCCCTCTCTCTCCTGCTTGGTGTGCTCTTGGTGAAGAGGCAGACACAGGTGCTCACAGACTCTAAGACGTACTATAAGCGGAGCGGACTACGTGTAAAAATGTCCATGAAAAATCCCCGCGATGTGAAAAATACATGCCGAACAGTCTTTTGTGTGACACTGGTGCACGGAGCGAAGTCCGCGCGGTCGTGCTTTGCACGCACAGGGCTTGCGGACGTCCGCTTTTACCGGGCGGACCTCTGCGGCATGTGCTCTGCGTACGTTCTGCCCGAGTATGCGGTCCAGTCGGTCTCAAAAAATAAAACCCGGTCCAAGATGGAGTATCGGACCGAATTGGTATTACCGAGAACCGACCCAACCCTAGCTCAGATTGTCCTGCTGTGGACAGGGGCAGCAGCAAAACATATTTTAGACACCTAATAAATAGGGCTGGGTATCGCCACTGATTTCCTGAATCAAGTCGATTTTGATTTAAGGGATCCCGATTCGATTTCCATTTTGGTTTTTGCTAGTATGTGAAAGAGATTCTCAGAGAACTAACAGTGTCACATTTACAAGGAATTATTCTTTAAAAAGAATAAATTCATCGCAGGATTTAAACTGAATATTTTATAACTAAATGTTTCCAGAGCAGCAACAGTAATATTAAAACAGCAAAGTCAAAATATAAACTTAATATCTCACTGGAAACAAAATTAAAATGTCAATAAAATAAATCACGTTCCTGACATCACCATACTGAATGAAGTTTAGAAAGAAGTTGTCGTCAGCTCAAGTTCTTAATGTCTCTGTCTCCAGAGCTGCTGACATGTATGTTATATGTCACACTACAGGCAGACGTTGCTGTGTTACATGTCACACCTCTTCTGTGATGTCATCATGCTGTCTGACATCACACACTGGAGCCACATGATGCTGCCATCGTTTGGTTCTGTGTAAAAATACAAAGGAGGTGTAAAGAATGGACGTCGTAGCTGCTCTATAGCGCCACTTCTGTGTGAACATTGCTTTTGTTTTTTTTTTAGGTGGCTAATATGTTATGTTGCTGCAGCACATTACTTAGTTTCTGTGTCAGACTCCAGTCTGCTTCTCTAAACTGGGGGCAAGCCGACTGATAGCTGAAGGCCCTGGCTCCTGATCTACTTTTGGAGACTTTAGGGACCACTAGTAACCCTGCGTTCTCAGAGCGCAGTGTTCTGGTGGGATAATATGGCACTATGAGCTCTCTAAGATATGACGGAGCTTGACCATTTAGAGCTTTATAAGTTAACAGTAGGATTTTAAATTCAATTCTGGATTTTACAGGGAGCCAGTGCAGAGAAGCTAAAACAGGAGAAATATGATCTCGTTTCTTAGTTCCTGTTAGTACACGTGCTGCTGCATTCTGAATTAGCTGGAGAGTTTTTAAGGACTTACTAGAGCTACCTGATAATAGAGAGTTACAGTAATCCAGCCTAGAGGTAACGAAAGCGTGGACCAATTTTTCTGCATCTTTTCGGGTCAGGATAGGCCTAATTTTCACAATATTACGCAGATGAAAAAATGCAGTCCGTGAGGTTTGTTTTAAATGAAAATTAAAAGACAAATCTTGATCAAATGTTACTCTGAGGTTTCTTACGGTAGTGCTAGAGGCCAGAGCAATGCCATCTAGAGAAACTATGTCATCAGATAAAGAGTCTCTGAGTTGTTTGGGGCCAAGAACAATAACTTCAGTTTTGTCTGAATTTAACATCAGGAAATTGGTGCTCATCCAGGTTTTTATGTCTTTAAGGCAGTTATGGAGTTTAGTTAATTGATTACTTTCTTCTGGCTTCATCGATAAATAGAACTGTGTATCATCTGCATAACAATGGAAATTTATAGAGTGATTTCTAATGATGTTACCTAAAGGAAGCATATATAGAGTAAATAGGATTAGTCCGAGCACAGAACCTTGCGGAACTCCAAAACAAAGTTTGGTACGTAAGGATGATTCATTATGAACGTCAACAAACTGAAAACGATCAGATAAATAAGATTTAAACCAGCTCAGTACAGAACCTATTGTCTTTAGCTCCGTCAGGTCGTTGGCTCACACTGGGAGAAAGCTTTTTAAATGAATCATCAAGCTGCTCTAAAAGCTGCCTGAAAATAATATCAGCATTTCCTCTTCATCAACAGCAGATAAAAATGTCTAAGTCAGAACCAAATGAGGCCGTTTGACCTTTGAAATAAATATTTTTAATGTTTTTAGTCAACAGGCAGAGAAAGAAGATGTCTAAAAGGCTGCCAACAGACACCGCTGCAGACGCCGTTCAGCAGCCCAAACGGAGACGTAAAACCAGCAAAGATGCTGAAAAAGAGGTGAGGTCAACACAGAGCTGCACCTGTTCATACATGTTACAGAAAGCAGTGTTTGAGATGATGTCCGTCTGTTTTAGTTCTGATGTTCAGTCTTTAAAACACACAAGACTTGTAGACTGTAATGAGATTTTGATTTTCTCAAATCTTCACAGGCCTCGACCTCAGAGGGAACAAACAAGAAGCAGAGAAGAAGGAAGAGAGCTGATAAAGACGTGACTGAAACCAAGAGGAGACGGACCAAGAAGAAATCTCTCCTCACTGGTAACCATCTCCTTGGGCTCTGTTGAAGAATACTGCAGGGCTTCTCTTTTAAATCAAATCTAAACCCTCTGTGATTGGTTCCTTCGCTCGTGTCTCTAAAACATCTGAACCGTTTGTTTTGACTCTGCGGCACTCTGTCTTCATCGTCCAAACACTTTGTTTTCACAGAAGACCAAGACGCTGACAAACCAAAGCGTAGGAGGAAAAGGAAGCATGATGGAGAGAACCAGGCCACGCCCTCCAAGGCAAAGAGGAGGCGGACATCTCCGTGTTCTGATCCTGAGGTGAGAGGGTGCAACCTCACATCCATCTGAGAATCACTAGTTGACATGAGAAAGTTGTAAAGCCACAAATCTTGGATACTTATTTTGCAGTTCAGTGTTGCTAAATGATTATTTTAAGATCAATCCTGCTTGTGCAGGTAAACGGTCATATTATTAGGTAAAACAGGGACATTTTATTTTCAATTAAAGTCCAGAGAAGTGGTGTGTTTTCCACTTCATGAGCAGAACTCTTTAATGAGCAGAGTCCGATGAACACTTTCCTTAATGGCTCAGGTCTGTTGGACATAAATGGACTTAAGCTGATGGTTAATTGTGGTGCAGACAGGGACAGTGTGTGGAGATGAAGTTGTTGTATTGCCATCATCATGCCAACATTTATTTAAAGTTGACCATGTGTTGTTCTCTGCAGGGCTCTGGGAGTGAAGGACGTCCTGATTCTCCGAGCGACAGCTTAGACGGGACGAAGAAGGGTGAGAGGAAGAAAGAGTTTGTCTGCCAGGTACGTCTCAGAGTTTTACTGTCTCCTTAATTTGACATGAAACAACAAACTGCTTATTAAATGGGGGACATTTTGGGGGAAATGCAGCTTAGTTTCTAAACATTGATGTATCAGGATGACGTGTTTATATAAACATGCTGCATCACATGAGCCCCCGTATTATATATTATGTGGAAAGTAGACATTTTTTCCAAGGCCACTGAGGGACACAAACGCACACGCACATACATGCATATCTATTGTCTTTCTCTCACTTTGTCTCACTCTGTCAGTCTTTATCTCATGTGCGCATACGCGCGCACACACACACACACACACACACACACACACACACACACACACACACACACACAGATACAGATGTACCACTTGCGTTCAGTGCAGCTCAGCAGATATCGGAATTTTTGGGATGTTTCATAGTTTGTTTCAGTAAATGATAATGAAAATATCCATTTTAATATTTAAACTTTATTCTGATCAGTTGCACTGAAACCTCCTAACGTCTGCGTGTGTGTTTTCCTGCAGGTGTGTGAGCAGGCCGGTGAGGACCTGGTTCCCTGTGAGGGCCAGTGTTGTGGGATGTTTCACCTCCACTGTCTCGGTCTGTCTTTCAAACCTGACGAGAAGCTGCTGTGTCAGGAGTGCAGCACAGGTGAGCAGGAGGTCACGCTGTGTCCAGGGAGCAGCGATCAGCCCAGTATTTTATTTTACAGTTCAGTGAATTGAAGTCACATGAGTAGGTAGAGCAGCCAGTTAAAAAGCAGCACCAAAACAGTTCAACACAAACATACAGTTTTCTAAAATGATTTCAGTGTGAATATATTAATCAGTTCAGCCAGTTTCAGGTCCCTCCCTGAATATGTCCAGAAACAAAAGGCACCATATTTAAAAGCTTTTATGTGTAGTTCTGTTTGAATCTTGGAGACCAACATCAGTAAAATACTGTGAGCGTGAAGGACATATTTATTTTAGTTCAGGCTGGGCTGGGCGATGTAAGACTGCACAATATATTGATGTATTTCAACAAAGATAAAGATTTAGACAGTACTGTTTATATCAAAGTGTCAAGTTGGGTTTGCCTTCACATTTTATTTTAATCAGTGTTTTAATAAAAGTACCCGTGATGTCTCAGACGTGACTTTGACCTGCAGCTGAACATGTAGAAAACACCCAGACGGATATCGTGTGTCACCATCCAGCCTGAAAACACCCAGATATGAGTTTTTGTCCATGTTGCCCTGCCCTAGTTCTTACACATGTATGTACACAGATAAGAAGGAACCAGCCCAGTGGTGCTCGTACCACAGTCTGAGGACCAGTGCAGCAAACAGCCAAACAATAAAAACATGAAGTGGCTGGTTTATAACAATCATGAGCCATCTGACTGGAACAAAAAGTTGATTTTGGACCCTGATGACAGTTAAACTACCTTTTAGTGCCATGTGTCCACACAGTACTTTATCAGCAGGTTGAAAGGGTGAGAGTAGACGGTCACTGTGTCAGTGAGGTTTTATTTAATCATTGCTGATTCCTGCTCTGTTTCTCCCCTCAGGAATTCACTCGTGTTTCAACTGTAAGCAGTCGGACGGCACGGTGCGTCGCTGCCACGTCCAACACTGCGGCAAGTTTTACCACGAGGCGTGCATCCGCCTCAACCCTCTCACTGTGTTCGATAACAAGGGCTTCCGCTGTCCGCTCCACACCTGTCTGAGCTGCCACTACGGCTGCCGCACCAAGCAGAAGTCTACCAAAGGTGAGGCTCAGCAATAAAACAGAGGTCACTTTGTTCTGTCGAGATTACATCACATTTAAAAGGAGATTTTACAGGGTTCAGGTCAGGGCAGAGTTTGAAAAGTTTGTCCGTGTAAATCTGTGTGAAAACCCCAGAATGTTACTCCTGAGACTGGAGCTCTGTCCTGGACTCTGTGCGGGGTCAGGTGGAGCTCTTTCCTGGACTCTCTGCAGGATCAGGTGGAGCTCTGTCCTGGACTCTCTGCAGGATCAGGTGGAGCTCTGTCCTGGATTCTGTGCAGGATCAGGTGGAGCTCTGTCCTGGACTCTGTGCAGGGTCAGGTGGAGCTCTGTCCTGGACTCTGAAGGATCAGGTGGAGCTCTGTCCTGGACTCTGAAGATTGACAGCCCTAGTAAAAACAAATTCTCCTTTTTTGCTTTGGACGCATATGATGAGATGAGATAACAGCATGTGATGTGATGACCATGTAAATGTATCCTCCATTACAGTTTGTGACAGATGGGACCGTAGACTGTAGAAATAATGGACGTGCCCACAGTGAACATGGATGTATAAGGGGCCGTGTCCTGGAGCTCTTGTGCCTTTTCTGTGCCAACTATCAAGAGCGCAGAGGCAGGTCGTGTCTGAGGTTGCTAAGCGACAATAACAAGATCAGTATCACAGCCTATTTACCTGAAACCCTGAGGTCAGAGCTGATCAACTTCCTGTTTGTCTGTGGGACAGATTTGACACTGACAGCTCTGCACTAATATGATCAACTTCTCCTCCATATTTATCACAGACTGATATTTACTGAAGAAGGAAAGATCTGTCAGCTGTGATTGGCTGGTCCTTGTCACATGATGTGGTGTGTGCTGCTGCTTTCCAGAAGTTGAACTTAGTTTATCTCAGGGTGCAGCCGTCGCTCCCTGAAAAATAGGTGCTCGGGAGAGTGTGCTGCCACGACAGCATCACTCTGTCCTTTGAGCATGCCTGCTGCATGTTTACATTAAAAACAATGAATCTGAGGGCGCAAACAACTGTGGCACGTGCACGGCCCCTAAAGAGACCTGGATACAGCGACGAACGTGGAGCCCCATTCATTACTGTGAGAATTGCTCAGTGGTGCATGAAGCCAAAATGGTTGAACTGCTGCCCATAAAATGACCCAGATGATCTGGGGATGATCGACACTGCCTCCGCACTGTGCAGCCCGTAGAGGAGGCAAACTAGACGTCTTTTTGGGCAGTAGGGCGTCACGTGATAGACCCCAGCCATTGCAGTACCACTGTTTGGCCACTATAAAAATTTGCTTCAAAGCTCGGTGCACTTTCTGCAGGCCTGGCTTTGGAGCCTTGAGCCATCTTGGTTTTTGGTGCCAGAAGTGACCACATTTGGGTGAGAGGGCAGAGCTGTGGAGGAGCGAGGGGTGGGTCTTACTGAGAGGTCGAGGAAACTATCAGCAGACAGCCTGTCACTGAAAGAAGCCCCGCCCCCTTCCTTTTGATGTGTAGCCTTAATTAAATGTAAACAGGTGAGCGCCATAAAAATGTTAAAATGATCTCCAGACACCAAACAGGCTGTAAACATGTTGCTTTCTACACGTGAACATGGAGGTCTGTGGGGACGCACTCTAGTGGACATTAGAGGAACTGCAGGGTTTAACTTCCTGTTTCAGCCTCGGAGGTCGCTGCTTGGATGGGACCACTTTAAACATTACAGACAACTTCCCACAGCGTCACTACATTATGACATCACTACATCAGACATGTTTGGTCACGTGTCTGTGTGACTGACCTCCATCTGTCTAACCTGGTGTTTGTCTCCCCGTACTGTAGGCAGGTTGATGCGTTGCCTGCGCTGCCCTGTGGCGTACCACGTCGGCGACCCTTGTGTGGCTGCTGGCAGCGAGATGATCACCAACACCGCCATCATCTGCACCAACCACTTCAACGCCAAGAAGGGCTACAGCCACCACAGTCACGTCAACGTCAGCTGGTGCTTCGTCTGCTCCAAAGGTTTGTTGCCATTTCCTCTCTTCTTCTACAAAGAGGCCACGTACCTCCTTTTTTGTTTGTTTTTTTTAAAGAAATAACAGCATTATATGTCCACATGATCGGTAAAAGACTTTGGTACTTGTCCTGAATCGTAGTATAAATTTATTTTCTTCATTTTCCTCCTTGTGTCATCGTGGATATGCACAGTGTGGAACTCCAACTTAATTCATATCACAACAACGTTTTCTCTGAACAAGATCCATAATGAGAAACTCGCCTCGTGTTTTCAGACTCCTCTTCACAGGGTCTCCCTCAGGATGTTGTTTTAGTTTGTGATGATGATTGTGAAACCCAGAAATCAAGCTGCTCCTGAAACATGTCAAAGCTCTGACCAGCAGAAGTTTGATAACTTTACATCTTTAGTGTCAGTACTTACTTTATGATTTAAGTTTTGCCATCACTGCTAAATGAGTCACTGGTACCAGCCACGCCCACAAATCCTCTCAGCTTCACAACAAACACACACAACAACAACAGCAGTGTGTGGGTGGAGTGTGATGAGAGTGTTCGGCTGTTTATTGGACTAAACATTTCCTTGTGTTTGTTTAATCACCCCGTACAGGTGACTCAGCTCTAAGATGGAGCTCTCCCTGCACTTTTACTGCTGCTGACTCGTAACTAAACATTGAAGTTGTTGTTGTGTTGCAGGCGGGCGGCTGCTCTGCTGCGAGTCCTGTCCTGCAGCTTTTCACCCCGACTGCCTGAACATTGCCATGCCTGATGGGAGCTGGTTCTGCAACGACTGCCGGGCTGGAAAGAAACCCAAATACAGAGACATCATCTGGGTCAAACTGGGAACGTACAGGTCAGAGAAACGCTTCTGTGTTTGAGCCAAGCGTTTGTGTTTGTTGTTGTTCTATGTTGTGACCCAGACTCCTCCTGCCCCGTATCCTCCTCAGATGGTGGCCTGCAGAGATCCACCACCCCAGAAACATCCCCACCAACATCCAGCACCTTCGCCATGAGATCGGAGAGTTCCCAGTCTTCTTCTTTGGCTCCAAGGATTATTTCTGGACCCACCAGGGCCGAGTGTTTCCATACATGGAGGGTGACAGAGGGAGCAAACACCAGAGGACCGGCATCGGAAAAGTCTTCAAGAATGGTGATGATCTCGGCTTTCTAATAGAAATACACGTCTTAGGCAGTTTTATTATGAAAGGTTAAAACACACTAAAACAACTTCAGAGAACCAGTGGCGATGAAGACCCCCTGTAACATCGCCCCACATCAGAGTCTCAGCCAAAAGTTGCATCTGGGCACACCACAAAGACTCAAGCCGATGGCCAACCATCACGTATGTTCTGCTCCTGCTGAGAGGAAATGACTCTCCACAGCAGCAGACGGCGGTCATCTGTATCCATCATTGAAAAAGGGAAACAGGAAGAGCGTCTTGATGCTAGTTAGCCAGTTAGCACATGAACAACACAATCAGAGCATATTTACCGTGCATCAGTGAACAATAACACAAGCCATCAGGAAACGTTTCTGCTAAAGAGAAAAATAATCTGACCTCATGGAACAAGTTGGTTTTGGACTCACTCCCTCTGGACTTTAGCTCCTCCTTTACTCACTGACACTCCTCTGCTCCTCACCTGAGCTCAGCTGACAAAGTGATTTCATTTACTGACGAGCTCCGACATCACCAATGCTAATTCAACATGTAAAAAAAAAAGTCAACGAGGGGCAACGTTGCAGGACACACTGTGCTGATGGGGGCGACAGACACTCGCTGACAGTCAGCTTGGTGTGCCGTGGCCTTTACACTGGTCCTAACCAGAGCTGCTACACACACTGACACTGATACATGTAAAGGGAGCTATGTCAAACTGATATCAGGAGTTTATAGGGTTAATATTTCTACCAAATAAAGAAAAGATGGTTTGGAGCAGTTTTCAAACTGCACCTGTGACCTCATATCAGCTGTTGTTGATTATCATCTTGAGCTCAGTGTTCATAAGACTGTTTCCACAGGTGAAATGAAATCTAACGATCCTCTACATGTGTTGTTTCCTCAGCTTTGTTGGAGGCTGAAGCTCGATTCAAGGAGATAAAATTGAAACGAGAGGCCAAGGAGGCACAAGAGAACAGCAGGAAGCCGCCTCCCTACAAATTCATCAAGGTGTGAAATCTTTGCTTTTGTCTCTGTGTTTATTTCTAAGATACAAATCTAAGTGTGCAGTTAAAACACACGAGGAGTTTATTTTAAAGAACACTTGGTTATTTTCTGTTACTGATGTTTTAAATCGTTTTATTCTTCGCTGCTTCAGGTCAACAAACCCTTCGGTAAAGTTCAGGTGTACACCGCAGACATCTCTGAGATCCCCAAGTGTAACTGCAAGCTGACGGACGAGAGGCCGTGTGGCTTTGAGTCCGAGTGTCTGAACCGCATGCTGCAGTATGAGTGCCACCCTCAGGTGTGTCCCAGCGGCGAGCGCTGCTGTAACCAGGACTTCACCAAGCGTCTCTACCCCGAGACCAAGATCATCAAGACGCCCGGCAAGGGCTGGGGCCTGATCTCTCTGCGGGACATCAAGAAGGTAAAAAACAACAAGGCAGTGTCTCCTTCAAATACACACACTGTCAGGAAAGATTCATTCGTTCATCAATGGTTTTGTTTTGAAATGAGCTGTGAAAAGTAGAAGACTTTGATAGTTATGTTTAGGTTGAAATGAGGGTTGATTTAATGTTTTTCTGCCAGAGCACAAGCACATGTATAAAGTGGGTAATAATTTATGGCCTCTTTGTTTTTGTTCAAATCCACGTTTAAGTCATTTGAAAGTACATGAATTACCAGGTCAGTATTGGC
This sequence comes from Epinephelus malabaricus, assembly GCA_037127435.1. Classification (NCBI taxonomy): domain Eukaryota; kingdom Metazoa; phylum Chordata; class Actinopteri; order Perciformes; family Serranidae; genus Epinephelus; species Epinephelus malabaricus. The sequence continues at coordinate 43,379,481 of JANUFT010000015.1, forward strand.
TTATTGCAGGTATATATTGACATCAGGTTATGTGTCAGCCAGTAAATGAAAGAAGAAATTGAAGCACAGAATTGTCAAAGATGTTTTCAGTCAGTTTCACTGTTCCAGTATTTGCCATCAGAGTTATGTTAAAAATAATTTAAGGAAGTGTAGTTAATGTTGGTTAATACAGTGTTGTTGTTTTTATATTTTCTTTTTTGTAAATGTCAAATACTGATATCAGACTCAGAAATCTTGTGTCATTCGTGCTGTACTTTAAATGTTGTACATAAATAATTCTGGTATTTTTAATGGAGTTAAAACTTTTGGCAGCTTATCTACACAGAGTGTGACGAGCTTAGCAGGATTTATACTTGTGCAGCAGACGCTACGCACGTCATCTACACCGTCATGAGCATTTATGCTTGTGTGGTGGTGTGTCTGTGTCACTCTGCAGTTACACCTCCAAAACACTAACACAGCAGCAGAGTTTCTGTAAAGTTTAGTTGATTAAAAAAACACACAGTAAACACACATTATAACACATAGTAAACACACATTATAACACATAGTAAACACACATTAAACACACATTATAACACACAGTAAACACACATAACACATAGTAAACACACATTATAACACACAGTAAACACACATTAAACACACATTATAACACACAGTAAACACACATTATAACACACAGTAAACACACATTAACACACAGTAAACACACATTATAACACACAGTAAACACACATTAAACACACATTATAACACACAGTAAACACACATTACACAGTAAACACATAACACACAGTAAACCCACATTGTAACACACAGTAAACACACATAACACACAGTACACACACATTATAACACACAGTAAACACACATTAAACACACATTATAACACACAGTAAACACACATTATAACACACAGTAAACACACATTAACACACAGTAAACACACATTATAACACACAGTAAACACACATTAAACACACATTATAACACACAGTAAACACACATTACACAGTAAACACATAACACACAGTAAACCCACATTGTAACACACAGTAAACACACATAACACACAGTACACACACATTATAACACACAGTAAACACACATTACATATATTAAACATAGTTAACACACAGTACACACACATTATAACACACAGTAAACAGTAAACACACAGTACACACACATTATAACACACAGTAAACACACATTATAACACACCGTAAACACACATTACACAGTAAACACATTATAACACACAGTAAACAGTAAACCCACATTATAACACACAGTAAACACACATAACACACAGTACACACACATTATAACACACAGTAAACACAGTAAACACACAGTACACACACAGTAAACACACAGTAAACACACAATAAACAGTAAACACACATTATAGCACAGTAAACACACAGTAAACACACAATAAACAGTAAACACACATTATAGCACAGTAAACACACAGTAAACACATTACACAGTAAACACACATTATAACACACAGTAAACAGACATTAACACACAGTAAACCCACATTATAACACACAGTAAACACACATAACACACAGTACACACACATTATAACACACAGTACACACACAGTAAACACACAGTAAACACACATTATAACACATAATACACAGTCAACACACAGTAAACACACAACACACAGTAAACACAAAACACACAGTAAACACACATTATAACACATAATACACAGTAAACACACAACACACAGTAAACATAACAGTCAACACACAGTAAACACACAATAAACAGTAAACACACATAACGCAGTAAACACACATATTACACAGTAAACACACATATTACACAGTAAACACACATATTACACAGTAAACACACATTATAACACAGTACACACACATTATAATACACAGTAAACACACACATTAAACATACAGTAAACACACAGTAAACACACAACACACAGTAAGCACACATTATAACACAGTCAACACACAGTAAACACACAATAAACAGTAAACACACATTATAACACATAACACACAGTAAACACACCGTTAACACACAGTAAACACACATAACACACAGTTAACACACAGTAAACACACATTATAACACACAGTAAACACACATAACACACAGTTAACACACAGTAAACACACATTATAACACACAGTTAACACACATAACACACAGTTAACACACATAACACAGTAAACACACATAACACACAGTTAACACACAGTTAACACACAGTTAACACACAGTTAACACACATTATAACACAGTAAACACACATAACACAGTAAACACACATAACACAGTAAACCCACATTATAACACACAGTAAACACACATAACACACAGTACACACACATTATAACACACAGTAAACACACAGTACACACACAGTAAACACACAGTAAACACACATTATAACACACAGTTAACACACATTATAACACACAGTTAACACACATAACACAGTAAACACACATAACACACAGTTAACACACAGTAAACACACATTATAACACACAGTAAACACACAACACACAGTAAACACACATAACACACAGTTAACACACATTATAACACACAGTTAACACACATTATAACACAGTAAACACACATAACACACAGTTAACACACATTATAACACACAGTTAACACACATTATAACACAGTAAACACACATAACACAGTAAACAGACATTAACACACAGTAAACCCACATTATAACACACAGTAAACACACAGTACACACACATTATAACACACAGTAAACACACAGTACACACACAGTAAACACACAGTAAACACACATTATAACACATAATACACAGTCAACACACAGTAAACACACAACACACAGTAAACATAACAGTCAACACACAGTAAACACACAATAAACAGTAAACACACATAACGCAGTAAACACACATATTACACAGTAAACACACATTATAACACACCGTAAACACACATTACACAGTAAACACATTATAACACACAGTAAACAGTAAACCCACATTATAACACACAGTAAACACACATAACACACAGTACACACACATTATAACACACAGTAAACACAGTAAACACACAGTACACACACAGTAAACACACAGTAAACACACAATAAACAGTAAACACACATTATAGCACAGTAAACACACAGTAAACACACAATAAACAGTAAACACACATTATAGCACAGTAAACACACAGTAAACACATTACACAGTAAACACACATTATAACACACAGTAAACAGACATTAACACACAGTAAACCCACATTATAACACACAGTAAACACACATAACACACAGTACACACACATTATAACACACAGTACACACACAGTAAACACACAGTAAACACACATTATAACACATAATACACAGTCAACACACAGTAAACACACAACACACAGTAAACACAAAACACACAGTAAACACACATTATAACACATAATACACAGTAAACACACAACACACAGTAAACATAACAGTCAACACACAGTAAACACACAATAAACAGTAAACACACATAACGCAGTAAACACACATATTACACAGTAAACACACATATTACACAGTAAACACACATATTACACAGTAAACACACATTATAACACAGTACACACACATTATAATACACAGTAAACACACACATTAAACATACAGTAAACACACAGTAAACACACAACACACAGTAAGCACACATTATAACACAGTCAACACACAGTAAACACACAATAAACAGTAAACACACATTATAACACATAACACACAGTAAACACACCGTTAACACACAGTAAACACACATAACACACAGTTAACACACATTATAACACACAGTAAACACACATAACACACAGTTAACACACAGTAAACACACATTATAACACACAGTAAACACACATAACACACAGTTAACACACAGTAAACACACATTATAACACACAGTTAACACACATAACACACAGTTAACACACATAACACAGTAAACACACATAACACACAGTTAACACACAGTTAACACACAGTTAACACACATTATAACACAGTAAACACACATAACACAGTAAACACACATAACACAGTAAACCCACATTATAACACACAGTAAACACACATAACACACAGTACACACACATTATAACACACAGTAAACACACAGTACACACACAGTAAACACACAGTAAACACACATTATAACACACAGTTAACACACATTATAACACACAGTTAACACACATAACACAGTAAACACACATAACACACAGTTAACACACAGTAAACACACATTATAACACACAGTAAACACACAACACACAGTAAACACACATAACACACAGTTAACACACATTATAACACACAGTTAACACACATTATAACACAGTAAACACACATAACACAGTAAACAGACATTAACACACAGTAAACCCACATTATAACACACAGTAAACACACAGTACACACACATTATAACACACAGTAAACACACAGTACACACACAGTAAACACACAGTAAACACACATTATAACACATAATACACAGTCAACACACAGTAAACACACAACACACAGTAAACATAACAGTCAACACACAGTAAACACACAATAAACAGTAAACACACATAACGCAGTAAACACACATATTACACAGTAAACACACATTATAACACAGTAAACACACATTATAACACAGTACACACACATTATAATACACAGTAAACACACACATTAAACACACAGTAAACACACAGTAAACACACAACACACAGTAAGCACACATTATAACACAGTCAACACACAGTAAACACACAATAAACAGTAAACACACATTATAACACATAACACACAGTAAACACACCGTTAACACACAGTAAACACACATAACACACAGTTAACACACATAACACACAGTTAACACACAGTAAACACACATAACACACAGTAAACACACATAACACACAGTTAACACACATAACACAGTAAACACACATAACACACAGTTAACACACAGTAAACACACAGTAAACACACATAACACACAGTTAACACACATTATAACACACAGTTAACACACATTATAACACAGTAAACACACATAACACAGTAAACACACATAACACACAGTTAACACACAGTAAACACACAGTAAACACACATAACACACAGTTAACACACATTATAACACACAGTTAACACACATTATAACACAGTAAACACACATAACACACAGTTAACACACAGTAAACACACAGTAAACACACATAACACACAGTAAACACACATTATAACACACAGTAAACACAGATAACACACAGTTAACATACATTATAACACACAGTTAACACACATTATAACACACAGTAAACACACATAACACACATTATAACACACAGTAAACAGTAAACACACAGTAAACACACGTAAACGCACAGTAAACATACCAATCAGCTTCACTATAACTCGCAGCATTCACAGACAAACACTTGTCTTTATCTGGACACATTTTCCCCACAAATACAACATGCTAACATTATTAGCACAAGTCTATGGCATTTTACATTGTATAAATTAGCCTAGCAGCTAGCAGAGATTTGCTCTGCTCATATTTCAGCCAGGATAAATCACACACAGTGTGTGGAGGCTTTATTGTCTTCACAATTTATTGTTTCTTATCTGTGAAATTAAAGTAAATCAAAGCTTTGTTTCCACTGAGGGAAATGGTTTCAGCTCACAGAGACAGACAGGAGGTCTGCGTCACTGTGACACTGGAGTTACATCTCTGGGGAGGTGCACGTCAGACTACAGCGTAGGTTACGGTGTAGGCTCTCACTGTAGCCGATACATGTAGCTGTCTGTTGTAATAAAAACATCCAGATGACTGGTGATCCTTGATCGTCTCAGGATGTGTCTCATATCAAGATGTCTCTGGTCTGTGTCTCATCAGGGCGAGTTTGTCAACGAGTACATCGGAGAGCTGATAGACGAGGAGGAGTGCAGGGCGAGGATCAAGTACGCCCAGGAGAACAACATCACTGATTTCTACATGCTCACCATCGACAAGGTCAGTGCCGAACAGAACGTTGGACTTTCTTTTTTTCTGCTCCGCAGTGTGTCAGGGTGCTGTTTCCTCCACAGCAGCTCCATTTCCACTGAGAGCCACAGAAACACAAAGGTATTACATTGGGAATGTTACATGACAGACACCTGTAACATTACAGTAGTTAATACTACACATCCAGCCTCAGCTGCAGGTCTGACGCCAGGTCAGAGACCAGGTCTGACGCCAGGTCTGAGTAGCTGGATCCTGTAAAGACGTCTGTTAAAGAGTGTTAGACAAAGAAACAAACTACAGATGATGAAGCCGTGACTTTACTCTGAATGTCTGGATGTTTTTTAGGACCGGATCATTGACGCCGGTCCGAAGGGAAACTATTCTCGGTTCATGAACCACAGCTGTCAGCCCAACTGTGAGACACAGAAGTGGACGGTGAACGGTGACACGCGAGTTGGCCTGTTCGCTGTCTGTGACATCCCAGCAGGTGAGACTGATCAGAGCTTCGTCTGCACATGTCCTTCACCTGTTGGAAGAATAATTACAACAAGAAATGTGTTTTTTTATTTTTGTATTTCAGGGACAGAGCTGACCTTTAATTACAACCTGGACTGCCTCGGGAACGAGAAGACCGTCTGTCGCTGCGGCGCTCCAAACTGCAGCGGCTTTCTGGGTGATCGGCCGAAGGTGAGCTTCAGAATCAGAGCTGTGTGTTCATAGTTACAGAAGGTTCCAGATTCCGTGTGGAAACATACGTTACATGAACTGAAGCAGACGTGTGTTCACAGATTCTGGGTTGATGAAAAATAAGCTGAGCTGAGCTGAATAGATTTAATCACTTCATCCCATCGTCTCCTCTGCAGAACTCTAACGGCCAAACAGCCGAGCCCAAAGGGAAGAGACTGAAGAGGAAATATAAGAGGAGGAAAAGTGAGGGCAAGAAAAAGTCTGATGACGACTGTTTCCGCTGCGGAGACGGAGGACAGCTGGTGATCTGTGGAAAGAAGACGTGCACCAAAGCTTATCACCTGTCCTGCCTCAACCTCACCAAGAGACCCTTCGGTAAGGAATGATGATTGTTGATGAGTAAAACTCTGACAGTGTGGCTGCTGTTAACACCTGCGCCTACTAACCAACCAATAGAGACGCAGCATGAGATGACACACTGATCAGCGCCACAATGCTAAATGCTAGTAGGTGTTAATAAATAGACTTTGAGCTCTGGCTGCAGAATCGTCTTCTTTGCTCCAACACATCCTCACTGCGACCTCATCACATGTTTAAACAATAACAGTGATCAGCTGGGTGTGTCTGACACGAGAGGTGTAAATCACCAGCTTCATTACGATGAGATATTATGTCGATTCTTTGGAAGAAGATATGATGTTGTTTGATATTACAAAGTCTGCCAGGATACGATTCTGATACGATGTGATTTAGAGGTCTGTGATTGATATGAGACGATACTTAAAGATCATTTAATACAGTCTGTCACAGGAGGGTCTGTCTGTCTGTCGCTGTCTGTCTGTCTCTGTCTTGGTCTGTCTGTCTCTGTCTGTCTGTCTGTCTGATGTCAGGTCGTAGAAAACTGGACAGGAGTTGACGTCTCTGCTCTGTCGTGTGTTTGAGTTTCTGTCACCGTGTGTTCTGTGACTTGAGATCAGCTGTGACTGTGCGTGGTGTGGTCCGCAGGTCGCTGGGACTGCCCCTGGCACCACTGTGACGTCTGCGGGAAGAACTCTGAGGCGTTCTGTCAGCTCTGCCCCAACTCCTTCTGCAAGGCTCACCAGGAGGGGGCGCTGCGTCCCTGGCCCCCCACAGGACAGCTGTGTTGTCTGGAGCATGACGAGCTGGAGGGAACGGACAACCCGGATCAGGGCGTCACCTCGGAGACCACCGCCACGACAACCACCACCACTACTGCCGCCATCTGCGGCCGTCCACCTAAAGGCTCCAGGAAGGCAGACGGAGCCGAGGCCAAAACTAAAGGCTCCAAGAGGAAAGCAGCAGAGGCCTGAAAGTGACCTTTGACCTCTCAGAGAGCCCAAACACCAAACCAGACTCTGACACCTGCTTCATGAACACACATAAACCCCCTTGTCATAACGTCTCCAAGACCGCCAAAATCCAAGCACTGTACATGTTCATCAGGGAAAGCCGCTGATCTCTCACACGCTCGCCGCTCAGACCGTTCTGATTTTTATTTTAAAGATTTTCAGGTTTATTTTTTAACTTGTCTGCACTGAGGCCAACCATCTGTGGTAAAGCACAAAGCAGCACAGCGAGCGCGGCGCAGAGTGAGCGCGGCGCAGGTCAGGAAGCTTCTGCTGCCTTGGTTCTGTCTGAAACCAGCTGAAGTTTACCTGAGCAGCAGCATCACCACCTGCTAACTTGAATCTCTAAGCCCCGCCCCCTCCCGTCACTCAACACGGATGATCTTGAACATCAGAGTTTTATAGCTGTATCTATATATGTGTATATCAAAGACCAAATTATGATTACTGGAGTTATGACATCAGACAGGTGCCAAATGGAGCTTTTATTTTTATATATAGAATATATATGGCAGATGGAATACGGAGCGGCGGGACGTTGTGGGTCAGCCTTGTTACTCGTGTGTGTCGTAGCCGTAGGTTACGTTAACTGTAGACGTCTGTTTTACATCCTGTTGTTTTATTTTAGCTCAGTTTTACTCTTTAGACTCGACTTATTTCTTCGTCTTTGTTTTTTTCTTGGGTATCAGGATGCTGAACGATGGCGCCACAAACCGTTAATCTACCTGCCTGTCCACAGAGCGAGTGCTTACAGGAAGTACTAACCAGAGAGCCGACTGACGTACAAACACTACTGGGAGGTTACAGCTCTTACAAGCTCTCTGCTCCGCGCTAAATCAGACAAATGAAGGAATATGAACGATTTTCTACGTGTTGTCGAAACCTTTAAGATGCTATTCAGTTTTTTTTTCTTCTGAAATCTGAGGTGCAAAAATGTTTTATGTTTGAATGATTCAGATTCTGTTGACTTTTTATCGATGTTAAATTCACTGATTGTCGTCTCAGCTGTTTTAATCCTCAGGAGGTTTTTAGTCTCAAACTGCGTCCTTTAATACAGGCTAACAGCACGCAGGCTAGCATCCTGTCATTCCCACTGTGGTCAATCTGTCATGTCAGTACATGACATGAAACAACACGGGGAAGGTTAAGAGAAGGACTGCAGTACATTTCAGGACTTAAGTGCTCTCGGCGGTCTGTGAGCTCGGGCTGCGCTCCTTAAACCTCAGCTGTACTTAAAGCAAAACGCTGAGAGCTGAGTCGTAGTTCCTGCCTCGGCCTGTGTGAAGTGAATGTCACCATCCATGCATGTCTGGACACTAAGTGGACCTTAGCGAGGCTTAACGGTGCACACTCTAATCTTTTGTACCAAACTCCAGCAGCCGCTGCTCCTTCCTCATGTCAGTGTCACCTGATGTCAGCAGTAGGAGGACGGTAAACTCCTCCTCCGTCCTCCACCCTCCTGCTGGAGGCCAACACCCACCCTCAGTAGAATATAACGGTGTGCATCTCAGCAGCTGAGACACTGACAAACAAACGTTCCTTTAAAATCTTCACCATTAAAAATCAGATCTGAGCCTGACAGTCTAACATGTCCCAAAGTGGCCACCGTACAGAAGTTCCTCCTTATATTATTGATCCTGTTTGAACTGTGCCAGAAATTACACGTATGATATTTGTCAATGTCAGTAAAGTGTGTCGCAGGTTCGTGTTGTTACCATGACGATCAGTATGAAACCACTCAGTGAAACACGCCTTACAAGATAAACATCATCACCAGCAGCAGCTCAGTAACTTTCTCTGTTCCACTCACAAATGTAACGTCACAGTACCTCACGTGTTTCATCCAGAGACTCGTCTGAAATCAGCTGTGAAGCAAAACAACAAGTGAGACGCTCGTCGCCTGTGTGAGCGCGTTCTGGAACCAGACACTGACATCACCTATACGACCTTAAGAATCTTCTAAAAACTGCGACTTTGTTGACTCACAAAATTATTCTGAAATGAACGAACGTGATTTTTGGCTCACTTCAAACAGGATCAGAAAATTTGGCTTTAATGTTGTTAACTGATGAAGATATTCTGTCATGGCCGACACAGGAAGTGGAGGGGCTTGGTCTCACTATACGAGGAGCTTTGAAACGTCTTCCTGTGGTTTGTTGAGCAAAACGAAACCAAACCTGTTGCTGTTTGTCTTCGACACCCGAGTCTCTGATGATGATGATGATGATGATGATGATGATGATGATGATGATGTCATCAGTCTCTGAAGACAGTTCTTCTTCTTTTTATTTAATATCTGACATCATAAAAATGTTTGATGGTGGAATCTGAATCTCTCCAAACAGGCGGCCATTTTATCTTTGAGAGCCGCCATCGGTGCTTCGTCTAACTTCCTGTAAAACATCTCTTAAGAGAACAGATTAAAGTTGTACAGACACATCGGGAGGCCATTTTGTTTTCTAACAGCACCTTTTTTATTTTTTTAGAGTTTTGATTTTTCCCAGGGCGTGTGAACGGGACACGTCCAGAGGTGCAACGAGTGTCGTACGAGTATTTTGGACTTTGTGTGTCTCCTAACTTTGACTTGTGTTGAGTGAATGTAGTCCAGCCAGTTGTCTTTGTAAGCACTGTAACTTCCTGTAGAGCTCAAGTGTAACGTTTAATTCTGTAACTACTGTCATAGTAAACCAGAGACTAATATGTACATAATGTATAAGTGGTAATAGTGATGCATCTATTGTAAATATCATACAGTCATTCTGACGTTGTGTTTGTTTTTTGTTTTTTTGTTTTTTCTTGATGCAGTGCTGAAACACTTTTGTGCAGGATCTCACGTCTGTTGAATCGTGCAATAAAAAGTGACCAAACATGGATCAGTGTCTGAACTTTGTTCTCATCACACTGAGAGTTACCTCGTGTGAAGACGCGGTGACTTCAGTCCATCAGTCTGTCAGTCCGTCATGTCAACTTTTAAACTCAGTCGTTTTTTAACTGGTTTCTTCTGTTTTAAATACCAAGTTTTTAACTGTTGGACAAAAAAAGACTTAAAAAGCATCAATAACCAGGTGTATTCAAGCATAATTATGTCTGGGTATGGTCAGAAACAAAACGTAAAAAATAAAATTAAATGCCATAAAAAAAATTGTGGTATATAATGTCCAAAAAAAAAAAAAAAGTCATGGTATGTCAGAAAAATGTTAGAAAAAATGCTGAAATAAAGAAGGTCATAACCAAAAAGATGTCACTAAAAAGACATGGTTTGGTATAACAAAAAAAATCTAATGGTATAGTATCCCATAAAGATGTCATACTCTTTACTCTACTGTCATAAATAATGGTAAAGTACATTATTAGAAAAAAAGTCATACGACGAAAAGTCACAAACATTTTCCCCACAAGTGTCCGAGTATATTATGTCATGAAGATGTCAAGTATATGTCATGGTGTCATAAAAGGACATTCAGAGTGTGCTGTAAAAATGTAAGAAACAATGTTAAATATATCAATCAATTCAATCAATTTTATTTATAAAGCCCAATATCACAAATCACAATTTACCTGAATTTAGGCTATATAAAAAAACAACTGAAATTATACTATACATTAAAAGATTTTACAAAAAATGTCAGTATAGTTTGTCACATAAGAATAAAGATGAATAATAAATGTCAGTGTAGTTTGTCACATAAGAATAAAGATGAATAATAAATGTCAGTATAGTTTGTCACGTAAGAATAAATATGAATAAAAAATGTCAGTATATTTTGTCACATAGAATAAAGATGAATAAGAAATGTCAGTATAGTTTGTCACGTAAGAATAAAGATGAATAATAAATGTCAGTATAGTTTGTCACGTAAGAATAAAGATGAATAATAAATGTCAATATATTTTGTCACAGAATAAAGATGAATAATAAATGTCAGTATAGTTTGTCACATAAGAATAAAGATGAATAATAAATGCCATTATAGTTTGTCACATAGAATAAAGATGAATAAAAACTGTCAGTATAGTTTGTCACATAAGAATAAAGATGAATAATAAATGCCATTATAGTTTGTCACATAGAATAAAGATGAATAAAAACTGTCAGTATATTTTGTCACATAGAATAAAGGTGAATAATAAATGTCAGTATATTTTGTCACATAGAATAAAGATGAATAATAAATGTCAGTATAGTTTGTCACATAAGACTAAAGATGAATAATAAATGTCAGTATAGTTTGTCACATAGAATAAAGATGAATCATAAATGTCAGTATAGTTTGTCACATGATAATAAAGATGAATCATAAATGTCAGTATAGTTTGTCACATAATAAAGATGATTAATAAATGTCAGTATAGTTTGTCACAGAGACTAAAGATGAATCATAAATGTCAGTATAGTTTGTCACATAGAATAAAGATGAATCATAAATGTCAGTATGGTTTGTCATGTAAGAATAAAAATGAATAATAAATGTCAGTATAGTTTGTCACATAAGAATAAAGATGAATTATAAATGTCAGTATAGTTTGTCACATAATAAAGATGATTAATAAATGTCAGTATAGCTTGTCACAGAGACTAAAGATGAATCATAAATGTCAGTATAGTTTGTCACATAAGAATAAAGATGAATCATAAATGTCAGTATGGTTTGTCATGTAAGAATAAAAATGAATAATAAATGTCAGTATAGTTTGTCACATAAGAATAAAGATGAATCATAAATGTCAGTATAGTTTGTCACATAAGAATAAAGATGAATCATAAATGTCAGTATAGTTTGTCACATAGACTAAAGATGAATAATAAATGTCAGCATAGTTTGTCACATAAGAATAAAGATGAATCATAAATGTCAGTATAGTTTGTCACATAGACTAAAGATGAATCATAAATGTCAGTATAGTTTGTCACGTAAGAATAAAGATGAATCATAAATGTCAGTATAGTTTGTCACATAACAATAAAGATGAATCATAAATGTCAGTATGGTTTGTCACATAGACTAAAGATGAATAATAAATGTCAGTATAGTTTGTCACATAACAATAAAGATGAATCATAAATGTCAGTATAGTTTGTCACAGAGACTAAAGATGAATCATAAATGTCAGTATAGTTTGTCACATAAGAATAAAGATGAATCATAAATGTCAGTATAGTTTGTCACATAACAATAAAGATGAATCATAAATGTCAGTATGGTTTGTCACGTAAGAATAAAAATGAATAATAAATGTCAGTATAGTTTGTCACATAAGAATAAAGATGAATCATAAATGTCAGTATAGTTTGTCACATAAGAATAAAGATGAATCATAAATGTCAGTATAGTTTGTCACATAGACTAAAGATGAATAATAAATGTCAGCATAGTTTGTCACATAAGAATAAAGATGAATCATAAATGTCAGTATAGTTTGTCACATAGACTAAAGATGAATCATAAATGTCAGTATAGTTTGTCACGTAAGAATAAAGATGAATCATAAATGTCAGTATAGTTTGTCACATAACAATAAAGATGAATCATAAATGTCAGTATGGTTTGTCACGTAAGAATAAAAATGAATAATAAATGTCAGTATAGTTTGTCACATAGACTAAAGATGAATAATAAATGTCAGTATAGTTTGTCACATAAGAATAAAGATGAATCATAAATGTCAGTATAGTTTGTCACAGAGACTAAAGATGAATCATAAATGTCAGTATAGTTTGTCACATAAGAATAAAGATGAATCATAAATGTCAGTATAGTTTGTCACATAACAATAAAGATGAATAACAAGTGCCATTTGCACATCACAACAATGCCACAGTGAAGTCGAGGAACAATTAATCCTTACAGTTTTGTAGTTTTTTAACACAAAAAAACAAAACAAAAACAAAAACCCTTCTCAACCCACCCCCTCCCGAAAGCTTACATATAAAGAAGAGAAAAGAAAAAAAATGTTTATGTTCAAAATTTAACATCAGTCACACCAAATTACTTTGACAAAAAAGAAATCGCAGCATCATGTTAAAAATATATATTAATTCAGAAATATGTAAATATACAAAAAGACTTTATGGTATGCTATATCAAAAGACAGTAGGCTCAGATTGGCACACAATGCATGCCGGTTACTTTTGTGTCCGACTTCATCCCGACTTGCTCTGACGTATTACAAAAGTGGACAGCGATAAAATGGCGAGAGTTTTTAGAGCCAGGTGCTGCTGCTGCTCTCCATCGACTGCACCTCCTGGCTCTCACTTGATCTAACAGCTGATTGGTTTAGATGCTGACTCAACAAGATGACATTTTAGATAAACTTTTCATTTTTGTTGAATTTCAGAGATTTAAATTTGATTTGTCTGATTTGAAGGTTTATTCTGTAACAGAAAACATGGGTTGTCTTTGTAAGCACTGTAACTTCCTGTAGAGCTCAAGTGTAACGTTTAATTCTGTAACTACTGTCATAGTAAACCAGAGACTAATATGTACATAATGTATAAGTGGTAATAGTGATGCATCTATTGTAAATATCATACAGTCATTCTGACGTTGTGTTTGTTTTTTGTTTTTTTGTTTTTTCTTGATGCAGTGCTGAAACACTTTAGTCGTCACAGCCTGAAAACATTCATCATAAACTATACAGAGTCTATTGTGTATTAACACTGGACTGTTATTGAAGTCTTTAACATCACACAGACTGGTGGTCAGTGGGATGTGAGTGTTTCTGTGACTTCCTGTACGGACTAAGTGTTGCTGGAAACTGTTGGACTTCACCGCAGCTTTTTGTCACTGCCTCCTGCTGCAGCCGCCTGATCTCGTCCACTGTCCAGGTGAGTAGAAGGGGAGCTTGAACGAGCCTTTTAGCCTCTTTTTGGCATACTACACTCATTCTTTGACATGCTCCTTTATTTCAAATACTACACCATGACGTTTTTTCACAATTTTTGATGACATGCTAAACTAAGACGTTTTTTCGTGATTTTGCGTGCCATACTATACGATGACATTTTTTCAAGATGTTGGGTGGCATACTATACTATGACGTTTTTTCAAGATTTTGCATGACACACTATACGATGACATTTTTTTCAAGATTTTGCATAACATAACAAAATGATGACATTTTTTCATGATTTTGCATGACATACTATACGATGACATTTTTTCAAGATTTTGCATGACATACTATGCGATGACATTTTTTCAAGATTTTGGATGACATACTATACTATGACATTTTTTCAAGATTTTTCACAACATACTATACTTTGACCTTTTTTTCCTGATTTTGATGACATACTGTACTATGACTTTTTTTGCCTGATTTTGGATGACATACTATACTATGACATTTTTTCACAATTTTATTTGAAATACCATACTATGACTTTTTTCATGATTTTGGATGACATGCTATATACTATGACATTTTTTCACAATTTTATTTGAAATACCATACTATGACTTTTTTCGTGATTTTGGATGACATGCTATACTATGCCGTTTTTTTCGTGATTTTGAACGACATACTATACTATCATGTTTTTCGTGATTTTGGACGACTATATTATGACGTTTTTTCAAGATTTTTCACGACATACTATACTATGACGTTTTTTCACAATTCTTTGTCGACATGCTGTCCTATGACTTTTTTTTTCAGTTTGACGACATGCTATACTATGACGTTTTGTTTCAAGATTTTGCAGGACATACTATACAATGACGTTTTTTCACAATTTTTTGTCGACATGCTGTCCTATGACTTTTTTTTTTCAGTTTGACGACATGCTATACTATGACGTTTTGTTTCAAGATTTTGCAGGACATACTATACAATGACGTTTTTTCACAATTTTTTGTCGACATGCTGTCCTATGACTTTTTTTTCAGTTTGACGACATGCTATACTATGACGTTTTGTTTCAAGATTTTGCAGGACATACTATACAATGACATTTTTTCAAGATTTTGCAGGACATGCTATACTATGACGTTTTTTGTGATTTTTGTTGACATACTATACTATGATGTTTTTTAAAGATTTTGCACAACATACTGTACTATGACATGTTTTCAAGATTTTGGACGACATACGTTTTCTCGTGATTTGGGACAACATACTATACTATGCTGTTTTTTGTGATTTTGGACGACATGCTATACTGTGACTTTTTTTGTGATTTTGGACGACATGCTATACTTTGACCTTTTTTCACAATTTTGACGACATACTATATTATGACTTTTTTTCCTGATTTTGGACGACATACTATAATATGACGTTTTTCATGATTTTCGACGACATGCTATACTATGACATTTTTTCATAATTTTTCACGTCATGCTACACTATGGCGTTTTTTTCATGATTTTGGACGACATGCTATATACTATGACGTTTTTTCACAATTTTATTTGAAATACTATACTATAACTTTTTGTCGTGATTTTAAACGACATACTATACTATCATGTTTTTCGTGATTTTCGACGACATACTATGACTTTTTTTCAAAATTTTTGTCGACATGCTGTCCTATGACTTTTTTGTCAGTTTGACGACATGCTATACTATGACGTTTTTTCAAGATTTTGCAGAACATACTATGCGATGACATTTTTTCAAGATTTTGCACGACATCCTATACTATGACGTTTTTTCAAGATTTTGCAAGACATGATATACTATGACATTTTTTGTGATTTTGGACAACATGCTATACGATGACATTTTTTCACAATTTTTGTTGACATACTATACTTTGATGTTTTCTCACAATTTTTGGATGACATGCTATACTATGACATGTTTTCAAGATTTTGGACAACATACGTTTTCTCGTGATTTTGGACGACATACTATACTATGACGTTTTTTGTGATTTTGGACGACATACTATACTATGACATTTTTTCAATATTTTTCACAACATAATATACTTTGACCTTTTTTCACAATTTTGACGACATACTATATTTTTAACGTCATGCTACACTATGGCATTTTTTCATGATTTTGGACGACATGCTACATACTATAGTGTTTTTTCACAATTTTATTTGAAATACTATACTATGACTTTTTTTCGTGATTTTGGACGACATGCTATACTATGACGTTTTTTCATGATTTTGGATGACATGCCATACTATGACTTTTTTTCAAGGCATGTCGTCCAAAATCATGAAAAAATGTCATACTATAGCATGTCGTCCAAAATCTTGAAAAGTATAGATTTTGGATGACATGCCATATACTATACTATGACATTTTTCGTGATTTTGGTCAACATGCTGTACGATGACATTTTTTTCACAATTTTTGTTGACATACTATACTTTGATGTTTTCTCACAATTTTTGTCAACATACTATACTATGACATGTTTTAAAGATTTTGGACAACATACGTTTTCTCGTGATTTTGGACGACATACTATACTATGACGTTTTTTGTGATTTTGGACGACATACTATACTATGACATTTTTTCAATATTTTTCACAACATACTATACTTTGACCTTTTTTCACAATTTTGACGACATACTATACTATGATGTTTTTCGTGATTTTGGACGACATTCTATACGATGACATTTTTTCATCATTTTTAACATCATGCTATACTATGGCATTTTTTTCGTGATTTTGGACGACATGCTATACTATGACGTTTTTTCAAGATTTTGGACGACATGCTATACTATGACTTTTTTTCATGATTTTGGACCACATGCTATACTATGACTTTTTTTCAAGACTTTGGACGACATGCTATACTATGACGTTTTTTTTCAAGAGTTTGAATGTCATACTATACTATGACATTTTTTCATGATTTTGAATGACATGCCATACTATGACTTTTTTTCATGATTTTGGATGACATGCTATTCTATGACATTTTTTCATGATTTTGGACGACATGCCATACTATGACTTTTTTTCAAGATGTTGGATGACATGCTATTCTATGACATTTTTTCCTGATTTTGGACGACATGCTATACTATGACATTTTTTCAAGATTTTGCACGACATACTACACTATGACTTTTTTTCCTGATTTTGGACGACATATTATACTATGACGTTTTTTCAAGACTTTGGACGACATGCTATACTATGACGTTTTTTCAAGAGTTTGAATGTCATACTATACTATGACGTTTTTTCAAGATTTTGGACGACATGCTATAGTATGATGTTTTTTCAAGATTTTGGACGACATGCTATAGTGTGACTTTTTTTCAAGAGTTTGAATGTCATACTATAGTGTGACAGTTTTCGTGATTTTGGTCAACATGCTGTACGATGACATTTTTTTCACAATTTTTGTTGACATACTATACTTTGATGTTTTCTCACAATTTTTGTCAACATACTATACTATGACATGTTTTAAAGATTTTGGACAACATATGTTTTCTCGTGATTTTGGACGACATACTATACTATGACGTTTTTTGTGATTTTGGACGACATACTATACTATGACATTTTTTCAATATTTTTCACAACATACTATACTTTGACCTTTTTTCACAATTTTGACGACATACTATACTATGATGTTTTTCGTGATTTTGGACGACATTCTATACAATGACATTTTTTCATAATTTTTAATATCATGCTACACTATGGCATTTTTTTCGTGATTTTGGACGACATGCTATACTATGACGTTTTTTCAAGATTTTGGATGACATGCTATACTATGACTTTTTTTCAAGATTTTGCATGACATGCAACACTATGACGTTTGTTTTCCTGATTATGAACGACATGCCATACTATGACGTTTTTTCAAGACTTTGGACGACATGCTATACTATGACGTTTTTTTTCAAGAGTTTGAATGTCATACTATACTATGACATTTTTTCATGATTTTGGACTACATGCTATACTATGACGTTTTTTCAAGATTTTGGACGACATGCTATAGTATGACATTTTTTCATGATTTTGGACGATATACTATACTATGACTTTTTTTCATGATTTTGGATGACATGCTATACTAGGACGTTTTTTCAAGACTTTGGACGACATGCTATACTATGACGTTTTTTCAAGATTTTGGATGACATGCTATACTATGACGTTTTTTTTCAAGAGTTTGAATGTCATACTATACTATGACGTTTTTTCAAGATTTTGGACGACATGCTATAGTATGACTTTTTTTCATGATTTTGGACCACATGCTATAGTATGACATTTTTTCATGATTTTGGATGACATACTATACTATGACGTTTTTTCAAGACTTTGGACGACATGCTATAATATGACGTTTTTTCAAGATTTTGGACGACATGCTATAGTGTGACTTTTTTTCAAGAGTTTGAATGTCATACTATAGTGTGACATTTTTCAAGATGTTGGACGACATGCCATACTATGACTTTTTTTCATGATTTTGGATGACATGCTATACTATGACTTTTTTTCAAGATTTTGCATGACATGCAACACTATGACGTTTGTTTTCCTGATTATGAACGACATGCCATACTATGACGTTTTTTCAAGACTTTGGACGACATGCTATACTATGACGTTTTTTTTCAAGAGTTTGAATGTCATACTATACTATGACATTTTTTCATGATTTTGGACTACATGATATACTATGACATTTTTTCATGATTTTGGACGATATACTATACTATGACGTTTTTTCAAGATTTTGGATAACATGCTATACTATGACGTTTTTTTTCAAGAGTTTGAATGTCATACTATACTATGACGTTTTTTCAAGATTTTGGACGACATGCTATACGATGACATTTTTTCATGATTTTGGATGACATACTATACTATGACTTTTTTTCATGATTTTGGATGACATGCTATACTATGACATTTTTTCATGATTTTGGATGACATGCTATACTAGGACGTTTTTTCAAGACTTTGGACGACATGCTATACTATGACGTTTTTTCAAGATTTTGGACGACATGCTATAGTATGACATTTTTTCATGATTTTGGATGACATGCTATACTATGACGTTTTTTTTCAAGAGTTTGAATGTCATACTATACTATGACGTTTTTTCAAAATTTTGGACGACATGCTATAGTATGACTTTTTTTCATGATTTTGGACCACATGCTATACTATGACGTTTTTTCAAGACTTTGGACCACATGCTATACTATGACGTTTTTTTTCAAGAGTTTGAATGTCATACTATACTATGACGTTTTTTCAAGATTTTGGACGACATGCTATACGATGACATTTTTCATGATTTTGGATGACATACTATACTATGACTTTTTTTCATGATTTTGGATGACATGCTATACTATGACATTTTTTCATGATTTTGGATGACATACTATACTATGACTTTTTTTCATGATTTTGGATGACATGCTATACTATGACATTTTTTCATGATTTTGGATGACATGCTATACTAGGACGTTTTTTCAAGACTTTGGACGACATGCTATACTATGACGTTTTTTCAAGATTTTGGACGACATGCTATAGTATGACTTTTTTTCATGATTTTGGACCACATGCTATACTATGACGTTTTTTCAAGACTTTGGACCACATGCTATACTATGACGTTTTTTCAAGATTTTGGACGACATGCTATAGTATGACATTTTTCCATGATTTTGGATGACATGGTATACTATGACGTTTTTTCAAGACTTTGGACGACATGCTATACTATGACGTTTTTTTTCAAGAGTTTGAATGTCATACTATACTATGACATTTTTTCATGATTTTGGATGACATGCTATACTATGACGTTTTTTCAAGATTTTGGACGACATGCTATAGTATGACGTTTTTTCAAGATTTTGGACGACATGCTATAGTGTGACTTTTTTTCAAGAGTTTGAATGTCATACTATAGTGTGACATTTTTCAAGATGTTGGACGACATGCCATACTATGACTTTTTTTCATGATTTTGGATGACATACTATACTATGACATTTTTTCATGATTTTGGACTACATGCTATACTATGATGTTTTTTCAAGATTTTGGACGACATG
The DNA here is from genome assembly GCA_037127435.1 of Epinephelus malabaricus. NCBI lineage: Eukaryota > Metazoa > Chordata > Actinopteri > Perciformes > Serranidae > Epinephelus > Epinephelus malabaricus. The sequence goes on from JANUFT010000015.1 coordinate 43,400,665, forward strand.
CTATAGTATGACATTTCTTCATGATTTTGGACGACATACTATACTATGACTTTTTTTCATGATTTTGGATGACATGCTATACTATGACGTTTTTTCAAGATTTTGGACGACATGCTATAGTATGACATTTTTTCATGATTTTGGACGACATACTATACTATGACTTTTTTTCATGATTTTGGATGACATGCTATACTATGACGTTTTTTCAAGACTTTGGACGACATGCTATACTATGACGTTTTTTTTTCAAGAGTTTGAATGTCATACTATACTATGACTTTCTTTCATGATTTTGGATGACATGCTATACTATGACGTTTTTTCAAGATTTTGGACGACATGCTACACTATGACGTTTTTTTCAAGATTTTGGATGACATGCTATACTATGACTTTTTTTTCAAGATTTTGGACGACATGCTATACTATGACGTTTCTTCAAGATTTTGCACGACATACTACACTATGAGTTTTTTTCCTGATTATGAACGACATACTATACTATGACTTCTTTTCAAGACTTTGAAAGACATACTATACTATGAGTTTTTCTCAAGATTTTGGACAACATGCTATACTATGATGTTTTTTTTTCAAGACTTTGGATGTCATACTATAGTATGATAATTTTCAAGATTTTGGACAACTTGCTATACTATGACGTCTTTTCGAGATTTTGCAAGACATACTATACTATGACATTTTGTCATGATTTTGCACGAAATACTATAACGTTCCTTTTTTAAGATTTTGCACAGCATACTTTTTCATTAGTTTGGATGACATAGTATACTTTGACATTTTTACGAGAACATGCTATACTATGACGTCTTTTCAAGATTTTGCAAGACATACTATTCTATGACTTTTTTCAAGATTTTGGACAACATGCTATACTATGACGTTGTTTTTCAAGATTTTGGACAACATGCTATACTATGACGTTTTTTCAAGACTTTGGACGACATTTATGTAATATGACGGGGTTTTGTCTTACTATACTATGACCTTTTTTTTCATGATTTTTGACATGCTGACATGTTACTCTACTAGGCCGTTTTGTACGTCAAAACAAGCCGTACAACATAAAAATAAAAATAGTATTTTGTGGCATGAAAATATCATTTTAAAAAAGTTTATGATGTAAAATCGTTGTAGTGTATGTGTTCAATATTTCATCAAAAATTGCCCTGGTGTAGTCCGTTTATATAAAATGTAAAAAAAAAAAAAAGTCAGGTTAGTATGTTAAAAATTTACCAACCAGGTCACAGTCTAGCATGTTGTAAAAATGTAAAAACAATATTAATATGTTGACTGAAAGTCACGTGTTGTATTGGCACAAGAATAAAAGAACAATGTAAAGTCCATTTCTGTGATCTTTAATATTTGCTCCGTCCTGAAATGGAGTCTTTAAAAACAGCTGATGATGAATCAGACACGACTCACAGACTCAGGTCCTTTAGAGATTTTATTCCTCTTTAAGACAAAGACAAAAACAAGTTTCATTTTGCATAACAGTAGTACAGCAGCGGCCGAGGGTACAAAATGCTTTTTCATTTTTCAGTGTAAAAATAACTCTCCTCATACGTCTCACCTGTGCCGTCCTGTTGTAGTGCAAACGCTTCAAATCAAAGTTAGGCACATGATGGATACGATACGATCGCAGTTCAATTACACTTAAGTGCTGATGACAGTCATGTCGTTCTGGATTCCTTTTTCTGAGCGTGTTCAACATGGCAGACTGAAGAAATGATGACAGCGGGAGGTTACAAGGTAAGCAGAGGGCAGTTTGACTTCCTGTTGGATGAAGCAGATAAAGAAAGACCTAGAGAAAATGGAGGTTACCTGTCGGCTGGTTTCACTAAGTGCAGCTGAGTTTAACACTAACTATAAGTCCAATGCAGGCGTGTGGTCCCAGCAACCATCACTACGTCTCCGTGCTTGATGCTTTTGCTTGGATCTGAAAATGTGAGCAAGCGTTTAAGTGGCAACTTGACATCTTTCTACTTTAAGGAAAAAAAAAAAAAACCTAGCTGAAAATAAAGTTTTCAGATTTACATATGTTACAAATAAAAAATAAATATCAGCTCTGTTTTTTTCATGGAGGCATTTTTCGGATTCATCAAGAAAATAACAGGTACAAAGAGCGCCCGTCCATCTGTCTCCTCCCACCAACACAGTGCAGCTTATGTTCAAAGTGTAGCTCCGCCATCAGGACGCCAGCACGCCTCGGCGGATGATTTCGGACCCGTAGCGGCGACCCAGAGATGAGTCGCCCCTCAGCTGGTGCGAGTGGCATCGCTTCAAGCAGGGCTCCATGTCACCGTCGCCTGGTTTGGAATCGGAGGCGTAGCCGTCGTTCTCTGTCCCCGTGCGGAGTCTGGTCCTGGGGAACGACGGCTCCGGCGTGTTGGTCAGAGGCCTCAGCAGTGGCTTGCGGGGCTCCACCTCCTCCTGTTCCTTCAGCGTTGCCGCCAGAGGCCTCACGCTCCTTTTGGGGATCCTGAACTTCCCCCAGCTTCGAAGATGTCCGCCCACGTGTCTGCTGGTCGTATGTGAGCTGTTGGCCTGAGCTCTCCTCAGCCAGCCATTAGCTTTGGCGGTGGCGGCAGCGGCAGAGTCTGAGACCTCGCTGGCTCTGCTGAGTTTAGTGTTGGTTGTCCCGTCCAGGGAGGCGGGGCTTCTTTTGGTCATTCCTTCATCGATGAAGTAGTCGTCAGTGTCAGAGTTCCTGATGTCGACCAGCCGGATGGACACGGTCTTCTCCAGGTGTTTGGAGCCGAACCTGTTCTTCACTTGGCTAGGGAAGCTCTCCGTCACATCGCTCCTCCTCTTCCTCTTTCTCTCGTCTTGTTCGTGGTTATTGTCTCGTTTCCGTCGGGCCAGTGCCTCATGTTCGGGCCCCGGGGCCTCCCTCCTGGGGCCCTTCCTGCTCTCCAGTTTGTGCAGCTTGACTGTGACGGTTTCCTGGATGACCTCTGGCTTCTTAAGCTCCATGCTGATGTCAGAGCTGTGGAGTTTGGCGTTGTGGGCAGGCTCCGCCTCTTTAATTCGGGGCCCTTTACTGTCCTTGGTCTCCAGTGGTTTGCTCAGATTTTCCTTCCTGTGAGCGTGCGGTGAGTCCGACAGGCTTTTTCTTTTCTCCTGCTTCAAAGAGCTTCGTTTGGTTTTGAGTCCAGAGTGAGTCCAGGAGGAACGAGACTGCGAGCCCTGAGACGATAACCAGCCCACAGAGAAGAGCTTCTCTAGATCCTTCGCCAACGGATCACCTGGAACACACACAGGACACACACACACACACACATTCAGCACCACTTTCATGTTTTCATATTATCCTGCATCATGTTGTGATGACGGGATCTTATGATTCTGTAAAGGAGACTCTTCAGCTGCTGCACCACATGAACAACACAGCTCCACACCAACAGCTGACCACAGTTGAGTCCATCTCAGAGTCATTCAGTGAACTTTGGTTTAGTTTCTCACAAATTCAACCTCAGGGTCGGAAACATGCCGAGGTTTTTCAAAATTCTGGGTAATTGATAAAAGTTCCTGCGGTAGAAAAGGGGCTTATGTTAGCACTATTAGCACTGTTAGCTCAATGCTAAAGAGATTTTGTGGCTAAAAATCCAGCTGCTCATTTATACATCTTGTACATACAAAAACAGATCCGTCTGTTTCAGATGCTATAAACGTCACTGCCCTCGTACTTCTGTGTGTCTTTAATGATGTCATAGACACAGCCAGAACCAACTAGGCGACGGTGGAGGAGGGTGTGATATTGTACCTTTGAATGGAGGCAGTGTTGTAGACAGTGGTGGTCTGTGTGGTTTTCCTTGTTTTACTGATTTGTTCTGTTCTGACATTATTTAAATGTCTTCATCTTCTCCTACAGTCGTATCTCACCTGAACTACTCTACACTGCCTCCACCGTCTCTGGTGGCTCTGCTTCGTTTCACCTGTAAGCTCTCAGACATTGTGCTCAGATACAGACGAGATGAAGGCACAGTGCTGACAGAAGCTCCGCCTGTCTCTGAATCTGATGTGGCATCTGTGTGAAATGAGTCCTAACATGAACTGAACTCTACACTTTCCTCCACATGTATAATCTATTACAATAATCGATCTGCAGACATGCAGCAGCTCTCAGAGTGAAGGAGTGACTGCTGACACTTTATGTATTAACCTTTAAACTACCACGCTGCTTCGGAGCAGTCAGAACCAAATCAAAGTCACACAGACGCTCTGACACCACAGGCGGAGACATGAACTATGAAGCCACTTCAACTAACCAGGAAATCTTTTCACTATCTGTTTGACTAACCCGTCACACTGGTGTCTGATAACTGCTGCTACAGAGCTGGTTATGGACCAGTTCAGTCCTATCCAGCTGGCATGTATGATGCTGACATGTTCTGTGGCATTGCAGACTGACCTGAGAGCAGCTCGTGGTCAAGCAGTCGGACTTGGTGCTGGAAGATCTGTTCCTGGACTCTCCACAGCGAACGCTTCATCTTCTCCCTCCGAGTCACCATGTAGGTCAGGTTACGCACCTGAGGAGAAAGGTCAGAGGTCAGAGGTTAGAGGTTAGATTATTTGATCTTCTCCTTTCTTTAAAGATATCTTTCATTTATAGTTTATTATTAAATGTGTGACAGACACTCTTCATGTGACAGACTGAACACACATGATGGAGGAACAGAGTTATTGTCAGTTACACTCTGAATCAGTTTGTATATTAATGTAACGTGTCGTTAAACTGAGGAGTTCAGACAGACAGACAGACAGCAGGTCGTCAGTGAGGTCATTACAGGAAACCTTCAGCTCTGGTGTGTGGTTATTGTAGTATATATCCTTATTAACAGGCTATGTACCACAGTCTTTTAAGGTAGCTGTAATTAAACCTCTCCTAAAAAAGCCCACCCTGGATCCAGAGGTGTTAGCCAACTATAGACCAATATCTAATCTTCCCTTTATGTCAAAGATCCTTGAGAAAGTAGTCGCAGACCAGCTGTTTGATTTTCTGGTTTAAATCTTATTTATCTGATCGTTTTCAGTTTGTTCACGTTCATAATGAATCATCCTTACTTACTAAAGTTTGTTTTGGCGTTCCGCAAGGTTCTGTGCTCGGACCAATCCTATTTACTCTATATATGCGTCCTTTAGGTAACATCATTAGAAATCACTCTATAAATTTCCATTGTTATGCGGATGATACACGGTTGTATTTATCGATGAAGCCAGGAGAAAGTAATCAATTAACTAAACTCCATAACTGCCTTAAAGACATAAAAACCTGGATGAGCACCAATTTCCTGATGTTAAATTCAGACAAAACTGAAGTTATTGTTCTTGGCCCCAAACAACTCAGAGACTCTTTATCTGATGACATAGTTTCTCTAGATGGCATTGCTCTGGCCTCTAGCACTACCGTAAGAAACCTCGGAGTAATATTTGATCAAGATTTGTCTTTTAATTCTCATTTAAAAGAATTAAATTTAAAATCCTACTGTTAACTTATAAAGCTCTAAATGGTCAAGCTCCGTCATATCTTAGAGAGCTCATAGTGCCATATTATCCCACCAGAACACTGCGCTCTGAGAACCAGCCCCTAGTTAGGCTGACTTAGGCCTAGTCTGCCGGGGGACCCCCTATAATACACCGGGCACCTTCTCTCCTTCTCTCTCTCTCTCTCTGTCTTATTCTATTACTGCATCAACTCGGCCATTCTGGATGTCACTAACTCGGCTTCTTCTCCGGAGCCTTTGTGCTCCACTGTCTCTCAGATTAACTCATATCACAGCGGTGCCTGGACAGCGTGACGTGTGTGGATGTGCTGCTGCCGTGGTCCTGCCAGATGCCTCCTGCTGCTGCTGCCATCATTAGTCATTAGTCATACTTCTACTGTTATTATACACATATGACTATTGTCACACATGTATACTGCCAGATATTAATACATACTTTAAACATATTGTACCACAGTAGCCAGAACTATAACTATAATACTATTACTTTCAAAAATGTTGTTGTAAGCTACTGTTATTACCTGCATCTCTCTCTCTCTCTCTCTCTCTCTCTCTGTCTCATTGTGTCATATGGATTACTGTTAATTTATTATGCTGATCTGTTCTGTACGACATCTATTGCACGTCTGTCCGTCCTGGAAGAGGGATCCCTCCTCAGTTGCTCTTCCTGAGGTTTCTACCGTTTTTTCCCCGTTAAAGGGTTTTTTTGGGGAGTTTTTCCTGATCAGCTGTGAGGGTCTTAAGGACAGAGGGATGTTGTATGCTGTAAAGCCCTGTGAGGCAAACTGTGATTTGTGATATTGGGTTTTATAAATAAAACTGAATTGAACTGAAAATTGAATATAGGATATTTATATCTTTACAGCTGTGACAGTTGAGAACACAACCTGGATCAGATCTAAACTCATAAACTGTCTGTCTTTACTGTGGCTGCTGTGTCCTAAAGTCCCACAATACTTTGTGTTGTCATGATCCTGTTGTCTGTTTTTTTACTTGTTGGTATTTATTTTTATTTTTATGCTCTGTAAGGACCTGTGTCCACATGTTCTCTGTGAAGAGCGGGTGAGAGCTGCTGCCTGGAGAAACAGCGCCGCACCCAGCCTGGCCTTTTTTGAGAGGCTGCTCTAAAAATCTCTGCACTTTTAAGAAAGGCGCCGCTGACGTCACTGCTGCATTTTTAGCTCTGCTGCTGTCAAACTGTCACAGCAAAGACCGAACAGCTGATGTTTGGGAGCAGATCAGCTGCAGGACGCCGAGCGCTGAGCTTTTATCACCACTTGTTTTCAAAGCTTAAAGTTAACTGTGTCAGCCCTCTGTTCATGTAGCGTTACTTTAGCTACCAGGCTAACGCTGAGGTGACCCTGAGTTGACCCTGAGGTGACCTGAGTGGACCCTGAGTTGACCTGAGGTGACCTGAGACGACCCTGAGTTGACCCTGAGATGACCCTGAGTTGACCCTGAGACGACCTGAGTGGACCCTGAGTGGACCCTGAGTTGACCCTGAGGTGACCCTGAGTTGACCTGAGTTGACCCTGAGACGACCTGAGTTGACATGAGTGGACCCTGAGGTGACCCTGAGGTGACCCTGAGTCGACCCTGAGTTGACCCTGAGTCGACCCTGAGTTGACCTGAGTTGACCCTGAGACAACCTGAGTGGACCCTGAGACGACCCTGAGTTGACCCTGAGTTGACCTGAGTTGACCCTGAGTCGACCTGAGTTGACCCTGAGATGACCTGAGTTGACCCTGAGACGACCCTGAGGTGACCCTGAGACGACCCTGAGTTGACCTGAGTCGACCCTGAGTTGACCCTGAGACGACCCTGAGTTGACCCTGAGTTGACCTGAGTCGACCTGAGTTGACCCTGAGTTGACCCTGAGTTGACCTGAGTTGACCTGAGTTGACCCTGAGTCGACCTGAGTTGACCCTGAGTCGACCTGAGTTGACCCTGAGTTGACCTGAGTTGACCCTGAGACGACCCTGAGGTGACCCTGAGTTGACCGTGAGTTGACCTGAGGTGACCCTAAGACGACCCTGAGTTGACCCTGAGTTGACCTGAGTTGACCCTAAGACGACCCTGAGATGACCCTGAGACGACCTGGGGTGACCCTGAGTTGACCTGAGGTGACCCTGAGGTGTGCTGAATACATAATTTCCTGTCTCTTGTGCTGCTGTAACTTGTGACTGAATCTACAAAGGATCAAACTTCTCTTCCTGCTATCAGACTTTATTTAAAAGTATTTTCTTTGGTCACTCCCTCTTCCTGCTCCTCTTCCTGCTCCTCCTCCTCCTTGTCCCTGCTGCTCTGTGAACTACAGGAAGTGAGGCAGAGACCTACCCTCTCCAGGTCCTGACGGAGGTGCGTGAAGAGCTGCAGGCGTCGCAGCAGCACCTCGTGCTCGCGGCGTGCCAGGCTGTCCTCCTCGTCCTTCTTGGGCGTGAGGAGCGGCTGGTTGAAGTTGGCTTTGCGTTTGAGTTTCCAGTACTGATACAGGAAGTCCACCACCTCTGGTGGCAGCTTCAGGTGACTTGCCACCTCCTCCACCTCCACAAACTGGTAGAAGTCCTCCTCCATCTCCTGCAGCTTCAGCTTACGGAGGCTGACCCTCTTCTCCTGCTGGCGGCTGGCGAGCGCCTCCAGATCGCTGGGCATTCTGTCGATGTGCTGAGGAGCCACATAGGAGGATGAAGAGGAGGAGACGGCGTCTTCCTCCCCTCTGACTCTGCCTCTTCTCCGTCCCTTCTTGTCTCTGGCGCTCTCCTTCTCCTCCTCGCCTCCCGAGTCTCTGTCTCTGGACTCGGCGCCATCCAGCCCAGAGTGTTTGGGGCAGTAGGACTTGAACTTGACCTCGTCGTCTTCGGTGAGGATGGTGTTCATTTCAAGGCTGGCGTGGAGGCCACACGTCACATGGAAGGCAGTCCGGCAGTTTTTGGCTGAGCACTGCGGCAGCAGACACACACTCAGTCACACCTTCATTCATTATACTTAATATTTATAATATCTCAATCTCTCAGCCGTCATCTCTACGATCATTCGTAACGTCCAATGACTGGAAATAATTTACAGCTGAATAGTCTGCTAATACAACAATGACATCATGAACCGTTTGTACATATTGATTTTATATTTGTATCACGTGATTAAACACTGGAGCTAAGAGCGAACATTCAGACATGGTGGTTTTATTTTTATGTTGTTAGTCTCAGGTGTTCCTATTAATAAAAAATAATAGTTAGTACAAAGTAGAACCTTCTTCAAACAGACACTCTCTAGGGGCCGTCAAACGCCAGAGTTGGCGTGGTTAGGGATGTGCGCGGATTAAACATCCACCCCCTCGCTAGTCGGCACCAGAAATGTTGGTCGGTTAAACCACTTTGTGTTTTATTCATGTACGAGGCAGCTTAACTGTCATACAGCCGCCCGCCACTAGTGGGTGCTACAGCGCTGTCAGACAGCACACTGGTAATGCTCCAGTAGACTGGAGCTTTAAACTGGAGAGACGTCCTCTCATAAACCAGCACTTTGATCTAGAAAATGAATTCAGCAGCAATGAATCTTTTTTGAGACGTTTTATTATTTGTTAACTTTAAGAGTTGTTGTCAGATGATGTGCAGGTTCACATTCATACTGCACGCAGCAACATGCCTCTTCATTATAACTTACATGTTGTTTTATTAACTTTAAAGTGAAGTGCATCATTTCTGTCAGATAATCTGCAGGGTTCAATGTGCCCCACATTTCAGAGGCACTTTATTTATTTCAGATGTTATTTAAGTGGTTAACTTTTGACTGAGCTGCATCATGTTCACGTTCATACGGCACGGCACAAAGTGTCTCGTACTTCAGCAGCATTTAAAATCCAACATGGTTGTTGAACATTGTGATTAAAGGCTTCAGAGGGCTCTGAATGTGCACAATGTGTTTGGAACAATGTTTCAAACGCTTCATAATAAACTGATAAATGCTGACTGTTGTGTTTTCCTTTTTTAGACTCGTCGACTCGTCTTAATCCTCAGTGTCACTCCTGCTCTCTCCTCCCTCCATCACTCCCCTCTCCTCTCATTTCCTCCACTCCCCTCCCCTCCCGTCTTGTCCCCTCTCCTCCCTCCATCACTCTCTTCTCCTCTCTCCATCACTCCCCTCTCCTCTCTCCATCACTCTCCTCTCCTCCCTCCATCACTCTCTTCTCCTCTCTCCATCACTCCCCTCTCCTCTCTCCATCACTCTCTTCTCCTCTCTCCATCACTCCCCTCTCCTCTCTCCATCACTCCCCTCTCCTCTCATTTCCTCCACTCCCCTCCCCTCCCATCTTGTCCCCTCTCCTCCCTCCATCACTTTCCTCTCCTCCACCCTGAGGGTTTTCCTAACACGCTGGGTGAAGCGTTGCTCGTCACGTCTCATTAGACGCTGTGGCGGCGGTGAAAGGTGAGCGGCGACTCTACCTGTATACACGCTCCGGTCTTCTCTTTACACAGGCAGCAGATCAGAGCCCATCTGTTACTGGGGATGTGCGACACGTTGGTGATCGGCTCCATCTTCTCTGGATTCCCGATGCTCACCTGCACAAACACATTCATATTGATGCTCCAGCAGAAATCAAACCTCCAGAGTCTCTGCGTCTTTCATGGGTAATAAAATAAGACATTTTATTATAAATGAAACATTTTGCTGATCAAGTTTGTGTAGAAACTAAAGCAGAGACTGAGCACTGCTGCTCTACTCAAACCAACGAGTCTCTCTTTTGGAATTAACCTAAATAAAACTAAGATTCTTCGTTCAGTTGCACTTTATATTGTATGATTCTAGCATCACAGTGCACCTTCAGACTGGTGCAGCGCTGACACTTCAGTTGTGTGTCGTACAAAACTGTGAAAACATGTCGTCAGGTCTGAGGAATGAATGATGAGTCATCACAACACCTCTTCACTCTGCTCATTATACACATTATATATATATATATATATATATATATATATATATATAGTTATGGTTTATTGACGAGCTGAGGCTGTACAGATTATGACAAGTATTTGAAGATACTTTAAGAAATGACATCACAATAAGTATAAACACCAGTGTGGGCGCTGACGGAGCTCAGAGACCGAAGGGTTAACTTAATGTTCTTGTTCAGACGCTGGAGACAAACTCAAACAGCTTCTGTCTGCATGTTGTATTTTATACAGTAAAATGATGCGTTCACAGACAGAAGGAAGAACGACTTCTCTGATTATTGATTATTGATTCTTTATTCCCGCTGATGGATCATCTGTCACAGCTGCTCAGTTATTTAGCAGAATCAGGTCAGTATCAGTCATAACATCTGAGATTAAACCTGTTCTTTAACCAGGAGTGACCTTTGACCTATTTATCACAGGGTCACACAGAGGACAGGAAAAGTTCAGGACAAACAGGAAGTGACACATATCTAAACACAAACTGTTTGTTGTAATAAACTGTGGAGAGGAGGAGTTTATCGTCACCTCTGGAATCCACAAGGCACAGCTGACGTGGACCCACTTGGTTCCACTTCTGGTCGGCTTCATGGCTCCGCCCTTCTTGGGACACAACTGGCACTTTGGCAGGATGCCAAGGGCGCAGATCCGACACAGCCAGCTGCCCTTTGGGACCTTCTGGATGCCGTAACACGCCTGGAGACACACACACACACACACACACACACACACAGAGGATGAGTCAGCTTCAGACAGCAGGAGGATGAAGGTACAGCACACAGAGTGCGTGCGTGCATGCGTGTGTGTCAGATAAAGCTACAGCTACATCTGATCTGACAGGTGAGAGGAGTCGTTTTCATTTTCACCACAGTGACGCCGCGACCTTCATCACTCAGACACGTCAGGTCAGTTCAGATGTTTCAGATTTCACTCTTCACATCTTTTTATAAAACACGTCTGTGGGACTCGTTTGTGCTTCTGTCTGAACTCACAGATTCTATATTTTACAGTGAAAGTCTGATTTTAATCATTAAAAATACGTATTGGTTCTTTGTTGTTGATGTACGGTGAGTTAAAGGTGCGTTGACCTCTGACCTGGTGAACGCAGATGTTGCACTTGTCACAGAACACCATCTCGTTGTTGTCCTCGCCGTCAGGTGACTGGCACACGTCACACACCACGTCCTCATCGTACTCGATGCCCAGCCCTTCCTCCGTCTCCATGGCGTGCGTCATGTTTTCGTGGCAGCAGCGCTCAAACTCCTCCATCACTCGCTCCATGGTGATCTCGTCCAGCAGCGGCGAGGCTGGAAAAACAGGAAGTACAAAGTTTCCTGATTTTATTGTCACAAAGTCTCTTCTGATGTCATGAAAACAGTTTCATCATCTCACCACTTATTAAACTGCTGTTTATTTAAAACACTCATTTCTTGCCATTTTGGATTTAACCCTTTCCTATCCAACATGTGTAATTAGAGGTCTGACTGTGAGGTTTACTCAGTGAGTCATCTCACCACGAAGAGAGTTTAACTGGCGACAACAACGAGCATCTAAACACAGACGTGGTCACAGAAACCTAAAATAAAAACTCTCCCCATGAACCCTGAGAACCCAAAACTCTGATGTGAAGACAGACTGCAGCCTGACGAGGAGACGGAGTGAAGCTGAGACAGGAAGACAAATGATTTGTTCTCTGACTATAAACCAAAAATGATCATTAAAGTTCATCTGAAATACTAATAACAGGTTTTAAATCAAAAGGATGTGTCTGAGTGAAGCGTCTCACACAAACTCTGGACAGAAATACTTCAGGATGTTTATGTTTTCAGTTTGTCTCTAAAAATGTGATAAATATTGGAAAAAACAAAAATCTGATTTGACTTAAAAGTGATTTTTTTATTTCTATATTTATTTCATTTTCTTCCCGTCAGTGTTCAGACACACAGAATGAACTGTAGCTGATGAATGAGTGAAGATTTCTCCCTCTGGCTCTCCATGAATCAAAGTCACGTTACAGAAGATGGTGGCGCGTGTGGACGCAGTGGCTCGTGGTTCTCTGTCACAGTGCCTGACTTACAGTCTCTTTCCCTGGACCGTCACACCTCATGAACTGTCCTGATTGTCATTCCCAGTCTGGGTGACATCATAACAACACCTGCCTCTTATTATTGATTATTACTTATTCATTCTGATGTGTTGGTGATGTGATGAGGGTAGTGTCACTGTGTCCCGTGTAGCTTTGACATGTTGTTGGTACGATGACAATAAAGGAGGAGAAAAGAGGATACGTTAGTCCTGACGCCACAGTGTGACCTCACTCATGTGCAGCATTTCACCTGTGAGGTCCCTGATGTCCTTGGTTTTGTCTGCTTTTATTTTTCTATATAAAAACCCATCAGGCTTTATAATTCTTTGACATATAATAGATGAGTTGACAGATAACTGAATTTCCCCTTGAGCATGAATAAAGTTATTCTTCTTAAATAATAAAAGCATCAAATATAAGTGATGTGGTTCATGACATGACAGGATGTTGTTAACTTCACAATAAGCCACCAAACATTGTTGATTCAATTCAACTGAGGAGTCTAAAATCAACACAAGACGATGTCCGTAAATATGTTGTCGTCTTTTTCTTGGCCGTCAGATTAAAGTTTGAATATTTAAGAAGGAGGTGTGTTTGATGCGGTGACACCGGCGTGTCATGGGAATAAAGGTGTGTGTTAAAGATGATGATGATGATATCAATGGTTTCACTTTGTGTCGGTGACATATTTGAATCAGTCCAGACTGATTTGTGGTACACCTCTAATCATCACCCTCAGTCCGACCCTCTGCTCTGTGACTCACCCATCTCTGAAAACTCCTCGTTGGCGATTTGCATCCAGGCCACGTCCTCCTCGTTCAGGTCGTAGCGGCACATCCCATCAGCCAGCGTTCGGATGTCCACGTAGCCCAGCGCCTCGGCGCCCGACGTCCGGATCAACTTCTTTGGTCTGACGAACATGACCTCCTTCCCCTTCTCTGCCAAAACCCTGCAGGGGACAGTCACCTTAGTTTGTGCTGTGTTCACAGGGTTAGGGTTAAAGGTTAGCACACACGTGGATGTCATCACATGAAGGAGACAGTTTCTGTGCTCTGACAGTTTTTATCACTCAAACAACAAATGAGACAAATTGTGTGTGTGTGTGTGTGTGTGTGTGTGTGTTCCAGCAGCAGGTCACAGACACACTCTTTGTAATGACACCAGGGGGCAGAGTTTTCACCTGACACGTCCAAATAACACTTAGCATGTTTCTGTTGGTGGGTAAACAGTGCAAGCTGGAGTCAACACATGACACGACTCGTGTAAATACAGCTTTGGTGTTTTAATCTTTCTCTAACTTTGTCCTTGATGTATCACAAACTGTCCGACTGAGAGCCGTCAAATCTAATTTAAATTAAACTGCGGCTCTGTAAGCCTCCTGTCACTTTAATCTGAGCGGTGACGTCTCCGCACAGAGGGGTGACATCTCACTCAGGGACACACAGGATCACGCATGGCGCTCTCTTCTGTCCTACCTGGCGACGGGCTGCGGGATGGACTGAGGGCTGACGGGAACCTGGACGCCCTTCTCCCACTCCTGCCTCCACGGGTCGGCGAGGACGTAGTAGTCCTCTGGGTTCAGCTGGTGCGAGTCGTGCACCTTCATGGCGGTGATCAGGTCGGTCCTGAAAACCTGCAGCATGAAAACCAGAGTCAGAGTGAGTCAGTGTGACATGCAGCGGGGACACGTTTGGATTTGAAACCTCCTCTGAATCTTCTGAGCAAATATTCACCAGTGAAAAAGCAGAATGAGAACAAATGTAACTCTGCAGATGTTCTCATCTTACAGGCGCTGACAGATCGATCTGCTCTTCACTTAATGTCTATTTGTGCACTGATTTTATTTCGTGTCTATTTTATTCTACTCTACTCTAGATCAATGATGTCATCAAGCTCATATAAGCTCTATAACGTTCAGGGTTCAGTGTGTGTGTGTGTGTATGTGTGTGTGTGTGTGTGTGTGTGTGTCTGTGTCTGCACTGCTTTAAAAAAACAATCACAGAAACTGGCCAATCAGGATCCAGCTGAGGCCTGAGTCATTGTTTTGTTTTGATCTGACTGGCTGCTGATGGGAGGGCGTGTACAGAGGCCTGCAGGGGCCAAGTCCACAGACTGTACAGGAGATAAGAGCAGCCCACAGAGCCAGAGCACGACCTGCGACACAGCGTCAGCTCATCTCACACACACTTGAATCACACCTATTAAACATTATTCATTTATGTTTTTACAGTTGTTTTTTCCCCAAAGATCCAAAACAAAAATAATACTAATGAAACAATGAATAAAAACACAATCAGAGCATCGGTCCATGAATTAATACGTCCACTGAAAGAAATTAATTCATTATTTTAATGAATGTTTTCAGTCATTTTTTAGCAAATATTAATAACATTTGCTGGTTCTGCTTCCTATATGTGAGAATTTGCTGATTTTGAATGTATATTTAATGTTAATACTACGTATAAATTATATTTTGAATGTATATATTTATTCAACATACGATGCACATAACTGTACATACTTATTATGTTTATTCTTATTCTAGTTTTTATCCTACTGACGTGTTTACTGCAGTGAACATGACAGAATAATATATATTTTATATTTCTGACTGTAACACTGGTTTAATGGAGCATATATTACTATACTCTGACACACTTAATATCTGAAGTACTGCTGTCAAACACTGTCACATAACACACATCTTTTATTTATATCTTATTGAATTTATGACTTTAAATTTACATACTTCTGTTTCATACTCTCTGTTCTTCACATCAGAGCGGCTGTAACCGATCAGTTTCCCTTCAGGGATCAATAAAGTATTTCTGATTCTGCGTCACTGGTGACAACGACTGAAGAGTTTTGGTCTGTTGGACGTAAGAAGCTTTTAAAAGACGTCACTTTGGGAAACTCTCATCAGCATTTTTCATTTTCGTCTTTTACGTTTTGCAGACTAAACTATTAATTGTGGAAATAACTGTTAGTTTCAGGTCGGAACATGAGCGCAGAAGATAATTCATCAACTCAGTACATTATTTATTTAAGCTATGATCGTTTTAATGAGCAGAGTGAAGTTGTGATGGATTCATTCATTCATTCCTCTGACATGATAATTAGGCTTCACACAGTTTTACATGACACACGAACAGGTGAGACGAGGTGGCAGCCTACATGGAGTTCAGATCCTTTGGAGGTTTGATGGTGGTGGAAGGAGCATGCTAACATGTTTCCTAACCTGGCAGTGATTGAATGTTTTCACCATCCAGTCAAAGAGACGTCCAATTCAAGAACGGAGAACCAGCTTCATGTGAGGGACTGGAGCCTGGGGGGGTTTGATCATGGGTGTGGGTCACAGGCCTTTTATTAACGGGTGCAGCTTTGACTGAGACATGATGACAGGTAACGGGTCGGTTCTGGTGCTGAGCTTTATGGGTGTGGGCGGGTTTTCAGAAATAGACCTTGTGCAGGTTGAGACGCACGTACCTCAGAGGGTTTCTGTCCGGTCCCTCTCCTGTGCTGTGATGAATGTTGGGACCAGCAGGTAGAGTTACCTGAGGGAGAAACACAACAGGCTCTTAAACATCTGATTTCTTCTTCGTCTGTTTCTGCTGCTACTTCAGAAACATATGAATTCTCCCCCCACCCCCAGGAGGAACTAGAAATACATGTGTGGCTCATTTGTATAGTCAAAATGGTGCACCTGACATTTTCTGTTTTCTGTTTCATGTCTTTACTCGTCACTGATTTGACTTTGGGCTGACTGTAAAATGACTGACAGCAGCAGCAGTCGTTTAATGACTCCATGTCAGAGCTCAGAGTCCTGAAGCATCGCTTTATTAATCAACTGTTTGTCTCACAAACCCTGAATCAGACCTGAGCTCAGACAGCTCAGAGTTTTTATACCAGACTGGATAATAAGAAGATCCAAACCATCTCTATACGACATGGTAAAACCCCGCCCATCTGACACTTTGTGGACGATGAAACAAATGGAACAAAGCTGTTGACTGGGGTCAGATCTGGGCCCGTCTGTCTGACCTGCAGGAATGTCTTTATAGGTCCAAGTGTCCCTACTCTGTCGCCTGTCTCTCAGACTGTAGACCCTCTTTTTCCTTTCCTTAATCTTTGTCCATCTGCCGCTCGCCTTTCCTTTTCTCAGTCTGGGTTTCCTGACACTGAGAACAAAGACACACTTTCTGACACAGAAACTGATGATGTGACATTTACACATATGACCACACTGAAACATCATCGTAATGTAATAATCATATTCCAACCAAAGTGATATTTGGTGGTTATTTCAGGGAGACAGTTGACGTTTCCTCTGCTGCAGCTTTCACTTGTACAAATTGAGGAAGGTGGCACAAGTTGTGCTCGACCTCATTCAGCTCTATATTTGGACGGAGTACGAGTGAGTCAGCAGAGACAATATTTTGCTTACTTCCATTGTCGGAGTCATCACTGCTGCTGGGGTGCCTGTTTCTCTTCATTGTCGTCTGTCTGCAGAGCTCCGGCGTGAGGACACTAAACACAGAGCAGACAGGAGGTCAGCCCACAGCTCACAACAACAACAACAACAAAAGTTTGGGAGGAATATTTAAAAAGTCCGGCTCAAAGACAGGATTTTATAGGACAGTGAAGAAGAGTATGATGAATTCCTGACAAACATGAGAAGCAGTTTAACAACTTCAGAGGACTCACAGCTGATCAACATTCAGCATGAAGTCAGTTCCACCATGAATAAACACATACTCATCATGACACACACAGCTGCTGCTGAAAACACTGAAAGGTCACATTTCCATGTGTTTTCCAAAATAAAGCAGGTACAGGTGCTCCTACAGAAACACTGTGCACGTATCAAGACACTTCCAGAAACACACACACTTCATATTCACACACTTTAAACTAACCATCAGGATTTCTGTCAACTTGTGATGTCACAAATTTACTACAGAGACAGGCTGACACATAAACATTGTGAAAAGGTCCTTCTGTATTTCCTGTCGTAATGTTTTACAGTGTATGTGAATGACATCAGCATCCTGCGCAGCGGACGACACATCAACTGAGCCGCAAACAGATGACAGCTGATTGACAGCTGATTGACGGCTGACTGACAAGTGATTACAGTTACATATTGACTGACAGCTATCAGAAGCTGCAATGATGGATGACAGCTAGGGGTGTAAATCACCAGCTTCATCACGATACGATATTATATCGATTTGTTTGGATGACGATACGATGTTTGCCGATATCACAAAGTCTGTCACAATACGATTTTGATTCGATTCGATTCGATTCAGGAGCCTGCGATCGACATGATGCGATATCATATGCCCATCTAACACAATCATTTACATCAACTCACAAAAACAACTAGAATATGATTTGACCATTTTATTTCTGAGCTCTGTTTGTAGTTTGAGCGGAGGCGCACTTGCCCAGAAATGGTGACACAGACGTGCTATGTGAATTTCAAAATAAATGTGTATCTTTAAGATGACGATATGGATCGCAGGATCCCAGTCATAATAATACCCACATTCCTCGAGGCAGCGGCCGAGGAGGGGGAGTTGCAGCCATTTTTAACTCTAG
The DNA here is from genome assembly GCA_037127435.1 of Epinephelus malabaricus. Taxonomy (NCBI): domain Eukaryota; kingdom Metazoa; phylum Chordata; class Actinopteri; order Perciformes; family Serranidae; genus Epinephelus; species Epinephelus malabaricus. The sequence continues at coordinate 43,418,838 of JANUFT010000015.1, forward strand.
TCTGTTAATCAGCCCTAAACCTAAACTAGATTATAATTCATTTGAAAGTCTCGTTCTCAGTCTTTTACATCCGACCTGGAAAACCTCGCAGCCACTTTTATTTGTTATAGTGTACCGTGCTCCTGGCCCGTATTCTGAATTTGTATCTGAATTCTCAGAGTTTTTATCCAGTTTAGTACTTAAATCAGATAAAGTTATTATTGTAGGCGATTTTAACATTCATGTTGACGTTGATAATGACTCCCTGGCTACCGCGTTTATCTCATTAATAGACTCCATTGGCTTCAGTCAGGGTGTACATGAACCCACTCACTGTTTTAACCATACCCTCGATCTAGTTCTGACGTATGGAATTGAAATAGATAACCTAACAGTCTTTCCACAGAATCCCTTGCTATCAGATCATTATCTGATTACTTTTGATTTCTTTTTATTCGATTACATGCCACTCAGCAACAGTTACTATACTAGATGTTTATCAGATAGTGCTGTCGCAAAATTTAAGGAAAAGATTACTTCGTCGTTAAATTCAATACCAATACCTTCAGTAACAGAGGTTTCCCGTGCCGACTTTAACCTCTCCCAAATTGATCATTTTGTTGATAGCGCCGTAGGCTCGCTGCGAACAACGCTCGACTCTGTCGCTCCTCTTAAAAAGAAGTTAACAAAGCAAAGAAAGTTCGCTCCTTGGTATAATTCTCAAACCCGTAGGTTAAAACAAATATCGCGAAAATTTGAAAGGAATTGGCGATTAACCAAACTGGAAGAATCTCGTTTAATCTGGACAGACAGTCTCAAAACTTATAAGAGGGGCCTCCGCAATGCCAGAGCAAACTATTACTCAGCATTAATAGAAGACAATAAGAACAACCCCAGGTTTCTTTTCAGCACTGTAGCCAGGCTGACTGAGAGTCAAAGCTCTATTGAGCCTTGTATTCCTTTAGCCCTTAGCAGTAATGATTTTATGAGCTTTTTTAATGACAAAATTCTAACTATTAGAGGCAAAATTCATGACCTCCTGCCTGAGGATGGTACCTATCTAACCTCAAACACAGCTGTAGAACCCAATATATATTTAGATTGCTTCTCCCCAGTTTCTCTTCAAGAATTGACCGCAGTGATTTCTTCATCTAAATCATCAACGTGTCTCTTAGACCCCATCCCAACTAGGCTACTTAAGGAGGTCTTTCCTGTAGTTAACTCTCATGTATTAGATATGATCAATATATCCTTATTAACAGGCTATGTACCACAGTCTTTTAAGGTAGCTGTAATTAAACCTCTACTAAAAAAGCCCACCCTGGATCCAGAGGTGTTAGCCAACTATAGACCAATATCTAATCTTCCCTTTATGTCAAAGATCCTTGAGAAGGTAGTCGCAGACCAGCTGTGTGATTTTCTCCAGGATAATAATTTATTTGAGGAATTTCAGTCAGGATTTAGAGTGCATCATAGCACTGAGACAGCTCTAGTTAAAATTACAAATGACCTTCTGATTGCTTCAGACAAAGGACTCGTCTCTGTTCTTGTTTTATTAGATCTTAGTGCGGCGTTTGACACAATTGACCATCAAATTCTACTGCAGAGACTGGATCACCTAATTGGCCTAAAAGGTTCAGCACTAAGCTGGTTTAAATCTTATTTATCTGATCGTTTTCAGTTTGTTGACGTTCGTAATGAATCATCCGTACGTACCAAAGTTTGTTTTGGAGTTCCGCAAGGTTCTGTGCTCGGACCAATCCTATTTACTCTATATATGCTTCCTTTAGGTAACATCATTAGAAATCACTCTATAAATTTCCATTGTTATGCGGATGATACACAGTTGTATTTATCGATGAAGCCAGGAGAAAGTAATCAATTAACTAAACTCCATAACTGCCTTAAAGACATAAAAACTTGGATGAGCACCAATTTCCTGATGTTAAATTCAGACAAAACTGAAGTTATTGTTCTTGGCCCCAAACAACTCAGAGACTCTTTATCTGATGACATAGTTTCTCTAGATGGCATTGCTCTGGCCTCTAGCACTACCGTAAGAAACCTCGGAGTAATATTTGATCAAGATTTGTCTTTTAATTCTCATTTAAAACAAACCTCACGGACTGCATTTTTTCATCTGCGTAATATTGCAAAAATTAGGCCTATCCTGACCCGAAAAGATGCAAAAAAAATTGGTCCACGCCTTTGTTACCTCTAGGCTGGACTACTGTAACTCTCTATTATCAGGTAGCTCCAGTAAGTCCTTAAAAACTCTCCAGCTAATTCAGAATGCAGCAGCACGTGTACTAACAGGAACTAAGAAACGAGATCATATTTCTCCTGTTTTAGCTTCTCTGCACTGGCTCCCTGTAAAATCCAGAATTGAATTTAAGATCCTACTGTTAACTTATAAAGCTCTAAATGGTCAAGCTCCGTCATATCTTAGAGAGCTCATAGTGCCATATTATCCCACCAGAACACTGCGCTCTGAGAACGCAGGGTTACTCGTGGTCCCTAAAGTCTCCAAAAGTAGATCAGGAGCCAGAGCCTTCAGCTATCAGGCTCCTCTCCTGTGGAATCATCTTCCTGTTACGGTCCGGGAGGCAGACACCGTCTCCACATTTAAGACTAGACTTAAGACTTTCCTCTTTGATAAAGCTTATAGTTAGGGCTGGCTCAGGCTTGCCCTGTACCAGCCCTTAGTTAGGCTGACTTAGGCCTAGTCTGCCGGAGGACCCCTATAATACACCGGGCACCTTTTTTCTCTCTCTCTCTCTCTCTCTCTCTCTCTCATATTCTATTACTGCATCTTGCTAACTCGGCCATTCTGGATGTCACTAACTCGGCTTCTTCTCCGGAGCCTTTGTGCTCCACTGTCTCTCAGATTAACTCATATCACAGCAGTGCCTGGACAGCGTGACGTGTGTGGCTGTGCTGATGCCGTGGTCCTGCCAGATGCCTCCTGCTGCTGCTGCCATCATTAGTCATTAGTCATACTTCTACTGTCACACATGTATACTGTCAGATATTAATACATACTTTCAACATATTGTACCACAGTAGCCAGAACTATAACTTGTTGTTGTAAACTACTGTCATTACCTGCATCTCTCTCTCTCTCTCTCTCTCTCTTTCTCTCTCTCTCTCATTGTGTCATATGGATTACTGTTAATTTATTATGCTGATCTGTTCTGTACGACATCTATTGCACGTCTGTCCGTCCTGGAAGAGGGATCCCTCCTCAGTTGCTCTTCCTGAGGTTTCTACCGTTTTTTTTTCCCCGTTAAAGGGGTTTTTTTGGGGAGTTTTTCCTTATCCGCTGTGAGGGTCTTAAGGACAGAGGGATGTCGTATGCTGTAAAGCCCTGTGAGGCAAATTGTGATTTGTGATATTGGGCTTTATAAATAAAATTGAATTGAATTGAAATTGAATAGTTACACCCCTAATGATAGCACATTAAAGTAACTGGTGATCAGTCAAATAGTGATGACAGGAACATTAATTGTTTAAGTGAACAACATAATCATCAGATACTGCAGATGTATTTTCACTGTCACATCTATAATCTGGTAAAATCTACAATCAACTTTAAAGTTAATTTAATAAATAAGTTCATTTACAATCACAATTCATTTGTAATTCCTGAAATGTTTGGAGATGCTGTTTCAACACAGTCAAGATGCGATCCTTGATATTCTCTTGAACAATATACACCGGCCACAACTTCCTCCTGACCGTGGCTCTGTGCGTGATCGTAATTGTTTTAGCGTTCAGTAGCAAGAACCGTTTTTCTGTTGCATATCGTGTCGATAACTGTGATGAGCAAAAGTAGAGAATGACCTTTGACAGAACATCTTTAATGATGGTGTCACAAGTACATTTATAACAAAGTTTAACAAAGCGCTGGTGAATCTCTGCCTCACAGTCAGCTCAGCTCAACTCAGCTCAGCTCAACCTGTCATCACATCTTTGACATCAGTCCTGTGAGAGCACGGTGACGTGCAGCGTGCTGCTTTGTTTAGAGCCACTGCTAATTTGTTTTCCTCATTTAATGAAGCATTTAACCAAAGCACAAAACAGTAATGGAAACGTGACAGAGCTAAAGCATACAGAGTGTGTGTTTTTATCCTCTGTCCCTGTGTGTGTCTGGATGTGTTGTGTGGTAGGTGCTGGGTGCCTGAAAGTATCAGTGTCCCTGCAGCTCCTGGAGGTGAGTCATGGGGCACCTGAGGAGATGCATCGTGTCTATAATCAAACCTTGATTATAAACACCAGAGTTACACAGTAGTAAAACCTGCTCAGTGCTGCAGCTGCAGATGTGACAGCACAGCAGCCTGTTAGATGAGGATGAGTACATACCACAGTCACTGATGATGATGATGATGATGATGATGACAACAACATGCAACACAGACAGCCAACACCATCAGGAACTCTAAAACCTGCGGACAGGTGGAAATATCTCAGGCTGTGTAGCAGGATGCACAGGGGGGAAGGTGCTAACCCTAACTAGCAGGCTAGGCTAACAGCAGCTTAGCCCCGGTTTGAGTGTGACGCCCCTTTTTCCAGCAAACACGCACCACAACGTATCGGCTAACTAGCTAGCGGCTAACTGTAGCTAGCGGCTAACTGTAGCTAGCAGGCTAAAACGGCTAGTGTTTACTGTTGCCCCGGCAACACAGCGACACACGCAGGACGCTATTACTGTGTTTTTACGGTGTAATTGCAGCTAGCTTTAAATCAGACCACACAGCGGTGCATTTTTTAAATCACACTGAAAATGCTGGCCGGCTAACGTTAGCCGGAGCTAATCTTCCCACCGCCGTTACGCAACGTGCGGGCCCACCCACACCCGGCGCCTCCGGTGCAAATGTTGTTCACGATAAGACTTTTCAAAATGCTCCGGTACGCCTGTTAGCTTCATTAGCATCCCGCAGAGCGAGACACCGGTTCATAGCAGCAGGTTTACACTTCAATATGCAGCGTTTTCTACCGGCAGGTGTGCACGGTGAATTCAGCTGACGTTAGCTCGTTAGCGGGAGGCTACTCTCCTCCTGTGTAATGTGTTTGGCATTAGCTTTAGCTCGTGTTGCTAACATAACGTTGCTTGTATGGCGCCCCCTCATTAAACAGCTAACTGTCAAAGGTTAGGGGTCAATAATAGAACCAAACTAACTCCCTGCCATCGGCATGTTATTGATCTGTGATTATTAATTAATAAACAGTCGGTGTGTGAGCGGAGTGTGTTGGTGGGCAGCGGGGCTCAGTGTGGAGGGTTTACCACAGGTTAATCTTTGGCGCCATTTTAAATGACGATGTTTCGTAGCGGGCTGCTGCTGCTGCCTCCATACTGCTCACACACTAACTACACTTATATTCATTTAAACTACACACTCTGCATTATAACCACATGAATCAGAGCCCCGGAGGACCGAAAACAAACGTTAGGGTACATACAGAGCACGTCAGGCCGAGGAGAGCCGGGCTTTGGGTCTCAAGTGAAGCGCAGTTTGAGCTCAGAGTTCCGCTTGACCCGCATTCCACATACACAAACACAGCGGAGCTGAGAGCGAGCTGCGGCCGGGAGGAGGGGACCCTGCCCGGGCTGCAGCTGCGCCTCTGCGCCGCTGGAGGGGGCCGGAAACACCGCTCAACAACCATCATATTGGCACATCATACTGGTCCATCATACTGGACTGTATGATGGTCCTGTATGATGGGCCAGTATAGGGGTCCATCATACAGGTCCATCATATTGGTCCATCATACTGGTCCATCATATTGGTCCATCATACTGGTCCATCATACTGGTCCATCATATTGGTCCATCATATTGGTCCATCATACTGGTCCATCATATTGGTCCATCATACTGGTCCATCATATTGGCCCCTGGCAGCACAGCAGGGTTAAAATAGTAAGATTTTATTAACATGTTTACACAGAAAGTTTCTACAAACATCATGTCAACATTAACATTATTATTATTATTATCATTATTATTATTATTAATGCTTGTGACTGTTTTCATGTAACGTACAGGTTAATCTAGTTAAACTGAGCAAAGAGAGGATTTTATATTTTCTGATAATATATTACTGTTAATAAGTAGTAAGTGAGTATGTGGGTGTACATATACATAAACTGTACAAATATGTATATTCATATTTTGTATATTTTACATATTCATTGATTCAAATATAAGAAGACAGTAGGTCAAGTTGATTAAGATATATATTTAATATTTTCAAAGATAATTTGTTATATGTATATTATACATTTGGACTGGTTTATATTTGTAAGTCATGGGTAATTGGTCATTAATATTACATACTGATACAGGTTTATATTTTCTGAGATAGATATTTGTTAATTAGAATTATTTATTTACACAGGTTGTCGTTGTGTGACAATGTTAAACTGTAAAAACAATTGCACTGCAAATTATTTCCAGGAAGTTATAATATGTAACTGTAATATTTCACAGTAAATGACATTATTATCACCTCACAGGCTTTTACTGTGAAATTTAACCACATTTTATTGTGAAATTTGTGCAGGTAAATATATTAATTTTACAGGAGCATACTGATAAATCACAGTAATCAGATGTAAATTCAGTCATTTACAGGAACGTTCTCTCATATATCAGTAATGTAACAGGCTCTAACTGTGAGATTACAGTTAAATATATTTTACAGGACTCATTTCTTCCGGCGTGCTGAGGGCCGCTGCTGGGCTGCTGCTGGGCTGATGCTGGGCCGATGCTGGGCCGCTGCTGGGCTGCTGCTGGGCTAATGCTGGGCCGCTGCTGGGCCGCTGCTGGGCTGCTGCTGGGCTAATGCTGGGCCGCTGCTGGGCCGCTGCTGGGCCGCTGCTGGGCTGATGCTGGGCCGCTGCTGGGCTGATGCTGGGCTGATGCTGGGCCGCTGCTGGGCTAATGGTGGGCCGCTGCTGGGCTGATGCTGGGCCGCTGCTGGGCCGCTGCTGGGCTGATGCTGGGCCGATGCTGGGCCGCTGCTGGGCTGCTGCTGGGCTAATGCTGGGCCGCTGCTGGGCCGCTGCTGGGCTGCTGCTGGGCTAATGCTGGGCCACTGCTGGGCCGCTGCTGGGCTGATGCTGGGCCGCTGCTGGGCCGCTGCTGGGCTGATGCTGGGCTGATGCTGGGCCGCTGCTGGGCTAATGGTGGGCCGCTGCTGGGCTGATGCTGGGCCGCTGCTGGGCTGATGCTGGGCCACTGCTGGGCCGCTGCTGGGCCACTGCTGGGCCGCTGCTGGGCCGCTGCTGGGCCAGGCCTCACAGTATTCCATTTTTGTTGATTTCAGTGTAAAAATCACTCATATAAATAAACACACTACATTATGTTGTGAAAAGCTCCAGTAAAAGATTAAATCATTTAAAATATAAGTCCAGAGGTTTTACATTAACCCCTGAATACCAACTTTTTTCTCCCCTGTTAGAAGCTATAAATAAGAAAATTAAATCTCATTAAATATTCTGATGATGGGTTTCACAATGATTTTAAGCAGCGATACCAACAAACAAATCATCATATTTTGTTTTTCTATATTAATAAAAATCCCCCTAAACATGTGCTGGAATAGAAATGTGATGTAGAAGCTAATGTTTTAGTCACACTTTGTTTGATTGTATTTACTTTTTATAGGTTTCAGGTTTAACTTATGAGTATGATTGTAATTCTTCTTTTTAAAATATGTGAAAATAAATGGAGCATAAAATGGAAGTGGTCGTTTCCTTTAATGTCAGAAGGGTCAGGAAGGATCGGTGCAGAATAAAGTAACAGACAGCTTTAAAGACAGCGATAAAACAGATGTAGTATGTTCCTGATTGTAAGTATTTAATATGTAAAGTTACATGTGGAGAAAAACTACATCAATAACAGAGCTGCATCGTCTGAATCAGTCACCTGGGGGTCGTCTACACATGCATAGTTTTAATCATTCATTTCTATAAACATGAACCTTTTACAAAGAAGAAAGAAGACGTCAGTGTGTGACTGAATGTGCAGGATTCATGCTGGTGACGTGGAACAGTCAGAGGACACAGAATAATCATTCACACCTCGTCTGTCACACACATCACTTACGCTAAAGTGTCTCCTGCTCCTCTCACACTGCTCTGTATTCAGGATGTGACATCATCAGTACACAACCAGAGCTCAGATTATGTGTAAACACGTGATGTTCCAGAAATGTAACAAACAAACAAGCATAAATAAAAACAACAGCACTGCAGTGATTCTTCTTTGTAACAGCAGCAGAGGGATGGTGGAGGCAAACTGAGTGTCTGATTTACATGCAGTCTGAGAGGGAACCTGAACTCATCATAGTCAACACAGTTGCACATTAAACACAACATCACAACACACAACATGTTCGTCAGCTCAGATATAAATCAGTGTTTGTAATTAATCTTCAGAGGAGTGTTAAAGTCTGATAAACAGAAAGCAGAACACTGACCTCATCACAGTGACCCATCACATGAAAACACTACTCGGACTGAACAACAGTCATCGCCCCTGTGGTTGTATGACTCCGCCCACCCGTCACCCTGTGGTTGTATGACTCCGCCCACCCGTCCACCCTGTGGTTGTATGATTGTATGACTCCGCCCACCCGTCCACCCTGTGGTTGTATGGTTGTATGACTCCGCCCACCAGTCCACCTTGTGGTTGTATGACCCCGCCCACCAGTCCACCTTGTGGTTGTATGACTCCACCCACCAGTCCACCCTGTGGTTTTATGACTCCGCCCACCAGTCCATCCTGTGGTTGTATGACTCCGCCCACCAATCCATCCTGTGGTTTTATGACTCCGCCCACCAGTCCACCCTGTGGTTGTATGACTCCGCCCACCAGCCCACCCTGTGGTTGTATGACTCCGCCTACCAGTCCAGTGTCTCTGACAGTCTCCATCCACGTCAGTGAAAACATGGATGCTTCACACACAGAAGATCTATACAATCAGCACAGTTTCAAGATTAGAGTCACCAATTCAGTATCTGACCAAATGTCTCCCCTTCTGTTCCTGAGATATGACGTTAAAACATGATGATGTCGCAGTCAAGCTGACCTTTGACCTTTTGGATAGAAAATTCTCATCAGTTCATTCTACAGTCAGAGTGGATGTTTGTGCCAAATTGAATGAAACTCCCTCGAGCCGTTCTTGACATCTGTTGACGAGAATGGGACAGACGGACAGACAACCTGAAGACATCCTGCCCCTGGTGAGGCTCTCACCTGAACACAGGTGTAAAAACTCAAGAGTGAATCTGTGGTTCTGAGATTTTAGTTTGGTGAGGTTGGATTTATTTTAGGTTATAATATTGTCTTTTTCTCTTTTTCATCTTTGTCTGTCTCACAGATATCTGTCATTAACAGAGGGTCAGACACACCTGGGTCAGTCTGTGCACCAGGATCACACAGGTCTGCCTAGTGTTTGTACACTGAGATTAGTTCATGCTGAGACACATCTCTGTTTCTTAAAAGCTACTAAATAAAGACTCTGGTTGCTTTTTAGTTTCCCTGTCTCTGCTGCTTCACAGACAGTGATGATGGATACAAAGATCAGACTGTGTATATGAATCATGATTCAGTTCAGTCACAAAAACAAACCCGTCACAGTAAATCATCGTCCTCTCTTTTTAAAACGAGGTCAGTCTGAAGCTCACAGCCCGGGGCGGCGGCAGCTCAGTCTGAGGAGACTCACAAGTTCAAGTCCCTGAATGGACCAAACACTGGATGTGGACAGGGAGCCAGAGAGCTGATGGCTCAGGATCCTGGGGCTGCTGGGGTGCCTCTGAGCAAAGCATCAAACCCCCAACTACTCTGACCCCCCGTCTCATCAGTGCATCTTTAAACTTGTTCAGATAACATTTTTACACTTTGGTTTTTGTGTGTATTAACAAAGACATATAAAATGTTAGTGATGTTTAGATGTGCAGCCCAGCCAACATCTGTATGTGGGGCCCATGTGGACTGAATAAGTGGCCCCTGTGTGGGACTGTCCACAGGCTCCATACTGACCCCACATCGGTTTGTTTACCCAGGTGAGCCCCAGATAAGACGTCCATTTTGGGCCCATCACTGTTGCTACCCAGGCAGCTCCAGCAGTACTGACGTGGAGCCCACCTGGGTGAACACACCTGTGTGGGGTCAATATGGATCCGGTGGACAGTCTCATATAAGGGCCCCACATACAGATGTAGGCTGGGTGGTGGGCTGATTTTAGACGGAGCCAGGCTCACTGTTTTTTACCTGTTTCCAGTCCTTATGCAAAACTGAGCTAAGCTAAGATAACATGTTGCTGGCTGTCAGTTGGAATCAGAGTATTTCCTAAAACTTTTCTTTGACCCTGAAGAGTTTCTGTTTGTTTCCACAGATGTGTTTCAGACACTGATCAGAAACTTCCTGCAGCAGCTTCGGTCCAGAGAAACGTCTATGTCGGGGAGATACGATAAAAATAGGCTGACGTGTCGTCACAAAGGAAACTGGAGCTCTGTCAGCTCTGAGACAGGAAACATTTTGGTGTTCAGAGTTGATCAGATCATGTCGTCCTACAAACCCTCTCAAGTCTTTGAAAAGTTCCTGTACTTCCTCTGAGACTCCTCCCACCTGTCTCCAGCGCTTCCTTCTCCCACCTGTCTCCAGCTCATCTGATGGCCAGGATGGCATCGTAAGACTTGCCCGTGCGGCACAACTGGATGTTGTGGAAGCCGGTCTTGTTGAGGATGCGTGTGTACTCGGACGGCGGGCGCTCCCGTCCCTCCGCCTGCACCAGCATGTTGAGGGAGAAGATCTGAGTCATGATGGGCCCTCGTCTGTTCTCAAACAGCATGGCTTCCACCAGCAGGACGCCGCCACCTGCCAGGACGACCACAAACATACTGAGGACTCAGAGTGTGAGAATAAACACACAACGTGTCTCAGACGTGTGACAGACATGTTGATAACTTTAAATCCTCGTCTGTCCTGCAGACACAACATGTGCTCTCCACTGACACTGTTTCACTCTCTTTAATAGAGCTGGTTGGCTGCAGAGGTGAAGCTGTGGATGTCATTTATACACATTTATACACATCCATACACATTTATACATATTCATAGACATTTATACATATTCATAGACATGTATACATATTCATACACATTCATACACATTCATACACATTTATACACATCCATACATTTATATGCATTCATACATATTCACACACATTTATATGCATTCATACATATTCATACATATTTATACACATCCATACACATTTATACACATTCATACATATTTATACACATTTATACATATTCATACACATTCATACACATATATACACATTCATACATATTTATACACATTTATACACATTCATACACATTCATACATATTTATACACATTTATACACATTCATACACATTTATACATATTCATACATATTCATACACATATATACACATTCATACATATTTATACACATTTATACACATTCATACACATTTACACACATTCATACACATTCATACACATATATACACATTCATACACATTTACACACATTCATACACATTCATACACATATATACACATTCATACACATTTATACACATTTATACACATTCATACACATTTACACACATTCATACACATTCATACACATATATACACATTCATACATATTTATACACATTTATACACATTCATACACATTCATACATATTTATACACATTTATACACATTCATACACATTTATACATATTTATACATATTCATACACATTTATACATATTCATACACATTCATACACATTTACACATTCATATACATTTTTATACACAATCATACACATTTATACACATTTAGACACATTTATACACATTCATACACATTTACACACATTCATATACATTCATACACATTTATACATATTCATACACATTCATACACATTTATACACATTCATACACATTCATACACATTTACACTCATTTTTTATACACATTTATACACATTTTTATACACATTCATACACATTCATACACATTTATACATTTTTATACACATTCATACACATTTACACACATTCAAATACATTTTTGTACACAATCATACACATTTATACACATTCATACACATTTACACACATTCATATACATTTTTGTACACAATCATACACATTTATACACATTCAGACACATTTATACACATTCATATACATTTTTTATACACAATCATACACATTTATACACATTCAGACACATTTATACACATTCATATACATTTTTATACACAATCATACACATTTATACACATTTAGACACATTTATACACATTCATACACATTTACACACATTCATATACATTCATACACATTTATACATATTCATACACATTCATACACATTTATACACATTCATACACATTCATACACATTTACACTCATTTTTTATACACATTTATACACATTTTTATACACATTCATACACATTTATACATTTTTATACACATTCATACACATTTACACACATTCAAATACATTTTTGTACACAATCATACACATTTATACACATTCATACACATTTACACACATTCATATACATTTTTGTACACAATCATACACATTTATACACATTCAGACACATTTATACACATTCATATACATTTTTTATACACAATCATACACATTTATACACATTCAGACACATTTATACACATTCATACACATTCAGACACATTCATACACATTTATACACATTTATACTAATTCATACACATTTATACACATTTAGACACATTTATTCACATTCATACACATTCAGACACATTTATACACATTTAGACACATTTATTCACATTCATACACATTCAGACACATTTATACACATTTAGACACATTTATTCACATTCATACACATTCAGACACATTTATACATATTCATACACATTCATACACATTTATACACATTCAGACACATTTATACACATTTAGACACATTTATTCACATTCATACACATTCAGACACATCTATACACATTCAAACACATTTATACATATTCATACACATTCAGACACATTTATACACATCTATACACATTCAAACACATTTATACATATTCATACACATTCAGACACATTTATTCACATTCATACACATTCAGACACATTTATACACATTTAGACACATTTATTCACATTCATACACATTCAGACACATTTATACATATTCATACACATTCATACACATTTATACACATTCAGACACATTTATACACATTTAGACACATTTATTCACATTCATACACATTCAGACACATTTATACACATTTAGACACATTTATTCACATTCATACACATTCAGACACATTTATACATATTCATACACATTCATACACATTTATACACATTCAGACACATTTATACACATTTAGACACATTTATTCACATTCATACACATTCAGACACATCTATACACATTCAAACACATTTATACATATTCATACACATTCAGACACATTTATACACATCTATACACATTCAGACACATTTATACACATCTATACACATTTAGACACATTTATTCACATTCATACACATTCAGACACATCTATACACATTCAAATACATTTATACATATTCATACACATTCAGACACATTTATACACATCTATACACATTCAGACACATTTATACACATTTGTGACAAGGTCACAGTGAGGATGTGATGGAGGAACAGAGGCCAACAAAATTTTGTAACAAGAGCTTGAAGCGTATTTATTAGCATCTATTAGCATTTAGCATTGTGGCGCTGACGTCATGCTGCATTTCTATTGGTTGGTTAGTAGACATTGGTGGTGACAGCATCACACAGTCAGAATTTGATCCCAGGCTGTCTTTGATCACAGACTGTAACAATGACCATGTTTGAACCTCTCTGACTGTGTGACGTAGGACAACCAGAGATATCACCACGTTTCTTTACCACTGGTCGTCTTTAGTCTGGGACAGACCAGAATCACACAGTGGACACACACAGTAGGACTCACCTGGCCTGCAGGTGTGGTAGATCTTCCTCAGCAGCGTCAGACACTTCTCCTCTGGCCAGTCATGGAGGATTCGGGCCAGAACGTAGAGGTCAGCAGGAGGAACCTCACTGCTGAAGAAATCTCCTGCAGGACATCAAGACATCTGTTTAAATGAGCTGTCACTTTATTAGGAACACCTCCCTCAGACTAACACAGATCCTGGAACACAGCCTGTTTAGTTTATTATAATTAATAACTTGTGTGGTGTTAAACACGGAGGAGGTTCTGATGTTAAGTTTATTATAATTAATAACTCGTGTGATGTTAAACACAGAGGAGGGTCTGATGTTAAGTTTATTATAATTAATAACTCGTGTGGTGTTAAACACGGAGGAGGTTCTGATGTTAAGTTTATTATAATTAATAACTCGTGTGGTGTTAAACACGGAGGAGGTTCTGATGTTGGACGACCCGACCCCCAGACCCCTGGCTCTGTTTGTTGCTGCCTTCCTCCCCTGAGGCGCTGGACAGTTTGCCAGAACCTCTTTGGAGTCAATCGATAGTCTTTCACCATGGCCTCACTGAACTCCTCCCACGCCCGAGTTTCTACCTCCAGGACTGCTGCTGCTGCACTTCGCTTGGCTTGCCGGTACCCATCAGCTGCTTCTGGAGACCCACAGACTAACCATGCCCTGGGGATTACCGCCGCGACTGGCCCCAGCCTTGACAATGGCAGAGTGGAACAAGGCCCTTGCAGACTCAATGTCCCCCTCTGCCCTCGGGACGCGGTCGAAGCTCTCCCAGAGGTGGGAGTTGAAGATCATCTTGACAGGTTCTTCCGCCAGGCGTTCCCAGCAGACCCTATCTACTTCACTGAGCCTGCCAGGTCTGCGCAGCATCCTCCCCTGCCATCTGATCCAACTCACCACCAGGTGGTGATCAGTTGACAACTCTGCTCCTCTCTTCACCCGAGTGTCCATAACATATGGCCACAGGTCAAATGACACGACTACAAAGTCAATCACTGACCTGCGACCTAGGCTATCCTGGTGCCACGTGCACCTATGGACATCCTAATGCTCGAACATGGTGTTAGTTATGGCCAAACTGCGACCCGCACAGAAGTCCAATAACTGAACACCACTCGGGTTCAGATCGGGCAGGCCGTCCCTCCCAATCACGCCCCTCCAGGTCCTGCTTTCTTACCCCGCGTGAGCGTTTAAGTCCCCCAGCAGAACAATGGAGTCCCCGGTCGGGGCACTATCCAGAACCTGTCCAAGGGACTCCAAAAAGGGCGGCTACTCTGAGCTGCTGTTCGGCGCATAAGCGCAGACCGAAGGCGCAGGGAAGCAACTCTTTCATCTACTGGGGTGAACCCCAACGTACAGGCATAGAGTCTGGGGGCTATCAGAAAGCCCACCCCGGCCCTCCGCCTCTCACCCAGAGCAACTCCAGCAAAGGAGAGAGTCCAACCACTCTCAAGGACTTGGGTTCCAGAGCCGGAACTATGTGTCGAGGTAAGGCCGACTATGTCTAGCCGGTGGCGCTCAACCGGCTCCGGCTCCTTCCCCGCCAGAGAGGTGACATTCTATGTCCCAAGAGCCAACTTCTGTAGCCGAGGATCAGACTGCCAAGGCCCCCACCTTGGACTGCTGCCCGATTCACAATGCAGCGACCCCTTGTGGATCCCTCTGCGGGTGGTGGGCCTGCAGGGGGACGAGCCCATGTAGCCGGTTCAGGCTGGGCCCGGCCCGACACCATGGGCGAAGGCCCAGCCACCAGGCGCTCGCCCAAGGGCCCCAGCCCCAGGCCTGGCTCCAGGGCGGGCCCCAGTAACCCTCTGGGCCGGGTACACGTTTCCTTGTTGTTGTCCATCATGAAGGGTCTTTTGTTCTTTGTCTGACCCTTCGCACAGAACCAATCTGCCATGGGAGACCCTACCAGGGGCAAAATGCCCCTGACAGCATAGCTCCTTGGGTCATTAGGGCACTCAAACTCCTCCACCACGATAAGGTGACGGTTCTCGGAGGAGTTCTGATGTTAGTTTATTATAATTAATAACCTGTAAATGAGACTCAGCTGCCACTTTATTAGGAGCAAAGACTCACCGCTCTGGAAGAGCACGGCGTCGTCCTCCTGACAGAAATGTTTCTGGGCCATCTCGACCACTTGCGGGAGGTCAAACACCGTGACGGAGGAGGACGGGTATGCCTTCACCATCTCACGGGCCAGAGCCCCAGTGCATCCTGGGAGTTATTCAGACACAGTGATGTCAACAGGAAGTCAAAGCATGAACTTGTAGGTTCGTCTTGTTCTCAGGTCGCAGTTTAACCTCTCACCTCCCAGATCAACGATGTTCTGAAAGCAGGAGAGGTTGAACGCCGTCACGATGTCGTGTCCATCTAGAACCCAGGAGGAGTTCATCAGACCCATGAACTTCAGCATCTCCTCCTCTGACCTGGAGAGAGGAGTTAACAGAGGAGTGAAACTCTGCAGACAGACAACTCGTCAACATGTTTAATCACCTGACCTCAGCTCTGACCTGTAGATGGCCTGGAAGACATCCTCTGGAGGAAGGCCGAAGGTCTTCTCATTCTGGTTCCTGCCCTCCCTGTGACGTGGGGAGAAGAAGAGTGATGTGTGCGTGCTCATGTAAGATGAAGATGGTTGACATGTTAGTTCAGCTGTGTCAACATGTGTGATGGAGGTGCTGTTGGAGAACCTCCATGTCTCTGACTGTTCTATGTCTTCTTCTCTGCTTCAGTCTGAGAGGACAATCTGAACTTCCCGTGCAGCCTCAGAGACATGAATCACTCTGGTCCTGATGAACACACTGAGCCTTAACCTCTGTCATGTGAGCTTCACCGTCCTCCTGACAGGAAGTGAGGTTGTGCAGAGGTCACTGAATCCATTCCCCTTTTCTCCACCATCATGGAACTGGTTCTGTTCCAGACCCAACCCCAGCCCTAACTGGTCCTGTTCCAGACCCAACCCTTACTGGTTCAGGTCCAGACCCAACCCCAGCCCTAACTGGTTCAGTTCCAGACCCAACCCCAACCCTAACTGGTCCTGTTCCAGACCCAACCCCAACCCTAACCAAAGAACATGGGACCTTCACTGTTGTCCTCCATGTTTCCTACATCTACATGACCCTGCTGTTGTGACCTTTGACCTCAGCTCTGAACATCAGATTCATCTCCACACAGTCCTACATTAATCTGATCACAGACACAGGACCTGAAACTCCCATGATGCCCCACTGACCTGACGGCGTCCACCATGTTGTTCCACAGAGGGTAGATGGTCTGTGATTGGTAGATGATCATGTCGTGCAGAGACTTGCTGCTTCCTTTGGCCAGATACAGGTTTGCCACGTCTGTACTGCTGTACACAGCTGAGACACATGGACACATCATCATCATCATCATATTCATCACCACCATCATCATCACCATCACCCCCTCTTCCCCCTCCTCCTCCTCCTCTTCCTCACCTGTCCCGTCCATGTTCTCCACCTCCAGTATCTCGATGCCCACCAGTGCATCCAGTAGCCTCTCCATCCCGTCCTCACTGGTTCTGAGCTCTTGAGCCACATGTTGAGCGCTGAGCGGCTCCTGAGACTTTAACAGGAGGTCGAAGACTCCGAGTTCACAGGCTGAGAATATCACCTGCAGCAGAGACACAGCGACACCTGCACATCAATATATAGATCATATTGATCAGTTTATAGATCATATTGATCACATCAAACAGTTTATAGATCATATTGATCATATCAAACAGTTTGTAGATCATATTGATCAGTTTATAGATCATATTGATCATATCACTTTATAGATCATATTGATCACATCAAACAGTTTATAGATCATATTGATCAGTTTATAGATCACATCAAACAGTTTATAGATCATATTGATCACATCAAACAGTTTATAGATCATATTGATCAGTTTATAGATCATATTGATCACATCAAACAGTTTATAGATCATATTGATCAGTTTATAGATCATATTGATCACATCAAACAGTTTATAGATCATATTGATCATATCAGTTTATAGATCATATTGATCACATCAAACAGTTTATAGATCATATTGATCGGTTTATAGATCACATCAAACAGTTTATAGATCATATTGATCATATCAGTTTATAGATCATATTGATCATATCAAACAGTTTATAGATCATATTGATCACATCAAACAGTTTATAGATCATATTGATTAGTTTACAGATCACATCAAACAGTTTATAGATCATATTGATCAGTAACAGACTCTGTGACATCACTGACAGAAACTTAAATAATAAATGAGGGGTTCAATTTTTACCTTTGACACTCTGAAGCCATTGAAATACTCCAGCAGTTTGAAGGGATAGTCGAGCTCACTCTGGGACAGATGCTCCGCCATTAGGGACTGATGGGGGGGGGGGGGGGGGGGGGGGGGGGGGGGGGGGTACCAAAATAAACATCACCTATCTTAGAAACTATAAAACCACAAATTATTGTTGGATTTTCTGATTTCCCACAGTCTTTGAACACATCATGTGATGACCCACATCTGATCTTAAAATCGTGACATTTCATCAGCATCACTTTGTTCTGTGTCTCATTTAACATGTATTCAAAATTAAACTGTTTGAACGAGTGAAAAAATGAGACTTTTTTAACTTTTAACTTTAAACATCAAAAATCTAAAAACTGATTTATGTTGGAGAGTCACACTGCTGATTAGTACACAACAGCCCCTAACTGCACACACAGACACACAGACACACACAGACACACAGATCACACACATCAGACCGTTAATTCATAAAAAGGAATTCATGAAGTTCTGTTTGAATGAATCCGAACAAACATCCTGTTTATCGGATCATCGCTCACCGGATGTGTCGCCTGTAAGAAGCTCTGGTCCTCGAGGAGTTTAGTCTGTTGTCAGATTTAAAGATGGTCTGATCCTGAGCGGGGCAGGCGGAGGTTTTACGTTTGTTTTAACCCAGATAAGCTCAGATGTCGTGTTGCGTTCAGTAGCAGCTGTCTGTCTGTCGGTGATAAAGTGAGATGTTCGGCGGATTTAAGTCCCCCTGCTCCGGGTCTGAGGCTCTGAGGCTGCTGTGTGTGTGATGGCCGATAGAAACAACAGTGTAACTCAGAAACATCAGTGAGTGAGAGGAGCTGCAGGTCACCAGGAGGAGCACTGGGGGCGCTGTTGAGCTGTGGTGATGGTGATGATGATGATGATGATGACGACGACAGAGAGGTTTATTTTTACTCTGAACTCGGTCCCATCTCCACCTCAGTGAACATGTCTGTGACGATGATGATGATGATGATGAAAGATAAAGTGACATAAAATGTTAAAACTCAATAAAGAACAAAATGTCCTCAGATTGTTTTTAACCTGTCAGTGATTCACTGATTCATAAAAATGTTCCTGTCATTAAATCATGTTTTCACATTAACGTATTTTAAAATTCATCTTTAAAAACATCTGGTGACAGGCTGAATGATCTGAGCTGGTGACTGGCTGAATGATCTGAGCTGGTGACAGGCTGAATGATCTGAGCTGGTGACTGGCTGGTGACTGGCTGAATGATCTGATGTGGTGACAGACTGAATGATCTGAGCTGGTGACTGGCTGAATGATCTGAGCTGGTGACTGGCTGAATGATCTGAGCTGGTGACGAGGTGAATGATCTGAGCTGGTGACAGGCTGAATGATCTGAGCTGGTGACTGGCTGAATGATCTGAGCTGGTGACTGGCTGAATGATCTGAGCTGGTGACGAGGTGAATGATCTGATCTGGTGACTGGCTGAATGATCTGAGCTGGTGACGAGGTGAATGATCTGATCTGGTGACAGGCTTAATGATCTGAGCTGGTGACTGGCTGAATGATCTGATGTGGTGACAAGCTGAATGATCTGAGCTGGTGACTGGCTGAATGATCTGAGCTGGTGACTGGCTGAATGATCTGAGCTGGTGACGAGGTGAATGATCTGAGCTGGTGACAGGCTGAATGATCTGAGCTGGTGACGAGATGAATGGTCTGAGCTGGTGACTGGCTGAATGATCTGAGCTGGTGACGAGGTGAATGATCTGAGCTGGTGACAGGCTGAATGATCTGAGCTGGTGACTGGCTGAATGATCTGAGCTGGTGACTGGCTGAATGATCTGATCTGGTGACGAGGTGAATGATCTGATCTGGTGACTGGCTGAATGATCTGAGCTGGTGACAAGGTGAATGATCTGATCTGGTGACAGGCTTAATGATCTGAGCTGGTGACGAGGTGAATGATCTGAGCTGGTGACAGGCTGAATGATCTGACCTGGTGACTGGCTGAATGATCTGATGTGGTGACAGGCTGAATGATCTGAGCTGGTGACTGGCTGAATGATCTGAGCTGGTGACAGGCTGAATGATCTGAGCTGGTGACTGGCTGAATGATCTGAGCTGGTGACAGGCTGAATGATCTGAGCTGGTGACTGGCTGAATGATCTGAGCTGGTGACGAGGTGAATGATCTGATCTGGTGACAGGCTTAATGATCTGAGCTGGTGACTGGCTGAATGATCTGATGTGGTGACAAGCTGAATGATCTGAGCTGGTGACTGGCTGAATGATCTGAGCTGGTGACTGGCTGAATGATCTGAGCTGGTGACGAGGTGAATGATCTGAGCTGGTGACAGGCTGAATGATCTGAGCTGGTGACGAGATGAATGGTCTGAGCTGGTGACTGGCTGAATGATCTGAGCTGGTGACGAGGTGAATGATCTGAGCTGGTGACAGGCTGAATGATCTGAGCTGGTGACTGGCTGAATGATCTGAGCTGGTGACTGGCTGAATGATCTGAGCTGGTGACGAGGTGAATGATCTGATCTGGTGACAGGCTGAATGATCTGAGCTGGTGACTGGCTGAATGATCTGATCTGGTGACAGGCTGAATGATCTGAGCTGGTGACGAGGTGAATGATCTGAGCTGGTGACAGGCTGAATGATCTGAGCTGGTGACGAGGTGAATGATCTGAGCTGGTGACGAGGTGAATGATCTGATCTGGTGACAGGCTGAATGATCTGAGCTGGTGACGAGGTGAATGATCTGAGCTGGTGACAGGCTGAATGATCTGAGCTGGTGACTGGCTGAATGATCTGAGTTGGTGACTGGCTGAATGATCTGATCTGGTGACGAGGTGAATGATCTGAGCTGGTGACTGGCTGAATGATCTGAGCTGGTGACAAGGTGAATGATCTGATCTGGTGACAGGCTTAATGATCTGAGCTGGTGACGAGGTGAATGATCTGAGCTGGTGACAGGCTGAATGATCTGACCTGGTGACGAGGTGAATGATCTGAGCTGGTGACGAGGTGAATGATCTGATCTGGTGACAGGCTGAATGATCTGAGCTGGTGACGAGGTGAATGATCTGAGCTGGTGACAGGCTGAATGATCTGAGCTGGTGACTGGCTGAATGATCTGAGTTGGTGACAGGCTGAATGATCTGAGCTGGTGACTGGCTGAATGATCTGATCTGGTGACGAGGTGAATGATCTGAGCTGGTGACTGGCTGAATGATCTGAGCTGGTGACAAGGTGAATGATCTGATCTGGTGACAGGCTTAATGATCTGAGCTGGTGACGAGGTGAATGATCTGAGCTGGTGACAGGCTGAATGATCTGAGCTGGTGACGAGGTGAATGATCTGATCTGGTGACAGGCTGAATGATCTGAGCTGGTGACGAGGTGAATGATCTGAGCTGGTGACAGGCTGAATGATCTGAGCTGGTGACTGGCTGAATGATCTGAGTTGGTGACAGGCTGAATGATCTGAGCTGGTGACTGGCTGAATGATCTGATCTGGTGACAGGCTGAATGATCTGAGCTGGTGACGAGGTGAATGATCTGAGCTGGTGACAGGCTGAATGATCTGAGCTGGTGACTGGCTGAATGATCTGAGCTGGTGACTGGCTGAATGATCTGATCTGGTGACAGGCTGAATGATCTGAGCTGGTGACGAGGTGAATGATCTGAGCTGGTGACAGGCTGAATGATCTGAGCTGGTGACTGGCTGAATGATCTGAACTGGTGACGACGTGAATGATCTGATCTGGTGACAGGCTGAATGATCTGAGCTGGTGACGAGATGAATGATCTGAGCTGGTGACAGGCTGAATGATCTGAGCTGGGGACAGGCTGAATGATCTGAGCTGGTGACTGGCTGAATGATCTGAGTTGGTGACGAGGTGAATGAGCTGATCCGGTGACTGGCTGAATGATCTGAGCTGGTGACAGGCTGAATGAACTGATCTGGTGACAGGCTGAATGAACTGATCTGGTGACTGGCTAAATGAACCTGAGCTGGTGACTGGCTGAATGATCTGATCTGGTGACAGGCTGAATGATCTGAGCTGGTGACAGGCTGAATGAACTGATCTGGTGACTGGCTAAATGAACCTGAGCTGGTGACTGGCTGAATGATCTGATCTGGTGACAGGCTGAATGATCTGAGCTGGTGACAGGCTGAATGATCTGAGCTGGTGACTGGCTGAATGATCTGAGCTGGTGACTGGCTGGATGATCTGAGCAGATCATTATATTTGTCCCTTCTGAGCTGCCGTCATTTAACCATCAGTGTTAAACATCTTCCTGTTACAGTGAAACTTCAGCTCTGAATGTGACGTCAATTTGTTTGTGAACACATGAAGTTACAACTGAATATTTTGTTCATAGCTGATCTCTAAACATGTTCTCAGCAGAACCTGTTCATGTGAACACACTCACAGGTAGAGAATTCATTCATTCATTCTACTGATGATGAGTTTTATGTTGTTTACCTTAAGGCCGTGTGTCCGTCTGCGTCTCTGCGTCGTCACTTCCTGTTTCAACCTTTTAAAGAAACATTTCCCAAAGCTGCCTCTCAGATCAAAGAAACGCTAGACAGCTTCAGTTATTAACCAAATTGATTTATTATGCATGAACAAATCCCTTCCTGCCTCTGTCACACGCACACACACACGCACACACACACACACACACACACACACACACACACAGCCAACATTTAAATACATGACGTGGTGGAGAGTCGGCATAGCTCACTGTTGTTGCACATGCTTTAATAAAATGATAGATATATTTACAGATAAGCTCCCGGTCCCACCCTGCAGCTCTGAGCTCCGCCCTGCAGCTCTGAGCTCCGCCCTGCAGCTCTTAGCTCCGCCCTCTTTGTTATGTTTTTTTGGAGATTCACCCACATTTAAAAAGAACCAAAGAAAGAACGCAAACCATTTTTGGGGTTTTGGCCGATACGACGTCGCAGTTACACGATGGAGTTCATCACCGACAGAAATATGGCAGTAACACTGAGAATTCATACGGAATATTTACAGGTGGTGAAGTGAGTCTGGGGGAGCGCCGCCTCCATCCCTTCGCCCCGCCCACCTCCTCTCTGACGCTCAGCACTGTCACGACAAACTAAATAAGGCACGATTAATACTTGGACCTTTTTTGGGGGCGTTTCGCTCGTCAGGAGGCGTGTAAACAAATGAGTGGATTGATTGGGACTGCCTTATGGTCACCTTCCCTTTGTGTTCAGTCCGTATGATGTCATTCATCAACAGGTTTCATATGGCGAGGACCTTTGACCCCTCCCCCCACCCCTCCCCCTCTATGCTACTCCACAGATACAATCACATGGTGACAAACAAAGAGAACTAGTAGTGATCTCACTACAAACACAACAGGAAAAGGCCCCGCCCGTCTCCACGGCGCTGCATCTGAGGCTGCAGCTCCGCCCTCTCGGTGAGGAGGGGGGGGGAGGGGGGGTATTGAAAGAAGAAGAGAAATGATTGATTGATGCGCCGTCCCAAGCTGAAGCAGTTTCAGTTGCAATCATGTGACAAAACCAAAGATAAAACAGACAATCTGCTTCCTGTCCCATCGTCTTCCACCAACGTGTTCCTACGTCTGACCAACCTCCACCCGGTGCTCAGCGGCAACCACCATCACCACACATCCCCCCCCCGACACCCCCCAGAGAAATGACTAAGAGATTTGGTGGGTGAGTTTCAGATTGGTCTAATGGCACAAGCCCCTCCCCCCTGACTTCCTGTTGGTGGTCATGGTCACAAGATGAAGAGGGAGGGAGAGGGGCAGAGGTCTGGGAGTCCCGCCCTTCAGGGGCGCCACGGCAGCGGACAGGTTGAGGAGTGGGGGGGCGGGGCAGGTTACAGGAGTGTCAGAAGGAGGTGTGGGGGGCCGGGGGCCGTCTGTCGCAGCTGTTTGGGGCTCCTGGCTTTGGTCGGTGTGATGAACCTCAGTCGTGCTTCAGGTGGTCCTTGATGTCCTCTTCGTCTGTGTACTCCGACGGCTCGTCGCCCGGCTTCAGCAACCGCCCCACGTAATCGTATTTTTCTGGAAGACAGGGACAGAAAGGAGGAGGTCACATAGTGGTGCGTCAGAGGGAGGGAGGGACTTCCTGTAACAGCCTCTGTGATGCTGCTGTGATTAACAAGTGTACAGTAAAACATCATCATCATCATCATCATCATCAAATAACGTGCAGATCGTCTTCTATCATCATCAATAAGTAGACAGGTGTGTCACACCTGGTGCTAACACGAGTCCTGAGTGATCAGGTCACAGGTCAACAGTGAACAAAATTCATCCGTTCATCGGCCATCACCACCTGTGGTTTGAAGTACAACAGATTTAGGAGAAAACAGATGACACGTTTTTAACCACCTGAGAAAACTCGCCAATCTGCAGGACGATGAACATGTGAAGAACGGTGAGAGTAACAACGCTGATGTGACCTCACCGACACCTCGTGCTTCTCCAGCGTCTCAGGTCCTGTTTATACGATGATTCCAACAGTTAACTTTAGTTGTGTTTCGGCTGGTTGCTTACACGATGGCGGCGTTTTGGGGACTGAAAACTCAATGTTTTGAAAATGGGTTTCAGAGTGCGTTTTTTTTTTTTAAAACAGCGATGTCTCCGTTGTCATGTAAACTTGCAATACGCAGTTCCTCTGAAAACGGAGACTTTCTGCACATGCTCATTACAGTTCCAGTCACTAGACATGTGCGAGGAAGTCGACCATCACAACAACAATGGCGGCCTCCCGCGCTCTGGTTGTGCTGCTCAAACTGTTTAATCTATCAGCGTGTAGATTTACTGTAGCAGCTTCACTTTGTCGTCCATCCAGACAAACATTTGTGCGGTTGCCATTTTGTTTGTTTATACATCACCGCTCTGTAGAAGGAAGCGCATGTGCGCAGGCGTGTGTCATTTCATTACAAAGTCACACCGCCACCTACGGGCCTGGCACGGATACTACAGCGCTTTGGTGATTTCTGCAGATCCGTGTGCACAGAGACTGTTATCAAAACGTTTTCATCTGAACGCAGAACTTTTTCAAAATGAAAATGAGAAGCGATTCAGTTTTCAGTCTTTGTTTTGGTGTAACCGTGAGCCCAATGCTGCGTCGCCTGACATCACTGTATCTCAGCCAAAAAGTTGCACCTGAACACACCGCAAAGACGTCAGCACGTACCTTCTGCTCCGACAAGGGGCCGACGAGGGGGGCGACGAAGAGGGGGGAACAAGGGGCAACACTGGAGGACAAACTGCTTTGACAAGGACGACAGACGCTCACTGACGGCCCAACACTGAGCAACGGCGGACCATCAGCTTGGTATGTTGCACCTTTACGTTACAGGGAAGGTTACCCACAGAGGATTACTGTAACTACCTCAGTCCAAATACAATTCCAGGACTTTTCCAGCATTTCAATGACAGTGAGAACCCAAAGTTACACCTGAGGAACAGTGTGTGACCTGTAGTTCAGACTGTAACGTGTCACAGAGTCTGTCAGCAGGTAAACTTCAGTGTTTCAGGTCATCAGTGTGGGACAGACAGGGACATACAGAGACATTGTGGGACAGACAGGGACATACAGAGATAATGTGGGACAGACAGGAAGTGAAGACACTGAATGTCTCTGTGACCTCAAAGACTAATGGACGTGTTAATCTGTGGTGGGAACATGAGGAACAAACGTACCCATAAACTGCATCTCCCACTCCCTCACGCTCTCCATCTGGACGGCGTTGAGGTCTGACAGGTCGTCGTACTCGTCCCTCAGGGCATCCTTCTCCAGGCAGAAGGTGGCGAGGCCTCTGGACGCGTCCCGACCCGCAAAGATACCGTAAGGACCGTCTGAGGACAACATGAACCATCAGTTCATCCTCTCACACATGATCCATCAGTTCATCCTCTCACACGTGATCCATCAGTTCATCCTCTCACACACGATCCATCAGTTCATCCTCTCACACACGACCCATCAGTTCATCCTCTCACACGATTTTAAAAATAAATAAAATAAACAAAATAAAAGTTGACGTACAGCCGTTATATATTTAAAAATAAATACAAATAAATTAAGTTAATTAACCTCCATTTACAGATGTGTGTCCCGTAAACCTCCATATACAGATGTGTGTCCCGTTAACCTCCATATACAGATGCGTGTCCCGTTAACCTCCATATACAGATGTGTGTCTAGTTAACCTCCATATACAGATATGTGTCTAGTTAACCTCCATATACAGATATGTGTCCCGTTAACCTCCACATACAAATGTGTGTCTAGTTAACATCCATATACAGATATGTGTCCCGTTAACCTCCATTTACAGATATGTGTCCCCTTAACCTCCATATACAGATGTGTGTCCCGTTAACCTCCATATACAGATGTGTGTCTAGTTAACCTCCATATACAGATATTTGTCTAGTTAACCTCCATATACAGATGTGTGTCTAGTTAACCTCCATATACAGATATTTGTCTAGTTAACCTCCATATACAGATGTGTGTCTAGTTAACCTCCATATACAGATATGTGTCTAGTTAACCTCCATATACAGATGTGTGTCTAGTTAACCTCCATATACAGATATTTGTCTAGTTAACCTCCATATACAGATGTGTGTCTAGTTAACCTCCATATACAGATGTGTGTCTAGTTAACCTCCATATACAGATATGTCCCGTTAACCTCCATATACAGATGTGTGTCCCGTTAACCTCCATATACAGATGTGTGTCCCGTTAACCTCCATATACAGATGTGTGTCCCGTTAACCTCCATATACAGATATGTGTCCCGTTAACCTCCATATACAGATGTGTGTCTAGTTAACCTCCATATACAGATATGTGTCTAGTTAACCTCCATATACAGATATGTGTCCCGTTAACCTCCATATACAGATGTGTGTCTAGTTAACCTCCATATACAGATATGTCCCGTTAACCTCCATATACAGATGTGTGCCCCGTTAACCTCCATATACAGATGTGTGTCTAGTTAACCTCCATATACAGATATGTGTCTAGTTAACCTCCATATACAGATATGTGTCCCGTTAACCTCCATATACAGATGTGTGTCTAGTTAACCTCCATATACAGATATGTGTCTAGTTAACCTCCATATACAGATGTGTGTCTAGTTAACCTCCATATACAGATATGTGTCCCGTTAACCTCCATACACAGATGTGTGTCTCGTTAACCTCCATATACAGATATATGTCCCGTTAACCTCCATATACAGATATGTGTCCTGTTAACCTCCATATACAGATGTGTCTAGTTAACCTCCATATACAGATGTGTGTCTAGTTAACCTCCATATACAGATGTGTGTCCCGTTAACCTCCATATACAGATGTGTGTCTAGTTAACCTCCATATACAGATATGTGTCCCGTTAACCTCCATATACAGATATGTGTCCTGTTAACCTCCATATACAGATGTGTGTCTAGTTAACCTCCATATACAGATGTGTGTCCCGTTAACCTCCATATACAGATGTGTGTCCCGTTAACCTCCATATACAGATGTGTGTCTAGTTAACCTCCATATACAGATGTGTGTCCCGTTAACCTCCATATACAGATGTGTGTCTAGTTAACCTCCATATACAGATATGTGTCCCGTTAACCTCCATATACAGATATGTGTCCTGTTAACCTCCATATACAGATGTGTGTCTAGTTAACCTCCATATACAGATGTGTGTCCCGTTAACCTCCATATACAGATGTGTGTCCCGTTAACCTCCATATACAGATGTGTGTCTAGTTAACCTCCATATACAGATGTGTGTCTAGTTAACCTCCATATACAGATATGTGTCCCGTTAACCTCCATATACAGATGTGTATCTAGTTAACCTCCATATACAGATGTGTGTCCCGTTAACCTCCATATACAGATGTGTGTCCCGTTAACCTCCATATACAGATATGTGTCCAGTTAACCTCCATATACAGATATGTGTCTAGTTAACCTCCATATACAGATGTGTGTCTAGTTAACCTCCATATACAGATGTGTGTCTAGTTAACCTCCATATACAGATATGTGTCCCGTTAACCTCCATATACAGATGTGTGTCTAGTTAACCTCCATATACAGATGTGTCTAGTTAACCTCCATATACAGATGTGTCCCGTTAACCTCCATATACAGATATGTGTCTAGTTAACCTCCATATACAGATGTGTGTCCAGTTAACCTCCATATACAGATGTGTGTCCCGTTAACCTCCATATACAGATATGTGTCTAGTTAACCTCCATATACAGATATGTGTCCCGTTAACCTCCATATACAGATGTGTCCTGTTAACCTCCATATACAGATATGTGTCTAGTTAACCTCCATATACAGATGTGTGTCTAGTTAACCTCCATATACAGATATGTGTCCCGTTAACCTCCATATACAGATATGTGTCCTGTTAACCTCCATATACAGATGTGTGTCTAGTTAACATCCATATACAGATATGTGTCCCGTTAACCTCCATATACAGATGTGTGTCCCGTTAACCTCCATATACAGATATGTGTCCCGTTAACCTCCATATACAGATATGTGTCCTGTTAACCTCCATATACAGATGTGTGTCTAGTTAACCTCCATATACAGATGTGTGTCACGTTAACCTCCATATACAGATATGTGTCCCGTTAACCTCCATATACAGATGTGTGTCTAGTTAACCTCCATATACAGATGTGTGTCACGTTAACCTCCATATACAGATATGTGTCCCGTTAACCTCCATATACAGATGTGTGTCTAGTTAACCTCCATTTACAGATATGTGTCCCGTTAACCTCCATATACAGATGTGTGTCCCGTTAACCTCCATATACAGATATGTGTCCCGTTAACCTCCATATACAGATGTGTGTCTAGTTAACCTCCATATACAGATGTGTCTAGTTAACCTCCATATACAGATGTGTCCCGTTAACCTCCATATAGATATGTGTCTAGTTAACCTCCATATACAGATGTGTGTCCAGTTAACCTCCATATACAGATGTGTGTCCCGTTAACCTCCATATACAGATATGTGTCTAGTTAACCTCCATATACAGATATGTGTCCCGTTAACCTCCTGTTAACCTCCATATACAGATGTGTGTCCAGTTAACCTCCATATACAGATGTGTGTCCCGTTAACCTCCATATACAGATATGTGTCTAGTTAACCTCCATATACAGATATGTGTCCCGTTAACCTCCATATACAGATGTGTCCTGTTAACCTCCATATACAGATATGTGTCTAGTTAACCTCCATATACAGATGTGTGTCTAGTTAACCTCCATATACAGATATGTGTCCCGTTAACCTCCATATACAGATATGTGTCCTGTTAACCTCCATATACAGATGTGTGTCTAGTTAACATCCATATACAGATATGTGTCCCGTTAACCTCCATATACAGATGTGTGTCCCGTTAACCTCCATATACAGATATGTGTCCCGTTAACCTCCATATACAGATATGTGTCCCGTTAACCTCCATATACAGATATGTGTCCCGTTAACCTCCATATACAGATATGTGTCCTGTTAACCTCCATATACAGATGTGTGTCTAGTTAACCTCCATATACAGATGTGTGTCACGTTAACCTCCATATACAGATATGTGTCCCGTTAACCTCCATATACAGATGTGTGTCTAGTTAACCTCCATATACAGATGTGTGTCACGTTAACCTCCATATACAGATATGTGTCCCGTTAACCTCCATATACAGATGTGTGTCCCGTTAACCTCCATATACAGATATGTGTCCCGTTAACCTCCATATACAGATATGTGTCCTGTTAACCTCCATATACAGATGTGTGTCTAGTTAACCTCCATATACAGATGTGTGTCACGTTAACCTCCATATACAGATATGTGTCCCGTTAACCTCCATATACAGATGTGTGTCTAGTTAACCTCCATATACAGATGTGTGTCACGTTAACCTCCATATACAGATATGTGTCCCGTTAACCTCCATATACAGATGTGTGTCTAGTTAACCTCCATTTACAGATATGTGTCCCGTTAACCTCCATATACAGATGTGTGTCCCGTTAACCTCCATATACAGATATGTGTCCCGTTAACCTCCATATACAGATGTGTGTCTAGTTAACCTCCATATACAGATGTGTCTAGTTAACCTCCATATACAGATGTGTCCCGTTAACCTCCATATAGATATGTGTCTAGTTAACCTCCATATACAGATGTGTGTCCAGTTAACCTCCATATACAGATGTGTGTCCCGTTAACCTCCATATACAGATATGTGTCTAGTTAACCTCCATATACAGATATGTGTCCCGTTAACCTCCATATACAGATGTGTCCTGTTAACCTCCATATACAGATATGTGTCTAGTTAACCTCCATATACAGATGTGTGTCTAGTTAACCTCCATATACAGATATGTGTCCCGTTAACCTCCATATACAGATATGTGTCCTGTTAACCTCCATATACAGATGTGTGTCTAGTTAACATCCATATACAGATATGTGTCCCGTTAACCTCCATATACAGATGTGTGTCCCGTTAACCTCCATATACAGATATGTGTCCCGTTAACCTCCATATACAGATATGTGTCCCGTTAACCTCCATATACAGATATGTGTCCCGTTAACCTCCATATACAGATATGTGTCCTGTTAACCTCCATATACAGATGTGTGTCTAGTTAACCTCCATATACAGATGTGTGTCACGTTAACCTCCATATACAGATATGTGTCCCGTTAACCTCCATATACAGATGTGTGTCTAGTTAACCTCCATATACAGATGTGTGTCACGTTAACCTCCATATACAGATATGTGTCCCGTTAACCTCCATATACAGATGTGTGTCTAGTTAACCTCCATTATACAGATATGTGTCCCGTTAACCTCCATATACAGATGTGTGTCCCGTTAACCTCCATATACAGATATGTGTCCCGTTAACCTCCATATACAGATGTGTGTCTAGTTAACCTCCATATACAGATATGTGTCCCGTTAACCTCCATATACAGATATGTCTAGTTAACCTCCATATACAGATATGTGTCTAGTTAACCTCCATATACAGATGTGTGTCTAGTTAACCTCCATATACAGATATGTGTCCCGTTAACCTCCATATACAGATGTGTGTCTAGTTAACCTCCATATACAGATGTGTGTGTTAACCTCCATATACAGATGTTAACCTCCATATCAGATGTGTGTCCAGTTAACCTCCATATACAGATAGTTAACCTCCATATACAGATGTGTGTCCCGTTAACCTCCATATACAGATATGTGTCCCGTTAACCTCCATATACAGATGTGTGTCTAGTTAACCTCCATATACAGATATGTGTCCCGTTAACCTCCATATACAGATGTGTGTCTAGTTAACCTCCATATACAGATATGTGTCCCGTTAACCTCCATATACAGACAGTTAACCTCCATATACAGTGTGTCCCGTTAACCTCCATATACAGATATGTGTCCCGTTAACCTCCATATACAGATGTGTGTCTAGTTAACATCCATATACAGATATGTGTCCCGTTAACCTCCATTTACAGATATGTGTCCCCTTAACCTCCATATACAGATGTGTGTCCCGTTAACCTCCATATACAGATATGTGTCTAGTTAACCTCCATATACAGATGTGTGTCTAGTTAACATCCATATACAGATATGTGTCCCGTTAACCTCCATTTACAGATATGTGTCCCCTTAACCTCCATATACAGATGTGTGTCCCGTTAACCTCCATATACAGATATGTGTCTAGTTAACCTCCATATACAGATGTGTGTCTAGTTAACATCCATATACAGATATGTGTCCCGTTAACCTCCATATACAGATATGTGTCCCGTTAACCTCCATATACAGATGTGTCTAGTTAACCTCCATATACAGATGTGTGTCTAGTTAACCTCCATATACAGATGTGTGTCCCGTTAACCTCCATATACAGATATGTGTCTAGTTAACCTCCATATACAGATGTGTGTCTAGTTAACATCCATATACAGATATGTGTCCCGTTAACCTCCATATACAGATGTGTGTCCCGTTAACCTCCATATACAGATGTGTGTCTAGTTAACCTCCATATACAGATGTGTCTAGTTAACCTCCATATACAGATGTGTCCCGTTAACCTCCATATACAGATGTGTGTCTAGTTAACCTCCATATACAGATGTGTGTCCAGTTAACCTCCATATACAGATGTGTGTCTAGTTAACCTCCATATACAGATGTGTCCCGTTAACCTCCATATACAGATGTGTGTCCCGTTAACCTCCATATACAGATGTGTGTCCCGTTAACCTCCATATACAGATGTGTGTCTAGTTAACCTCCATATACAGATGTGTGTCTAGTTAACCTCCATATACAGATATGTGTCCCGTTAACCTCCATATACAGATGTGTGTCCCGTTAACCTCCATATACAGATGTGTGTCCCGTTAACCTCCATATACAGATGTGTGTCCAGTTAACCTCCATATACAGATGTGTCTAGTTAACCTCCATATACAGATGTGTGTCCCGTTAACCTCCATATACAGATGTGTGTCTAGTTAACCTCCATATACAGATGTGTGTCTAGTTAACCTCCATATACAGATACGTGTCTAGTTAACCTCCATATACAGATGTGTGTCTAGTTAACCTCCATATACAGATATGTCTAGTTAACCTCCATATACAGATGTGTGTCTAGTTAACCTCCATATACAGATGTGTGTCTAGTTAACCTCCATATACAGATGTGTGTCTAGTTAACCTCCATATACAGATATGTGTCTAGTTAACCTCCATATACAGATATGTGTCCCGTTAACTTCCATATACAGATGTGTGTCCCGTTAACCTCCATATACAGATGTGTGTCCCGTTAACCTCCATATACAGATATGTGTCCCGTTAACCTCCAGATACAGATATGTGTCTAGTTAACCTCCATATACAGATGTGTGTCTAGTTAACCTCCATATACAGATATGTGTCCCGTTAACCTCCATATACAGATGTGTGTCTAGTTAACCTCCATATACAGATATTTGTCTAGTTAACCTCCATATACAGATGTGTCTAGTTAACCTCCATATACAGATGTGTGTCTAGTTAACCTCCATATACAGATATGTCTAGTTAACCTCCATATACAGATGTGTGTCTAGTTAACCTCCATATACAGATGTGTGTCTAGTTAACCTCCATATACAGATATGTGTCCCGTTAACCTCCATATACAGATGTGTGTCTAGTTAACCTCCATATACAGATATTTGTCTAGTTGACCTCCATATACAGATGTGTGTCTAGTTAACCTCCATATACAAATATGTGTCTAGTTAACCTCCATATACAGATGTGTGTCTAGTTAACCTCCATATACAGATATTTGTCTAGTTAACCTCCATATACAGATGTGTGTCTAGTTAACCTCCATATACAGATATGTGTCTAGTTAACCTCCATATACAGATATGTGTCCCGTTAACCTCCATATACAGATATGTGTCTAGTTAACCTCCATATACAGATGTGTGTCTAGTTAACCTCCATATACAGATATGTGTCCCGTTAACCTCCATATACAGATGTGTGTCTAGTTAACCTCCATATACAGATATTTGTCTAGTTAACCTCCATATACAGATGTGTGTCTAGTTAACCTCCATATACAGATATGTGTCTAGTTAACCTCCATATACAGATGTGTGTCTAGTTAACCTCCATATACAGATATTTGTCTAGTTAACCTCCATATACAGATGTGTGTCTAGTTAACCTCCATATACAGATATTTGTCTAGTTAACCTCCATATACAGATGTGTGTCTAGTTAACCTCCATATACAGATATGTGTCTAGTTAACCTCCATATACAGATGTGTGTCTAGTTAACATCCATATACAGATATGTGTCCCGTTAACCTCCATATACAGATATGTGTCCCGTTAACCTCCATATACAGATGTGTCTAGTTAACCTCCATATACAGATGTGTGTCTAGTTAACCTCCATATACAGATGTGTGTCCCGTTAACCTCCATATACAGATATGTGTCTAGTTAACCTCCATATACAGATGTGTGTCTAGTTAACATCCATATACAGATATGTGTCCCGTTAACCTCCATATACAGATGTGTGTCCCGTTAACCTCCATATACAGATGTGTGTCTAGTTAACCTCCATATACAGATGTGTCTAGTTAACCTCCATATACAGATGTGTCCCGTTAACCTCCATATACAGATGTGTGTCTAGTTAACCTCCATATACAGATGTGTGTCCAGTTAACCTCCATATACAGATGTGTGTCTAGTTAACCTCCATATACAGATGTGTCCCGTTAACCTCCATATACAGATGTGTGTCCCGTTAACCTCCATATACAGATGTGTGTCCCGTTAACCTCCATATACAGATGTGTGTCTAGTTAACCTCCATATACAGATGTGTGTCTAGTTAACCTCCATATACAGATATGTGTCCCGTTAACCTCCATATACAGATGTGTGTCCCGTTAACCTCCATATACAGATGTGTGTCCCGTTAACCTCCATATACAGATGTGTGTCCAGTTAACCTCCATATACAGATGTGTCTAGTTAACCTCCATATACAGATGTGTGTCCCGTTAACCTCCATATACAGATGTGTGTCTAGTTAACCTCCATATACAGATGTGTGTCTAGTTAACCTCCATATACAGATACGTGTCTAGTTAACCTCCATATACAGATGTGTGTCTAGTTAACCTCCATATACAGATATGTCTAGTTAACCTCCATATACAGATGTGTGTCTAGTTAACCTCCATATACAGATGTGTGTCTAGTTAACCTCCATATACAGATGTGTGTCTAGTTAACCTCCATATACAGATATGTGTCTAGTTAACCTCCATATACAGATATGTGTCCCGTTAACTTCCATATACAGATGTGTGTCCCGTTAACCTCCATATACAGATGTGTGTCCCGTTAACCTCCATATACAGATATGTGTCCCGTTAACCTCCAGATACAGATATGTGTCTAGTTAACCTCCATATACAGATGTGTGTCTAGTTAACCTCCATATACAGATATGTGTCCCGTTAACCTCCATATACAGATGTGTGTCTAGTTAACCTCCATATACAGATATTTGTCTAGTTAACCTCCATATACAGATGTGTCTAGTTAACCTCCATATACAGATGTGTGTCTAGTTAACCTCCATATACAGATATGTCTAGTTAACCTCCATATACAGATGTGTGTCTAGTTAACCTCCATATACAGATGTGTGTCTAGTTAACCTCCATATACAGATATGTGTCCCGTTAACCTCCATATACAGATGTGTGTCTAGTTAACCTCCATATACAGATATTTGTCTAGTTGACCTCCATATACAGATGTGTGTCTAGTTAACCTCCATATACAGATATTTGTCTAGTTAACCTCCATATACAGATGTGTGTCTAGTTAACCTCCATATACAAATATGTGTCTAGTTAACCTCCATATACAGATGTGTGTCTAGTTAACCTCCATATACAGATATTTGTCTAGTTAACCTCCATATACAGATGTGTGTCTAGTTAACCTCCATATACAGATATGTGTCTAGTTAACCTCCATATACAGATATGTGTCCCGTTAACCTCCATATACAGATATGTGTCTAGTTAACCTCCATATACAGATGTGTGTCTAGTTAACCTCCATATACAGATATGTGTCCCGTTAACCTCCATATACAGATGTGTGTCTAGTTAACCTCCATATACAGATATTTGTCTAGTTAACCTCCATATACAGATGTGTGTCTAGTTAACCTCCATATACAGATATGTGTCTAGTTAACCTCCATATACAGATGTGTGTCTAGTTAACCTCCATATACAGATATTTGTCTAGTTAACCTCCATATACAGATGTGTGTCTAGTTAACCTCCATATACAGATATGTGTCTAGTTAACCTCCATATACAGATGTGTGTCTAGTTAACCTCCATATACAGATATGTGTCCCGTTAACCTCCATATACAGATGTGTGTCTAGTTAACCTCCATATACAGATATGTGTCTAGTTAACCTCCATATACAGATGTGTGTCTAGTTAACCTCCATATACAGATATGTCCCGTTAACCTCCATATACAGATGTGTGTCCCGTTAACCTCCATATACAGATGTGTGTCCCGTTAACCTCCATATACAGATATGTGTCCCGTTAACCTCCATATACAGATGTGTGTCTAGTTAACCTCCATATACAGATATGTGTCTAGTTAACCTCCATATACAGATATGTGTCCCGTTAACCTCCATATACAGATGTGTGTCTAGTTAACCTCCATATACAGATATGTCCCGTTAACCTCCATATACAGATGTGTGCCCCGTTAACCTCCATATACAGATGTGTGTCTAGTTAACCTCCATATACAGATATGTGTCTAGTTAACCTCCATATACAGATATGTGTCCCGTTAACCTCCATATACAGATGTGTGTCTAGTTAACCTCCATATACAGATATGTGTCTAGTTAACCTCCATATACAGATGTGTGTCTAGTTAACCTCCATATACAGATATGTGTCCCGTTAACCTCCATACACAGATGTGTGTCTCGTTAACCTCCATATACAGATATATGTCCCGTTAACCTCCATATACAGATGTGTGTCTAGTTAACCTCCATATACAGATGTGTGTCTAGTTAACCTCCATATACAGATGTGTGTCCCGTTAACCTCCATATACAGATGTGTGTCCCGTTAACCTCCATATACAGATGTGTGTCTAGTTAACCTCCATATACAGATATGTGTCCCGTTAACCTCCATATACAGATATGTGTCTAGTTAACCTCCATATACAGATATGTGTCTAGTTAACCTCCATATACAGATGTGTGTCTAGTTAACCTCCATATACAGATGTGTGTCTAGTTAACCTCCATATACAGATGTGTGTCTAGTTAACCTCCATATACAGATGTGTCTAGTTAACCTCCATATACAGATATGTGTCCTGTTAACCTCCATATACAGATGTGTGTCTAGTTAACCTCCATATACAGATGTGTGTCCAGTTAACCTCCATATACAGATGTGTGTCTAGTTAACCTCCATATACAGATGTGTGTCTAGTTAACCTCCATATACAGATATGTGTCCTGTTAACCTCCATATACAGATATGTGTCTAGTTAACCTCCATATACAGATGTGTGTCTAGTTAACCTCCATATACAGATATGTGTCTAGTTAACCTCCATATACAGATGTGTGTCTAGTTAACCTCCATATACAGATGTGTCTAGTTAACCTCCATATACAGATGTGTGTCTCGTTAACCTCCATATACAGATATGTGTCCTGTTAACCTCCATATACAGATATGTGTCTAGTTAACCTCCATATACAGATGTGTGTCCCGTTAACCTCCATATACAGATATGTGTCCTGTTAACCTCCATATACAGATGTGTGTCTAGTTAACCTCCATATACAGATGTGTGTCTAGTTAACCTCCATATACAGATGTGTGTCTAGTTAACCTCCATATACAGATATGTGTCCCGTTAACCTCCATATACAGATGTGTGTCTCGTTAACCTCCATATACAGATATGTGTCCCGTTAACCTCCATATACAGATATGTGTCCTGTTAACCTCCATATACAGATATGTGTCTAGTTAACCTCCATATACAGATATGTGTCTAGTTAACCTCCATATACAGATATGTGTCCCGTTAACCTCCATATACAGATATGTGTCCCGTTAACCTCCATATACAGATATGTGTCTAGTTAACCTCCACCAATCACTGATCTCTGAGGTGGGACGGAGACAGAGGACAAAGAGGACGTCTGTGTCTTATCAGATTGATATTTAACCCTTCAGACTGGAGACACATGTGACTGTCAGCCTGTGAACTACAGTCTCACACAGTGCCCCGAGCCTTCCTGATGTTTTCTCTTCATCATCATCATCATCATCTGACCAGCATGTGAAACTCTGCAGCTTTTCTTCGTCTCATTTTGCAACACAAGAAAATAAACTGCACAGTGCAGAGACGTCCTATCAGCTCACAGATTAGATTCTGTTCTCTGACCTTACATAACCCCAGATCAGACGCCATGTCACGTCACGCCTCACCGACACACATGCTGATATCTCACTTGCTCATACTTATCACATTCAGGTTGTTTATTTAAACGCCACGACTCACCGCTGGAGAACAAACCTGTCACATCTGTGTCACATCTGTGTCAGACCTGAGTGAGCGTGGACCTCCTAAGCTGACGATGGGAACTCTGGGTAATTTACTGTCCTCCTGATATCTGAGCGACCTGCGGCGCCGGGTTTCATCTGAAATACGTCCTGAGTACTGTTTGATCGTGTCAGGTCGGGCCGCTGTGAAATTGTGTTGTCAAATTGTGTGAAATTATTGTGATGTCACTTCCTGGAGGATCTTCAAAGCTGAGCTCAAAGGTTTCAGAAGACAATAAACTAGAATAACTCATTAAAGTATTAAAACTGTGTCATAAATAAAATATATTCTACAGACGGTCCTATCGACCTGCTCATCTGCTGCTGCCATATCTCGTCACCGTCTGTAGGACCGCCTGTAGCGCAACGCTGTGACATCACTGCATGCAGACAACATGATGATGCAGAAAAAAGACCACTGTGACTGTTTTTATTTGAGAACAATTTAAACAGGATCATAAAACAGGGACGGTGCTCGGCCGCCTGCTGCAGCTGCATGTTCACAGTTCATTCATGTGAACGTTTCATCATGTGTTTGACTTTTTCTTTTCCATTTCTTGTTTTAAATAAAAAGGTGTGAGCTGTAACTGAGCTGCAGACACACACCTGTCCGACCTGTTCTGCAGGTCAGACACACACCTGTCCGACCTGTTCTGCAGCTCACATTTATTTTTATTAATCTCTGGGTGTAAAAACTAAAGAGCGGTGCTCGTGGTGCATTCACGGCCCAAACACCAGAAACAACCTGAAAACAAACTTTCTACAAACTGTTTGATATTTAAACTCAACTGAATCCACAATCAGCAGACTCAGAAATCAGTTTCCTGTCCCGCCCACATGTGGACTGATGGACACGCCGTCCCAGCCTGAAGTCCACCGTGATAAACTCCACGGTCCAATCAGCTCCTGTCGAGTCTCTACTGTAAACATGTGCGTCAGGGTGCGTGAGCCGAGTGGATTCAGGCGGTGTCAGATAGCAGCAGTGACACGTGAGCGTGTGGGGAATGTTGGCTGAATAATTATAGTTTATTACAGAGTTGATGAGGGAGTCAGACAGGCCAGACAGAATGTGGAGCGACAGAAAGAAAAACAGACGTATAAAGACTCAAGTAAAGAAACATGATCTTTGTATGTGTCGCTCTGCTCTCAGTTAACTCTCAGTTTGTTCAGGACGAGGCAGGAGGGAGGATGACGTGTGCTGCATTCAAAGACCGTGTGTTTAACGTCCTGTACTACATGTCTGCAGTATCCTGTGCTCCAGATGTTTGTTATTCTACATTATAAAACCTACTATCTGAGTTTAATGTTT
Source organism: Epinephelus malabaricus (assembly GCA_037127435.1). Classification (NCBI taxonomy): domain Eukaryota; kingdom Metazoa; phylum Chordata; class Actinopteri; order Perciformes; family Serranidae; genus Epinephelus; species Epinephelus malabaricus. The sequence continues at coordinate 43,458,896 of JANUFT010000015.1, forward strand.
GTATCTGTGAGCTCCTCTCTTCACATCACACACACTGAGACAGGAAGTGACAAAATAAGCAACAAATAAGGAACAAACACACACACACACACACACACACACACACACACACACACACACACTCCAGAGTACAGAAATAAACAAAGCTAAAATAAGACGACATTAATATATTAATATGAACTGAGTTGTTTCTTTAAGTGAAACTAAAAGAAGGAAATTATTTCAGTGACAGACATCATTAATATCATCTCTACATGTTAGGCATGTAACGATATGTCGAATTTCGCGGTGTCGGGATAAAATAAATTCTTGTTACCGTGGTGGGAATGCCACAGTAGTTATATAGCTGCGTTCTCCTACAGAGCCGGTAATATGACTGTGTGACTACATTCCCCATAATCCTTTGCATGCAACTGCACACGCAGGTGAGAGCAGACTCGTGCAGCTCAGCCTCCGACACTGACCCGTGCGTGACTGGAGGAAACAGCGAATAAAAGTTAGGAGATTGATTGTTTTTCTCTTTGGATTTTCTTCACGACCATGCGTCATAGCGAGAAGCCTTTCCGACAAGACCAAGCACTTGTCGGTAGTCCAATGTTTTCACAGTGAAAAAAAAATGATAAAGTTACACTAAAATAATGTATAACAAAGCTTTCATACGGCTTTGCACACACATTACTTTTGGATGGATTACTCGCGAATGCAGGTTCGCACAGAAATGCCACGCATATCACATGAAAGCACAGGAGCAGAGCTTTCCTCTCCTCATCTCCTGTTCTGAGAAAGTGTTAGGGTCTCCTTGATGTCAAGATTATCAACCTGGCATGAACAAACTGAGTGAATGTGTGTTTTTGAGTTTTCTATGACTTCCAGGGAAATGGCTGGACTTTATTTATTTTGGTTTTCCTTTACACACATCTCTACCCACCTCTCTCTCTCTCTCTCTCTCTCTCTCTCTCTCTCTCTCTGTGTCTCTCTGTGTATCTGTGAGTGAGGGATTGTGTGTTATTGAGTTTACATTATTTCTAATTTGTTAATTTTGTTGTTGTTGCAGGGTCTGATTGTTCTAAGTTCTGTATATTTGATGGATATTAAGACGACTCTATCCTCATAATTTGATGTCATTCAGATGACTTTCTAGTAATAGTACTACACTACTTTTGTTCAGAGTAGGTTAAAAAATACTTAATGTTTCCATTTTCATATTCTGTCACTGTAGTTTTAATTGACATGACTTTGTCATGGCACTTTAATGTCTGCCTGCCCAGCAGTAATAGGGGGGAAATGAAAGCACATGTTCAGCTGTGTGTTAATTTGTTTATGATACGCTTCCAAGTTAAAAATAACATGCTGTACAGTGTACATGCACTATGTTTGAATAAAATAGCTATTTTTAACAATAAATTTTCTCTTTTTTTCCCCTTGTATAAATATCGTGATATATCGTATCGTGAGTTTCTGGTATCGTTACATCCCTACTACATGTCACCTTTTTTTTTTTTTTTTTTTTAAATCATATTAATATTAAAACTCTGAATCGATCGCAGCAGAATCATAATAAGATTCAGAATCAATAAAATTCAATCGATACCCGACCCAGTGAATCACCACAGCAGCACCATACAGAACATACAATCTCAATATATGATCAATATATGATCCCAACAGTGACCATACGATTTCATCACAATACATTTTTGCTGTGATTTTAAATGTTTTCTGACATGCTGAGAACTGAAATAAGATAATCTGGATTATATTGTGATTTTTTTACTGTATTTAACAGTAAATTTTGTCTGTTTTCTGTTTCATTTAATAAGATTATATTTTATAGACTAAGTTTCTCTCTTCAATACTTTTTATTTTATTGCAGCAGAATTTATCTCCTGGACTGATTTTATTATTCTAGTAAACTACCACAGGTTTACTTTGTATTAGCAATATTAATCATTTATAAAAATGTACAAGATCAATACTTGGCCTCCGTCTATCGTTTCAATTTTCCCACATACAATACTGCGATACCTCCCCATCACTGACCTCATCTACACACAGTGATCAATATGTTTTACAGAGCGTCTCGTCCATCATATCAGAAATCATCCTTAAATATCTGGATCATAAAAACTTTTGTAACGTGACGGAGCTCAAACTGAACTGTAACAGATCAATGTGGAGAAATGAGACCAGTTATTTCACCCGTCATCATTGGCCTGTCACACACGATCAATATTATAATCTAATCTTTCATTTTAGGCCGTAAGGTGAATCAGAAAAAGTCTCACAGAAACTGATTTCCGCTCATACATCTGGGGACTACACGATCTTTACTTCATAAAAAAGATCGATACATGTTCAGCTAATTCAGTTTGTAGCTCATAACCCCGCAAGAGTCCTGTGATCGGGGTCGTAATTCGGCACTTGTTCCGTCAGAGCGTAATGAGATTTGGTACACGAGTGGTGGCACGGCCGTCACGTGATCGCGCTACACCAATAAGGTACCCGCATTTCGTGTCACCATGGTTTCATTCAGCAAAGGAAAACAGACCCGGAAGTCCTCAAAAGTGAGCAGAAATGAGCTGAAACAGCGCTATTCACATCGCCATGTCCATGAAACACGATGAGACAAATAGACAATAAAGTGAACTAAGCAAAATGTCTTAAAACACATTTGATTCAATACCTGGGAATAACCGACATATTATTACATAGACAACATAGCTGTCCAGTACGGAATACGAGAACGGCCATGTATTTTTTTTTTTTTTTTTTGTGTGCACTGTTATCTCGTGATAACGACTTATTATTTCGTTACCTTGATATAACAAAGATTGTTTTCCCGTGATAAGAATTAATTATCTCGTTATCTCGATATAACAAAGATTGTTTTCCCGTAATAATTGTCAAGTCTGATGATTGCGCACTGGTTAATGTGATCGTCTTGATTTCAGCCTACAACAGCTGCCGTAGTCCTGCTAGATGCCTCCTGCTGCTGCTGTTATCATTAGTCACACTTCTGCTGTTATTATACACCTATGATTATTGTCACATACCCTATATTTCCAAATAGTCGCCTGGTGGCATATAGCTGCTGGGCACCTAATAGCCGCCGGGGGTTTGACCCCATTTTGCGTATTAAACGCCGGGGCGATTATTTCCTCATTCATTCATTCATTCAAGCAGCTCGCGAGGGCTGCTCTCTCCCTGCCTGCTGAGGGACTGTTTGCACTTTTACGCACGGGTCGGTGGTGAAGTGGCGCACATGACTCGTGCTACGGACGGACGGACGGACAGACGGCCACGTATCTAAAAAAGGTAATACATCTGGCTACATCTTTCCCAAAACGTTTGTACGACAAGAGAAAAACTTTTATGAACTCTAACAAGTGATCAATGGAGCAGGGTCATGTGATCATCTCCAGTCACTGAGGAAGGGTCATGTGTTCATCTGCAGTCACTGAGGATGGGTCATGTGTTCATCTGCAGTCACTGAGGGAGGGTCATGTGATCATCTCCAGTCACTGAGGGAGGGTCATGTGTTCATCTGCTGTCACTGAGGGAAGGTCATGTGTTCATCTGCTGTCACTGAGGGAGGGTCATGTGTTCACACTGATAAGTAGAGAACAGTCCCTGATGAGATGCTTCAGTTTCATTTATGAACACGTTAGCTTCATGTTTGCAGCAGATTTTGTTTTAGCTACACGAGGTTTGGGTTGTTTTGTTGTTGTTTATTTGCTGTATTGTTTCTTTCTGTGAAATCAATAAACACGTCTATAAATAAACTTTGACGTAGCGCAGCAGAACAGTCGGTGCTCCGTCACACCGGAGTCAGTGTGACTTAAAGTCAGATTAAAACAGTTTAAGGTTTAAATGTTGGTGCAAAGTTCTTCATGCATCGGTGTAAACAGGCTACAGACAGACAGACAGAGAGACAGACAGACAGACAGAGAGACAGAGACAGACAGACAGCAGACGGTGCACTGTCTCCTGTGCACGTCAACAAGCTAACAGGCTAATGTTAGCAGGCTAGCTGCTCCTGATCTCCAGCCTCAGTAACTTTAAACTAAATAAAGTTTTAAATGTTTAATGTTAATAAAGATAAAGTCGAGACGTGTTAAAGCTCCGTCACATCAGTCACCACCCGGGAAACAGCTGAGCTACCGAGCTAACGGCTAACATCCCATTCAATAACACAGACAAAGCCCACCGAGCTAAGCTAAGCTAAGCTAAGCTAAGCTAAGCAAAGCACAGCCGATTGCGCCCAAACGTAGTGTACGGGACAGCTCACCGTGAGCGGGCACCTGAAGCTAACTGTCCCGGCCGTCCCTCCAGCCTCCTTCCGGTCCCCACACTCACCTTTACCGTAAAACTTCTTCCCGCTGGTGACGTCGAAGACCTTCATGTTGACGGCCATGAGGATGCGCGGGTTCTGGAGCCCGTCGTACTCCCGCAGCTGCTCCAGAGTGAAGTCCCGTCTCCTCATCTTAGGCAGCGCCGAGGCCTCGTCGCCCAGGGCCGCGTCGGAGACGAGCCGCCTGCCCCACCGCCGGTACACCGCGACACACACCGCCACCACCGCCACCACAATGCTGACGTTCAGCAGCATCCCGCCGAGCCCGAGCCCGTCCGACTCGTCCGCTGAACCATGGCCGCCGCTGGTGTCTACTGGTCCGCTCGAACTGTCTCCATCGTCCGCCATACTGCTCGGTTAGCGCCTACCCGCCCCGGCCACAGGCTGCGTTCACGTCCTGTCGGGAACAGCGGAACCACTGGTTGAGCGGGAGCTGAGAGGCTGTTCCAGTGTGTGCTGGGGGACCGCTCGAGTTAGGGACTGTTCTCTATGCAGCAGCGGTGTGAGGCTCGGGTCAGATCAGGCTCCGCATACACACTCTGAATGTTTACAATAAACGAAATAAGAAGGGACTGTTCTGTATGTCTCTGTAAAGGCCGGAATAACCCAGATCTCAATGTGTACACATATATATACACACACACAGATATATCTATATATATATCTATACACACACACAGATATATATATATATATATATATATATATATATACATAAAAAATAAGGACCTGAGGGAGGCGTGTCTGCAGTGACCCTCCCTCCAGCATTAATGACTTACTAGATTTTTAAAAGTTACCTTTTCATGATTAAAAGTTATGAAATAAAAAAATTAGGAAATTAAATTAAATTAATAATTAAATTAAAATTGATTTTAAAATTTCTTAAACTTTTTAAACATCTTATAAAAAGGCCTTTTTAAAAAATCTATTTAAAAAAATCAATTTAAAGCTTTTTAAAAATAAAAATATATAATGAAAAATCCATTTTTTTTTTAAAAAAAATTACAAAAATTCACTTTTTAAAAAAAAAAAAAATCACATTTTAAAGCTTTTTATACATTTTATATGAATATATATATATATATATATATATATATATATATATATATATATATATTTAAATTTAAATTCATGAATAAAGAACAGTCCCTTATGGTAAATACACAGCTGCAGCTAAGGACTCCTTTCATTATTGATTCTACTGATTGTTTTATTTGATTAATCAATGAATGATTTTATCTGCAGACATCAGCAAACAGTGAAACATGTCATCAACAGTTTCCAGGAGCCACAGTGACAGTTACGTTACCAACAGGCCAAAATACAGAAGACGACACTCAGCCAAAGGTCTTCTGATTTAATGACACAGGTAGAAAATGATAATCAAATGTGAGGAAAATGACACGATCACATCACGACACACTGAAGAACTTTAAAAGTTCTGACCCCTGGTACAGACAGACAGGCAGGTAGACAGACAGACAGACAGATGAGAGAGTGTGTGACACATGACACAGAGACCAGTTTGGTACAATCAACTGTTCCTTTATATTTTAATTCATGTTACAGACGTGTCATCAACATGCATCATCATCATCATCATCACCATCACTAAAACACTCCACGCCACACGACCGATAAAACAAATCACGTCTTCAGATCAGAGAATAACTGAAAATCATTTTTATAGTATTTACATTTTTTTCTTTAATTCAACTCTAAAAACCTTTTTATTTTTTTAAGTCACTGATGAAGGAAAGACAGGAAATGATTGAAGTGCTGACGAGCACCAAGCCTCAAACAGGAAATGAACTTCAAGCTAAAATATAGTGTCGTTTGATGACGCCAGCCTCACGCCATCGTTCCAGCAGAAACCATTAAAACTGCTCTGATTCCCGAAAACTAAAAATCTAATCACGTAAAAAGAAAAGAATAAATTATTCTACGTGCGAGTGAGCGTCAAACGGAACATTGTTCTGCAGGTCAGTCGGGGGGCGGTCCTTCACTCATTACATCACTGCAACCTGATTGTCACCATAAAATAAAACAGATGTTTGTGTTGTATGAAATGAGTACGATATGAATCAGACGGTGACACCTGGACAGGTGACAAGTCGCTGACATCATCCTCAAGTTATTAAGGCACGCAGGACGACCTGCCGTATGTTGGCAAACTAGAATCACAGCTGCAGAGGCGTCCAAACAGGGCGGAGCTCCGAACGACACTTTTGGCATCTGAGAGAAGAAGAAGGCAGAAAATGCAGGAATGCATTTTTTTTTTTTTTTGTAAACGTTATGAGCGGAGGATCGGGCGCGCAGGGTCAAGCTCGCTGCCTGCATGTCGCTTCGCTTTAAATGAAATGCACAGATAAAAACAATCTAATTAAACCACGCTCAGTGTCTCTTCATACCAAACTGTCTGCTGCTGAAAAGAGCCGCCGCTGACCTCACAGCTGCTGCCGCCGCCTCTGCACTCTACAATTGTATCCAAAGCCACGCCTACAGGAAGCAGCTTCATTTATTTGGCGCCACACTTTCCTTCTTCCCGCCTCCAGACTCGCTCTTCTTCCCGTGGGCAGCAGCGCCTGCTTTCTGGGCGTTATCTTTGGCTGTGTTCTGTGCTGTGGTGGCGGCGGCGGCGGCGGCGGCGGCGGCGGCAGCGGAGGATTTGGAGGCCTGCGTAGATTTTGAGGTAGTGTTGGAAGGATGACGCCGACGCCTTCCTTCATCCCCGGCCGAGGATGAGTGACGTCTCCTCCTGCCTCCCTCCTCTCCCATTGGGGGCTGCGAGCACAGAGGTCAGAGGTCAGAGGTCATGTGATGCATGATGACCAACAGAGACGTGTGGTCGTGACTCACCACCACCCTGAAGTCCTCCAGGTTCTTGAACTGAGACAGATGCTCCTGAAGCTTCGGGTCGATCGGCTGCTTCTTGATCTTTGAGTATTTCAGGAAGGCCCAGAACTTCTCCAGACCGTACAGCTGACCTGCATCATCATCATCATCATCAACAGTTTGTTTAAGGTTTCTAATCTGCAAAGATCAATAACTGCAGATTTTCACATTCATCTTCAAACTCTTTAATCTGTTATACAAGAGTTTAATATTTAAATCTACTGATGATGATCTGATGACATCATCTAACGCATCACTGCTGATACAGAGATCTGTGACAGGAAGTCACTGTCAGGTGCATTCTGAGCATGCTCAGTCACTCTGATGTTTGTTACCTTTCTCAAAGTCCTTGAGCGTCTCCTCCTGGAAATCCTTGAACAGGTCCAACCTGAACCTCTTCTCCAGACCGTAACTGTAGTATCTGAACAGACACTCCAGACCGTACCTGCAGACAGACCACAGACACACGTTAACCTGCAGACAGACCACAGACACATTAACCTGCAGACAGACCACAGACACACGTCAACCTGCAGACAGACCACAGACACACGTCAACCTGCAGACAGACCACAGACACACGTCAACCTGCAGACAGACCACAGACACATGTCAACCTGCAGACAGACCACAGACACACGTCAACCTGCAGATAGACCACAGACACACGTTAACCTGCAGACAGACCACAGACACACGTCAACCTGCAGACAGACCACAGACACACGTCAACCTGCAGACAGACCACAGACACGTTAACCTGCAGACAGACCACAGACACATGTTAACCTACAGACAGACCACACACACACACGTCAACCTGCAGACAGACCATAGACACACGTTAACCTGTAGACAGACCACAGACACACGTCAACCTGCAGACAGACCACACACACACGTCAACCTGCAGACAGACCACAGACACATGTTAACCTACAGACAGACCACAGACACATGTTAACCTACAGACATGTGGTCAGCTCGTGCATTCAGTAATATGACAGTAAACGTTCCACCTTAAAGTGAATGAAGTTATTTTATAGCTCTAGTTTACTGATGTATGAACAGAGGTTACATTAAACCAGAGTGACTATCCTCTACTGGCCAATCAGACTGCAGGGTTTCTAGCTCCGCCCCAACAAAGGAGGCCCCAAACACAGGTCATTAGAATCATAAACTCCAGGCGGTGGGCGGAGTCTCTGTACGAGTCGATCGTTAAAATGTGTCAGATCTTTACAGATCTGTTACAGAGCCGCGTGTGGCACAGTGATTCGCTTGGCGTCCTCTTTGCCCCGCCCCCTCTCTGTTTATCAGACCACAGATGAGAATCAGCCCCACCCTGCAGCCTCTCCACCTCACGCCCTGCTGCTGGGAGGATATTCACCAGGCAAAGAGCGGGCAGAAGCTCTGGACACAGACCCATCTGATACAGCAGGGAGTCCACGCTGAGCTGACTGAATCTGAGTAGTTATCCCAGCAGCTGAAGGTCCGCCTCCTCGAACTGTCCGCCATTTTCTGCTGTCTCACCTCAGTTTCTCTTGAAGTGAATGTGACATCACGTCAGTCACAGACGACCACAATAAAAGCAGGGACCTATCTCCACCTCAGGATTTGGATTATATTGACTCAGGACTTAAAGAACTCTGAACACTGATGAATCTCCTCTTACAAACCTCTGACCTTTGACCCTCTGATGTCAATGTAACACGTGTCTCAGCTGGTCAGTGTAAACATGTCCCACCTGAGGCTCAGAGACATGTCTGAGACAGAGCTCAGTATTTCATCATCATCCTCTCGTCCTCACCTGTAGTTCTCTTTGGCGTCTTCCAGCGCGCGCTGTTTAAACTCTTCGTACATCTTCCTGTTGAAGTTATCTCTCAGGAAAAACGACCAGAACCTGAACAGAGTGTTCATCTCCTGAGACTGGCCGATCCCCAACCGTTTCCTCTCTGAAACACACGGCGATTAAAACAAGTATCCAGTCAGTCATCAGAGAGTGCAGAGACACCATGGACCATCAGCACCTGTTCCTTATAAATCTGAGTGAATCAAACATGGAGTCAGTCACCAGAGAGCACAGAGACAGTGTCATGTCTTCAGTTATCAGGTAGATGAGAAACAGTCCATCTGACACCTGTTCCTTATAAATCTGATCTAAAGACATGATGCTGAACTGTGGCTGCTGAACTCTGAACTCTGGCTGCTAAACTCTGGCTGCTAAACTCTGGCTGCTGAACTGGCTGCTGAACTCTGGCTACTAAACTCTGGCTGCTGAACTGTGGCTGCTGAACTGGCTGCTGAACTCTGGCTACTAAACTCTGGCTGCTGAACTGTGGCTGCTAAACTGGCTGCTGAACTCTGGCTACTAAACTCTGGCTGCTAAAGTCTGGCTGCTGAACTCTGGCTACTAAACTCTGGCTGCTAAACTCTGGCTGCTAAACTCTGGCTGCTGAACTCTGGCTGCTGAACTCTGGCTGCTGAACTCTGGCTGCTGAACTCTGGCTGCTGAACTCTGGCTGCTAAACTCTGGCTGCTAAACTCTGGCTGCTAAACTCTGGCTGCTAAACTGGCTGCTGAACTCTGGCTGCTGAACTCTGGCTGCTAAACTCTGGCTGCTAAACTCTGGCTGCTGAACTCTGGCTGCTGAACTCTGGCTGCTGAACTCTGGCTGCTGAACTGTGGCTGCTAAACTCTGGCTGCTAAACTCTGGCTGCTGAACTGTGGCTGCTAAACTGGCTGCTGAACTCTGGCTGCTGAACTCTGGCTGCTGAACTGTGGCTGCTGAACTCTGGCTGCTAAACTCTGGCTGCTGAACTGTGGCTGCTGAACTGTGGCTGCTAAACTCTGGCTGCTAAACTCTGGCTGCTAAACTCTGGCTGCTGAACTGTGGCTGCTAAACTCTGGCTGCTAAACTCTGGCTGCTGAACTGTGGCTCCTAAACTCTGGCTGCTAAACTCTGGCTGCTAAACTCTGGCTGCTGAACTGTGGCTGCTGAACTATGGCTGCTGAACTGTGGCTGCTAAACTGTGGCTGCTAAACTGTGGCTGCTGAACTCTGGCTACTAAACTCTGGCTGCTGAACTCTGGCTGCTGAACTGTGGCTGCAGTAATTTGTTGCTGTCGTACCGTTCAGGCACCGTCGGAGGTACTTGTGGTATCCCTGCTGAGTGAAGCCGTTGTCTCTCAGCAGCTCGTGGGATGGATGCCAGAATTTGGGCAGAGACTGGGGGGTGCAGCCGTAACTTCCTGTCAGCGGGCCTCCTTCTGATGGAGAGGCGTTGGAGCTGCTGTAGGAGGACGGAGAAGACGACAAGACGTCAGCAAGGAAAATAATCAATGGTGAAAATAACAATCTGCTGTAGTTTTATTACATTTCTAATGTTTCCTCAGGAACAGAAACAATGTGGCTCCACTGTTACATGTTAACTGTTACATGTTATCGTAATAAACACTGAGTGTGAAGAAGTGAAGTCTTTTGTGTGAACTGAATCAGGTGAATAAAGTTTAAGAGAACAGAGCTGATGATGATGATGATGATGATGATGATGATGATGATGATGATGATGATGATGAAGAACAGAGAGGCTGACACACAGTGACAGAGGAAGGTCCTCTGCTGGACCATAAATGTGTTTCTACAGTCGGACCTGATGGACGCTGAGCGCGGCCGATGTTCTCGGGAGTCCATCACCCAGCCGATGTGAGCTTCCTGAGGAGGGTTGGAACTGTGGCGGGTCTTCTTCTTCCTCAGCGTCTGAAACAGGAAGTCACAACAACACATTGATGTGTTACAAACAGCTGATGGCGGTGAGGTGACGGGACAAGCTCTAAGTGGGTCCCCTGTCAGCTGCAGGACGTCCCTGATGACTGAGACACTGAGACTCTGCTGATGGTCTCTGGGACTTACGTCCAACTGACATATTAACTTTAAGACACTTTAGTCTCCTTATATATCTCAAATAAGAAAAACTCAGTTTCATGATGAAGTTTGACCCTTTGTAACCATGGCAACAGGTGACAGGCGACAGTGGGCGTGTCCAGTCTGGACTCTGATGTCAAACAACACCACCAAGATCTCAATCAGACAGCAGTAACCATGGAAACACGTGACGGAGACGAAGTGGGACACGTCTGTCACAGCAGAGTGAGTCCGTCAGGACTGAACGATTGTGAATAAAATGATAATCACCAATAATTTCACTGATATTCAGATCAGAATCATTGATCAGGATCATGATCAGGATTATTTATATCAGGATCATTGATCAGGATCATTGATCAGGAACACTGATCAGGATTATTTATATCAGGATCATTAATCAGGATTATTTATATCAGGATCATTTATCAGGATTATTTATATCAGGATCATTTATTGGGACCATTTATCAGGAACATTGATCAGGATTACATCAGGATCATTTATCAGGATCATTTATCAGGATCATTGATCAGGATTATTTATATCAGGATCATTTATCAGGATCATTTATCGGGATCATTTATCAGGAACATTGATCAGGATTACATCAGGATCATTTATCAGGATCATTTATCAGGATCATTGATCAGGATTATTTATATCAGGATCATTTATCAGGATCATTTATCAGGAACATTGATCAGGATTACATCAGGATCATTTATCAGGATCATGATCAGGATCTTTATCGGGATCATTCATCTGGATAATTTATCAGGAACATGGATCAGGATTATATCAGGATCATTTATCAGGATGATTCATCAGGATCATTTATCAGGGTTCTATCAGGATCATTGATCAAGATTATTTATATCAGGATCATTTATCAGGAACATTGATCAGGATTATATTGGGATAATTTATCAGGATCACTTATCAGGATGATTCAGCAGGATCATTTATCAGGATCATTCATCAGGTTCATTTATCAGGATCATTTATATCAGGATCATTTATCGGGATCATTTATATCAGGATCATTTATCGGGATCATTCACCAGGATCATTTATCGGGATTATTCACCAGGATCATTGATCAGGATCATTTATCAGGATCATTCATCAGGAACATTGATCAGGATTGTATCGGGATAATTTATCAGGATCATTGATCAGGATTATTTATATCAGGATTATTTATCAGGAACATTGATCAGGATTATATCAGGATAATTTATCGGGCTCATTCATCAGGATTATTTATCCGGATTATATATTGGGATTATTTATTGGGATCATTTATCAGGATTATATATTGGGATTATTTATTATGATTATATATTGGGATTATTTATTGGGATCATTTATCAGGATTATATATTGGGATTATTTATTGTGATTATATATTGGGATTATTTATTGGGATCATTTATCAGGATTATATATTGGGATTATTTATTGGGATCATTTATCAGGATGATATATTGGGATTATTTATCAGGATCATTTATCAGAATTATTTATTGGTATTATATATTGGGATCATTTATCAGGATCATCTATTGGGATTATTTATCAGGATTATATATTGGGATTATTTATTGGGATCATTTATCAGGATCGTTTATTGGGATTATTTATTGGGATCATTAATCAGGATTATTTATTGGGATCATTTATCAGGATTGTTTATTGGGATCATTTATCAGGATTATTTATTGGGATCATTAATCAGGATTATTTATTGGGATAATTTATTGGACTCATTTATCAGGATTATTTATTAGGATAATTTATTGGGATCATTTATCAGGATCATTTATTGGGATCATTTATCAGGATTGTTTATTGGGATTATTTATTGGGATCACCAATCAGGATTATTTATTGGGATAATTTATTGGACCCATTTATCAGGATTATTTATTCGGATAATTTATTGGGATCATTTATCAGGATTATTTATTGGAATAATTTATTGGGATCATTTATCAGGATTATTTATTGGGATCATTTATCAGGATAATTTATTGGGATAATATATCAGGATTATTTATTGGGATAATTTATTGGGATTATTTATCAGGATTGTTTATTGGGATTATATATTGGGATCATTTATCAGGATTATATATTGGGATTATTTATTGGGATAATTTCCTGTTTCTAGGGAGAAAATTTTGTTATTTTAAATGTTAGATCTCGTCTCTCACTTCATGTTCCATACTTTCATCCCTTTTCTATTCTAACAGCTCTGACCTGTCACAGCTGCTGCACAACAACAACAACAACAACCTCCTCGTTCACACTGAGGACCTTTGACATAAAACAGGATGCTGATCACAGAGAGTGTCTCTGAGCTCACCTGTCCATCGATGGTGCCGCTCTCCTTCATGACAGGGTAGAAGCGTGGCGTTTTGTTGGGGTCCTGGCGTCCAGGGGTGCGAGGCGTTCTGGGGGTTCGGGGCTGGTGAGCACTGGGCGACTCTGGGACCGTTGTAGGCAGAGAGCGGGCCAACTCTGCTTCGCTGTCCACTGACGACACACAAAGACCAGTCAGGTTCATTTATCATCACACAGCACCCATGATGTCATCAATATACACGCTGCTCTCAAACAGTATTACATGCTTCAGTTTTAAGTAAATTTTATGTAGGGTGTGGACACACACACACACACACACACACACACACACACAGAGTCTTCACATCATGAATCTTCACAAACATCAAACCGGCCTAACAAAGGCATAAGTTTAAGGAAGATCACAAACAGGAAGTTCAGCTGGTGTCAAACACAAACCCACCTGGCATGAGAGGAGGCGGGACTTCCTGGTTGGCACTGACGGGCACTTTGGGGGTGAGAGTGTCAAACTCATCTTGACTGATGAAGTTCAGCTTCTTGAAGTTCTCCGCTTCCTGCTGAGGAACAGAGAAAGGACACGAGCCGTTACAGATGGAGTAATCCACTCAAACGTATCGTCACAGACTAAACTCTGGACTGTGTATTCAGCACTGCAGGTTTTTAGTATTAGTTAAAGCTGAAACACAGATGAGTATAAAAAGATCCTGAACACTGCTCATTGTCAATGTCTCAGCTGTGCAGTCAGCAGAGCCTCAGACACATCAAACATTTGTACTGATTATTATTTTATACCTTATCAGTTGAATCGATCATCGGTTACTGTCTCAGCTTCATGAATCTTTTTTTAACCGTTTGTGTTAAGTCACATCAGTCAGCATGTGACCTGTTGTCTGTTAAAAGTCATAATAATATTCTTTCCTATCTTTTAGTGCAGCTGCTCCGAGAGCTTTTAGTTAAAAATCTTTTTAGAAAGGCGCCGGTGACGTCACTGCCTCTCCTTCAGCATCTGTCCGTCCTGAGCTGTTTGACACTGTCACAAAAGACACACAGAAACTCATCTGTGGGAGCAGATGACCCTCTGATAATGTAGCTTCACATTAGCTACCAAGCTAACGTTAACATTAATATAAAGATACATATAGCAACAACACACTTGTTTTATGAAGCACTGGGATGAAGCGCTCCTCAGTGCCCTGCTCTTTAAACACTTCGAGGAAAACCTGAATCTAACAGAGAACAGAGGTGGTGATGATGATGATGATGATGATGATGATGATGATGATGATGTCAGAAACAGAATGCATCTTCTCCTTCACTCTTCACTCATTAAACCCAACCTCCTGCTGTATCAGAGCAGTGACTCTCCCACAGGTGTCACTGATGATAAACTCTGACTTCACTTAATAAAGATTTATATGTGATAAAAAATGAACTAACCAGTAAGAGAATCTATTGATCAGAGAATCTATTGATCATATATTGATCATGTGTTGCAGCTCCGCCCTCAGATATGACCTCAGAGTATCAGTGATAACAGCAGCAGATTGGAGGTAAAGGTACCTGATAGGACGGTCTGTGTGACTCACAGCAGATGTGCAGCGGACTCTGACCGTTACACGCCACCGTCAGAAAAAACAACATCCAGGTGACCTTCGTGTGTGTGTGTGTGTGTGTGTTCAGGCGTGACATTTCCCACATGTGGCAACATCATTGATAACCTCTGATCCAACCAACAAGCTGACGCCGCCGAAAACTCAATGACAACAACCACACGTCTCTTCATTCAGCTTTTAGGTCTTTATACACACCCTTCACTACACCTGTACATAGTACACACCCTTCACTATACACACTTCACTACACCTGTACATAGTACACACACTTCACTACACCTATACAGAGAACACACACTTCACTACACCTGTAGTCTAGGAGGAACCTATACACCTGTAATACTAACAAGTCGACGAAGGACGCCATCTCCATCACCCTCCTCACTGTACTGTTCCGCCTGGAACAACAGGGGGCGTACACACTGCTGCTGTTTAACGCCATCTGACCTGCTGACTGTTTCTAACATGTCTGACCTGAGTGTAGATCACAACATCTGCCTGTGGAGAACAGTCTGTCAGGGGCCCCACTGTTCCTCCACCCTGACACTCAGCACAGGGGCCCCACTGTTCCTCCACGCTGACACTCAGCACAGGGGCCCCACTGTTCCTCCATCCTGACACTCAGGGGCCCACATGCTGGCGATGAGTGAAAGAGTCTGTGCAGACTGTGAGAGGAATGGAGCGATTATTTATTTATTTATTTATTTATTTATATGACAATTTCTGACTTGTGTTCATGTGTGAGCCTGCTCCATCTGTGAACATCACAATAAAGACATGGGAATGATTCAGTGATGAAGTCCAACTGTGTGACGGAGTGTAACGTACAGACAGACGAGGCAGCAGGTAATACAAGCAGGTCACTGGGTTCTGGAGCAGGTGTGTGTGTGTGTGTGTGTGTGTGTGTGTGTGTGTATATCACTGCAGTGGGTGATAAATAGTGGTTTATTTTTGTCATCCTCTGCAGAGTCAGACTGAACTGCTCTGTCACACTGAGCTGAAGCTCTGAGGAGACGTCTCAAACACCAGCACAGTGAACACACACACACACACACACACATACACACAACAGCACCAAACAAAAGCACCAACAGATGTAAAAACACACAGAGACAATACATCTGTGATCAGCTCCCTAATTTCATTTTAACAATTTTTTAAATCTTTTCCAATTTCTCATTTTTTTAATTTAAAAATCAGCCTCAACAATCAGCCTCAAACATTATGAGCTCTGATAGTTTAACATTATGACGATGATGTGTTAAAATCTTTGATATCTTCTTTCATTGTTTTCATGATTGTAATGTTTTTATTTTACTGTTGTTGGTTTTAATTAATCTGACCTGTGAGGACACGGTGACCTCGTTAGGAGAAGTGCCACATAAATAAAATGTATTATTAATATTATTATATGAAAGTTCAGTTTCTGTCATTCATGTAATTTTAGATTTATACGTCCTCCATGTTGGTAGAGATCTGCAGGTTAATATCTGCGGCCTGAACTCTGCTCTCTTTCTACAGCGTCTCTTTGTTCGATGTTCTCTTACCTTGCTGCACTCCACCTGCTCCTCCCCCTTCCACAGGTCCTGCTCGTAGTAAAACAGCCCGTCATTGATGGCTTTGGCGAGGTCGGCAGTTAGCTTGGCTCTGGACTCGTGGTTTCCTGTGCGGTCGCCGCCGGGGTGCTTTCGGAGATAAGGAGGGGTCTGGGTGACGATGAGGATCTTGTTGACGTCCTGGTCGTCCAGCTCGTAGTCCGAGTCGTCCTCATCGGACCAGTCGGTGAACTTGTTCTTCCTGGGCGCCATCTGCTCCATTTCTTCATCAAACAGGAAGTCCAGCTCCTCCTGGTCAGGCTCGGCGGCCTGCGGAAGAGGCTGGCGGCTGCGTGGAGGCGCCTCACCGCGCTCCTGGAACGACACGGTGAGTGAGACAGAGGTTAACGAAGGAGGAGAGGAGAAGCAGATAGATGCGAGTGGACGGCATCTGTGTTCAAAGTTAAAGGGTTAATAAAGTTTGGTTTGAGGAAACTTTATCAACCAGCAGATTTAACATGACAGACAGCGACTCCTGTTTCATCTTGTACTGTTCACAATCTGTTTAAATGGTACATGTTTTCTGAGGCTGCTGCACCTGTTGATTATATCTAACACGAACATTCTTCTTATCTGTAAAGTTAAAGTAAAACATGATGTCACAGATTTATCTTGTAGTTTGAGACAATAACTCACAGGTCCATAAACCAGGACCAGAATAGGCTCTGATGATGCATGCTCCTCTGTACCAAACATCCTCTCAGACATGGTGCAGCTGTTTTATACAATATAAATGTTCATGTGTTGTACAAAACAAGACTTAGAAAATCATTTCATTTACAACAGTATTGATCACACTGCTGTCAGCACAACACTTACAGTTTAACTATATAGTTATATGGTGAAATGAGTTCTAGTCATTTAAATGTATTCCAGTGTTTCTGTGTCATCTGGCTGGTTTTATATCAGCCTGTTCAGGTTTATACAGTACAGGCCAAAAGTTTGGACACACCTTCTCATTCAATGCGTTTTCTTTATTTTCATGACTATTTACATTGTAGATTCTCACTGAAGGCATCAAAACTATGAATGAACACATGTGGAGTTATGTACTTAACAAAAAAAGGTGAAATAACTGAAAACATGTTTTATATTCTAGTTTCTTCAAAATAGCCACCCTTTGCTCTGATTACTGCTTTGCACACTCTTGGCATTCTCTCCATGAGCTTCAAGAGGTAGTCACCTGAAATGGTTTTCCAACAGTCTTGAAGGAGTTCCCAGAGGTGTTTAGCACTTGTTGGCTCCTTTGCCTTCACTCTGCGGTCCAGCTCATCCCAAACCATCTCGATTGGGTTCAGGTCCGGTGACTGTGGAGGCCAGGTCATCTGCCGCAGCACTCCATCACTCTCCTTCTTGGTCAAATAGCCCTTACACAGCCTGGAGGTGTGTTTGGGGTCATTGTCCTGTTGAAAAATAAATGATCGTCCAACTAAACGCAAACCGGATGGGATGGCATGTCGCTGCAGGATGCTGTGGTAGCCATGCTGATTCAGTGTGCCTTCAATTTTGAATAAATCCCCAACAGTGTCACCAGCAAAACACCCCCACACCATCACACCTCCTCCTCCATGCTTCACAGTGGGAACCAGGCATGTGAAATCCATCCGTTCACCTTTTCTGCGTCTCACAAAGACACGGCGGTTGGAACCAAAGATCTCAAATTTGGACTCATCAGACCAAAGCACAGATTTCCACTGGTCTAATGTCCATTCCTTGTGTTTCTTGGCCCAAACAAATCTCTTCTGCTTGTTGCCTCTCCTTAGCAGTGGTTTCCTAGCAGCTATTTGACCATGAAGGCCTGATTCGTGCAGTCTCCTCTTAACAGTTGTTCTAGAGATGGGTCTGCTGCTAGAACTCTGTGTGGCATTCATCTGGTCTCTGATCTGAGCTGCTGTTAACTTGCGATTTCTGAGGCTGGTGACTCGGATGAACTTATCCTCAGAAGCAGAGGTGACTCTTGGTCTTCCTTTCCTGGGTCGGTCCTCATGTGTGCTAGTTTCGTTGTAGCGCTTGATGGTTTTTGCGACTCCACTTGGGGACACATTTAAAGTTTTTGCAATTTTCCGGACTGACTGACCTTCATTTCTTAAAGTAATGATGGCCACTCGTTTTTCTTTAGTTAGCTGATTGGTTCTTGCCATAATATGAATTTTAACAGTTGTCCAATAGGGCTGTCGGCTGTGTATTAACCTGACTTCTGCACAACACAACTGATGGTCCCAACCCCATTGATAAAGCAAGAAATTCCACTAATTAACCCTGATAAGGCACACCTGTGAAGTGGAAACCATTTCAGGTGACTACCTCTTGAAGCTCATCGAGAGAATGCCAAGAGTGTGCAAAGCAGTAATCAGAGCAAATGGTGGCTATGTTGAAGAAACTAGAATATAAAACATATTTTCAGTTATTTCACCTTTTTTTGTTAAGTACATAACTCCACATGTGTTCATTCATAGTTTTGATGCCTTCAGTGAGAATCTACAATGTAAATAGTCATGAAAATAAAGAAAACGCATTGAATGAGAAGGTGTGTCCAAACTTGTGGCCTGTACTGTACATATAATCAGAAATGCATAAATCAGACTGGTACAATAAAAAATAAATATAAAATAAATATACATATATATGTATATTTATTTTTTTATTGTTTTTTTGTGTTTATTTTAACAGGCCAGAAAAAACTTCAGTGCCTGAAATGTGTCAATGACCTCATGTTAGAAATCAGCTGATCACTGATGGTCGTCCTGTGACTGTGTGTTTGACATGAGGATGAGCACATGAGTTTAAGGGTTAAAGGGATGAAGGGATGAAGGGTTAAAGGGATGAAGGGTTCAAGGGATGAGGGGTTGAGGGGTTAAAGGGATGAAGGCTTTCAAGGGATGAAGGGATGAAGGGTTAAAGGGATGAAGGGTTCAAGGGATGAAGGGTTCAAGGGTTAAAGGGATGAAGGGTTCAAGGGATGAAGGGTTAAAGGGATGAATAGTCCCTTACTGAGCCCTAGTCCACACGAGCACAGGCATTTTTAAAACTGAACTGTTTTAGCCTCCAGTTTTTAAAAAATCTGCGTCCATACAAGTGGTGTAATAAAAATACCTCCATCCACATGACACCGCAAATTCCACTATCAAGCAATGTAATACACATGCCAAAGCAGTAGGTGACGATATAACTCCTAACTGTAAGGCCATTGTAGCCAATCAGAAGGCAGTAAAACGTCATCACCGGAAAAACAACAATCTCTGAACTCCCCCCCAACACCCACTCAGCAGAAAGAGTGTCGAAAATTCTGATTCATCAGCAGCTCCGTGAGAATCACTGTGTCATCATGTCACTGAGTAGCATTAGTTGTATGATACAGCCACAAAGTGCTGATATGCTGCTAAATAGCAGCAGTATTTTGTTTAGGTCCATCCTCAAATCGTCTCTCGCACACACTGGATCAGGTAATAACACAGCTGTTTTCTGTTTACGTCGCACACTGTGACATCATACAATGGAGACAAAACAAAATAACTGCGGTACATGACTGCTGACACTGGACTTTTCCAAAAAAGTTCACCCTGGACTCCGGTTACAAATAACTCCGGTTACAAGGGCCCAAAACGTGTTACGTGTGGATGAAAGGCCAAACCGTGAGCAAAGAGTCACGGTTTTATAAATATGTCAAAAATATGTCAAAGATCCTCGAGAAGGTAGTCGCAGACCAGCTGTGTGATTTCCTCCATGATAATAATTTATTTGAGGAATTTCAGTCAGGATTTAGAGTGCATCATAGCACTGAGACAGCACTAGTTAAAATTACAAATGACCTTCTGATTGCTTCAGACAAAGGACTCGTCTCTGTGCTTGTTTTGTTAGATCTTAGTGCGGCGTTTGACACAATTGACCATCAAATTCTACTGCAGAGACTGGATCACTCAAGTGGCCTAAAAGGTTCTGCACTAAGCTGGTTTAAATCTTATTTATCTGATCGTTTTCAGTTTGTTGATGTTCATAATGAATCATCCTTACGTACTAAAGTTTGTTTTGGAGTTCCACAAGGTTCTGTGCTCGGACCAATCCTATTTACTCTATATATGTTTCCTTTAGGTAACATCATTAGAAATCACTCTGTAAATTTCCATTGTTATGCGGATGATACACAGTTCTATTTATCGATGAAGCCAGAAGAAAGTAATCAATTAACTAAACTCCATAACTGCCTTAAAGACATAAAAACCTGGATGAGCACCAATTTCCTGATGTTAAATTCAGACAAAACTGAAATTATTGTTCTTGGCCCCAAACAACTCAGAGACTCTTTATCTGATGACATAGTTTCTCTAGATGGCATTGCTCTGGCCTCTAGCACTACCGTAAGAAACCTCGGAGTAACATTTGATCAAGATTTGTCTTTTAATTCTCATTTAAAACAAACCTCACGGACTGCATTTTTTCATCTGCGTAATATTGTGAAAATTAGGCCTATCCTGACCCGAAAAGATGCAGAAAAATTGGTCCATGCTTTTGTTACCTCTAGGCTGGATTACTGTAACTCTCTATTATCAGGTAGCTATAGTAAGTCCTTAAAAACTCTCCAGCTAATTCAGAATGCAGCAGCACGTGTACTAACAGGAACTAAGAAACAAGATCATATTTCTCCTGTTTTAGCTTCTCTGCACTGGCTCCCTGTAAAATCCAGAATTGAATTTAAAATCCTACTGTTAACTTAGAAAACTCTAAATGGTCAAACTCCATCATATCTTAGAGAGCACATAGTGCCATATTATCCCACCAGAACACTGCGCTCTGAGAACGCAGGGTTACTCGTGGTCCCTAAAGTCTCCAAAAGTAGATCAGGAGCCAGAGCCTTCAGCTATCAGGCTCCTCTCCTGTGGAATCATCTTCCTGTTACGGTCCGGGAGGCAGACACCGTCTCCACATTTAAGACTAGACTTAAGACTTTCCTCTTTGATAAAGCTTATAGTTAGGGCTGGCTCAGGCTTGCCCTGTACCAGCCCCTAGTTAGGCTGACTTAGGCCTAGTCTGCCGGAGGACCCCCCTATAATACACCGGGCACCTTCTCTCCTTCTCTCTCTCTCTCTCTCTCGTATCCTATTACTGCATCTTGCTAACTCGGCCATTCTGGATGTCACTAACTCGGCTTCTTCTCCGGAGCCTTTGTGCTCCACTGTCTCTCAGATTAACTCATATCACAGCGGTGCCTGGACAGCGTGACGTGTGTGGTTGTGCTGCTGCCGTGGTCCTGCCAGATGCCTCCTGCTGCTGCTGCCATCATTAGTCATTAGTCATACTTCTACTGTTTTTATACACATATGATTATTGTCACACATGTATACTGCCAGATGTTAACTTTCAACATATTGTACCAAAGTAACCAGAACTATAATTATAATACTTTGATTAATGTTGTTGTAAGCTACTGTCATTACCTGCATATCTCTCTCTCTCTCTCCCTCTCTCTCTCGCTCTCTCTCTCTCATTGTGTCATACGGATTACTGTTAATTTATTATGCTGATCTGTTCTGTACGACATCTATTGCACGTCTGTCCATCCTGGAAGAGGGATCCCTCCTCAGTTGCTCTTCCTGAGGTTTCTACCATTGTTTTCCCCGTTAAAGGGTTTTTGGGGGAGTTTTTCCTGATCAGCTGTGAGGGTCCTAAGGACAGAGGGATGTTGTATGCTGTAAAGCCCTGTGAGGCAAATTGTGATTTGTGATATTGGGCTTTATAAATAAAATTGATTGATTGAAATTGATTGATTGATTGATTGATTGATTGATTGACTGATTGAAGGGATGAAGGGATGATGGGTTAAAGGGATGAAGAGTGAGATAAAGGTTGATAAACTAATCCTCTGAGGTGAAGCCTGTGTTAAGTGCAACACACACTGCTGCCGGTGCGGTGCTGTGGCTGTCAAGTGCCGCCCCCAACACACATTGGCAGTGGCACCGTCAACACCAAAGTGTACACCCCAGCCCTTTAGGTGGCTGTACCTACACTAGTTGCCAACGGTTGCCAACTGCTAGTAACGGAAGGAAAAGAGGAAAAACTTTGAGGCAACAACAACTTGGATTTCACGGGTGAGTTTCTTATCAAAATCGTCTTATTAAAAATTTGAAAAACTTAATAACGTTAAGCATCCAGATACCCCTTTCAAAGCTGCAACCGGAGTTGATACTACGGCGGCCGAGACGTACATAAAAGGCTTTTCTCGCAGCGCCGGCTGCGCTGGAAATAGAGCAGCGGGCTGAAGCAGAGCGGCGCGGCTGGCACTGGTGTGGGTTTGTTCATAGAATATAATGGAGGTGGGCGTTCTGACGTACGGCGTATAGCGGCGGTGTGTGTTGCACTTTAGACAAGTGTGACAGTAAAGTGAAGGAGCAGCTCAGAGATGAAGATGAAGATGAAAATGAGGTGATGACATAATCAAAGTGAGAGCATGAAGTACTCAACTGTTGAGGGGAGGAGGTCAGGGTGGAGCGCTGAGGGAGAGGAAGAGCCCACAACACACACATCATCACTGACATGCTGTCGGGTGGAGCAGGATGGAGGAGGGTGGAGGATGGTGGAGAATGGTGGAGGAGGGTGGAGGGTGGAGCAGGATGGAGGAGGGTGGAGGATGGTGGAGGAGGATGGAGCAGGATGGAGGAGGATGGAGGAGGGTGGAGGATGGTGGAGAATGGTGGAGGAGGGTGGAGGGTGGAGCAGGATGGAGGAGGGTGGAGGATGGTGGAGGAGGATGGAGCAGGATGGAGGAGGATGGAGGAGGGTGGAGGATGGTGGAGGAGGATAGAAGAGGTTGGAGGAGACAAACAGGGATGATGATGAGAAAACCACAGAGAGAAAGAGGTGATGATGATGAAGAGATGAATATAAACATGTCTATCTAAGGCCTGAGTCACTGTGTACCTTTCCAGTGGGCTGACGGTGGCGTTTCTCCACCTGGATCCAGGTGTCAGGTTCAGGGTCGGGCTGGGGGGCTGTTTTGGCTGAGAGGGAGTCCTGGCTGGAGGAGCTGGGCTCAGCTGAGGAGTCCTGAGGCTCAGGAGGAGTCTTCTTCACAGGTGATGAAGCTGAATATATATAAATATATAGTTTAACACTCACCGACGGTTCACACTGAATATATACACATATATATGTGTCTATATTTATATAAATATATATATATGTGTGTATATGTTTCTATATATACACACATATATATATTTATATAAATATAGGTGTATATGTTTATATAAATATATACACACACACACACACACAAATATATATATATATATATATATATATATATATATATATATATATATAGATATATATAGATATATTTATATATATATAGAACGTGAGGGAATGTGTGTGTGTTCATGGTGATGAGGGAACGTGTGTGTGTCACTGGGTGTGGTTACATGATGGCTTCTGATTCAGAATGAAATAAATCTGAATGAAATCATTCTGAATTAAAGTCTTTCCAGGTAGTTTACATGGGAAATATTCATTCTGAATGAGGGTTTACACAGGGATCAGTTTATCGCCTTTATTTGGGTCTGCGCAAGGTTTGGGGCAGGGAAGGTTTCTGATTGGATAGGGGGCGGGGCGGATGTTACGTGTTTATGTTTACCAGAACAGAAAACACTGTAGTCCTCGCTCTGGATAACAAGATGCTTGACGACACTGTTCTTAGTGCCTTTTTCGGGCTTGTTTTGCTGATATTCTTGAAGCAGCAGTACGACAACAACCTTGTTCTGCTAATGCTTCGTCTGTCGAGGAGGAGAAGGGAGGTAGAAGGTCGAAGAAGGGAGGTAGAAGACCATGCTTCGGCAAATGGAAACTGGTGAGTGCAACCAGTCCGACTGCTCTATATCAGCCCGTTGCTATGCGCGCTGTATATGTCATCGCGCCCGAAGGGTAAGGAAACGAGCATGTGCAGAAAGACTGGAATGAACTTAAAGAGGAATGAGAGTTTACATGCACCAGTGTTTCCCATTAACTAACGAAACTATGGCGGTCCGCCATAGTTTAATTTGACCCGCCATAGTTTCTAAATAAAAGATTTAGGCTGCCGAAAGTATTGACTTCTCAGGATATAAATAATATCTCGAACGCCGTAGCGTTTTGTGCCGATGTGCTCAGGCTGTCAGATCCAGCGCTCGACAGTGGGAGCGTTTCACTCCACTAAAAATATGTGTGTGCGAACTGTAAAAAATATTTAGGGGCACATGTGCCCATAAAAAAAAAATCAGCCGAAGCAGCCTATATTTTTGTCAATAAAAAATATGATAATCTAACTGCAAATGTTGGAGGAACTCCAGTCGCCTTCCCTCTTCTCTCTTCCTCGTGTGACACGGTTATGGGCGGTTTTCCAAGCCACTGTCGGCACAATGAATCTAAGTCCCACTCCACGCCTTCTCTCCTCCCTCTTTCCAACTTGCGCAGGTAGGAGGGACGGAGGTGGGACAGACGAGTAGCTGCGCCAGCGCGCACGGTGTGCCAAACTTGCAAAATCCGCCTGGCCACACCCAGTTGGTGAAGCGCAGGTGCGCTGCGCCCCCGCCTCGCCCGGTCTGCGAAACTAGAGCCAAAAGTGTGGAGAAGAGGGATCGGGAAGCGGTGGACCTCCGGGGAAGCCTGCTCCGTTCTCCCCGCAGTTAGGGACCGTTCACCACAGTACCGCTGCTGGGCAGGGTGGAAATAAGTCCTGCAGAGTTTCAGAGGACCTGGAGAATGTTTTAGGATAGTAATAACATTATATAAGATAATCATATTGCAAAGATAATATAAGATTTAATAACATTAAAGACAAAATGAAATTGCAATACTTTTTCAAAACTTGATGATTTTACTTTTCTGTACATTTTGTATACAAATCCCCTTTGACTTTTTGTTGCTTTTTTCCCGCTGTACCGAACCCGTACCGAAGCATGACCCCCACACCAAGGTACGTACCGAACCATGACTTGTGTGTACCGTTACAACCCTAATGAGTTTATCACCATACCTTCACTTTAACACCTCTTCATTTTGGTGTCAAAGAACAATGACGGAGGAGACAAAGAATGTGAAAGAAGAATGTTGAAAGAGGAATGTAGAAGAAAGTCAAAGAAAAAGCCGACTGAGGAGGAAGAAGAATGTTAAAGTAGAAGAAGAAGAATGTTGGATGAGGAGAAAATAAAGAAACAGAAGAGGGAGAAGAATGCTGAAAAAGAAGAAGAAGAAGACAAAGAAGACAAAGAAAAAGAAGAAGACAAAGAAGAAGAAGAAAGATGAGGAGAAGAAGAGGTGAGGAAAAGCAGCAGCAGCAGCAGTAGAAGAAGAAGGATCAGAGCTGAATACTGACCAGAGTTTGTGGAGCTGAGGTTCTGTCGAGGGACGAACTCAGGACAGTTGATGAGCTGAGAGAAGTCAGTACGAGGGGAGCCGATGATGGGGGGGGGTGGGGATGGGCCAACGCTCAGGGTCAGTTTTACAGCGAACTTTATCATCCACCAGCTCCACCTCTTTACTGCTCTTCAGGGCCTGGAGATAGAGTATTGATTAAATATAATTAATAGATATTTATCACTTATTAATCATATTTATCACATGTATTATATCCAGGTTAAACACAGGTCCCTGTGAGTGAATCCCAGAGAGTAGTCAGGTCCCACAGCCTGTACCTTCACTCAGTGAGAATCTCTACAAACATTCTTCTCACAGAGCTGAAGCTCCAGGTCAGCCTGCAGAGGATGATGGTGATGGTGATGAAGATGATGATGGTGGTGGCATTACCTCCATGATGAGGCTGATGTCCATGGTGAGGGCCTGCACTCTGTGGAAGCTGGCGATGAGGGAGATGGGGAGGAAGCCCTGAGCGTCCATCTTCCTCCTCAGGAAGAAGTCTCGCTCCAGGTTGTGGAGGCTGAAGTAGTATTCACTGCAGGAGGAAGACAAGGAGGAAGAGGAAGAGGAAGAGGAAGAGGAGGAGGAGATGCATTCAGTGCTCATCAAACAGCCTGTGAATTCATCCAATCAGGATCAGAGCAATAACCAACCAACATTAACACTTTAGTTACTGTTAACTGGGACAGACTGGTTTCCAGTACCATCCACCTCTCTACTGGCACATAGCTGCTTTCACACTGCCTGGTCACAGCGAGTATATCGCTCCATTATGTTGCCTCGCTGCGCTGTATGTAAGGTAAGATTGTGGAACATGTGTGGAACACTGTGGACAGGTGTGATGTTTTTAATGTCTGTTAGAGATTTAAAGCAGCAGTTAGCAGTTAACTCAAAGAGTAACAGCAGCTGTTAGCAGTTAGTGGCTAACTCAAAGAAGAAGAACAGCAGCTGTTAGCAGTTAGCAGTTAGCAGCTAACTCAAACAACAGCAGCTGTTAGCAGTTAGCAGCTAACTCAAACAATGAGGTCCAGGAGCTCCTCACCCTCTGAGCAGAGGACGAGATCAGCCGCCATATAACAGGGATGCTAAATGATTGTTATTGACATGTGATGTCATTGTTACTGTTTATAAAGAGCTGCTGACACGTATGTTATATGTCACACTAGAGACTAACTTTTGGTTCTGTGTAAAAATACAAAGTAGACATAAAGAAGTGACGTCGTGGTGACATCTCTGTGTGAGGAGGGCTGAAGACTGTGGAATATAAGACAAGATGTGATGTGATGTCACAGACGTGTTTCAGTGTTCAGATGAGCTCCACGTCACCATCAGACAATCTGTAGTTTTATTATTCCCCTACATGTTCCTGTAAAACACAGGAAATGTAAAATCCTCTGACTTTCTCAGTCACACACACACACACACACACACACACACACACACACACACACACACACACACACACACACGTCAGTGCGTGAAGTTCGGCCTGCAGGCGGTGAACAGCCATGTCTTCATGTGTGAGTGAGCAGCCTGAATAACACTGAGGGAGACGAGAGAGGAGAAGACAGGAATGCCCCCCCCCCCCCCGCCCCCCCCAAACACAGGGTTTTTTTTTCACTTCCTGTCTCAGTATAATTCATCACCGTCCCTCTGAAGCTCTCAGACTATATTTAGAGTCAACAACATCCCCCTCCCACCCTCTGAGGCTGCTGCTGCACCCAGGACAGAGAGAACGCTGCCCCCTGCAGGACACCACCAACACACAGGACCTACACTCTGTACACACACCTGTACATCAGTCACACACCTACAACCTGCTCTGTACACACACCTGTACATCAGTCACACACCTACAACCTGCTCTGTAAACACACCTGTACATCAGTCACACACTTACAAGCTGCTCTGTACACACACCTGTACATCAGTCACACACCTACAACCTGCTCTGTACACACACCTGTACATCAGTCACACACTTACAACCTGCTCTGTACACACACCTGTACATCAGTCACACACCTACAACCTGCTCTGTACACACACCTGTACATCAGTCACACACTTACAACCTGCTCTGTACACACACCTGTACATCAGTCACACACCTACAACCTGCTCTGTACACACACCTGTACATCAGTCACACACTTACAACCTGCTCTGTACACACACCTGTACATCAGTCACACACTTACAAGCTGCTCTGTACACACACCTGTACATCAGTCACACGTCTACAACCTGCTCTGTACACACACCTGTACATCAGTCACACACCTACAACCTGCTCTGTACACACACCTGTACATCAGTCACACACTTACAACCTGCCCTGTACACACACCTGTACATCAGTCACACACCTACAACCTGCTCTGTACACACACCTGTACATCAGTCACACACTTACAAGCTGCTCTGTACACACACCTGTACATCAGTCACACGTCTACAACCTGCTCTGTACACACACCTGTACATCAGTCACACACCTACAACCTGCTCTGTACACACACCTACAACCTGCTCTGTACACACACCTGTACATGAGTCACACACCTACAACCTGCTCTGTACACACACCTGTACATCAGTCACACACTTACAACCTGCTCTGTACACACACCTGTACATCAGTCACACACTTACAACCTGCTCTGTACACACACCTGTACATCAGTCACACGTCTACAACCTGCTCTGTACACACACCTGTACATCAGTCACACACTTACAACCTGCTCTGTACACACACCTGTACATCAGTCACACGTCTACAAGCTGCTCTGTACACACACCTGTACATCAGTCACACGTCTACAAGCTGCTCTGTACACACACCTGTACATCAGTCACACACTTACAAGCTGCTCTGTACACACACCTGTACATCAGTCACACACCTACAACCTGCTCTGTACACACACCTGTACATCAGTCACACACTTACAACCTGCCCTGTACACACACCTGTACATCAGTCACACACCTACAACCTGCTCTGTACACAATGTGTTGTTTAAACGCTCTGTGCAATAACATCGTGGCGTCCATGTTGTTTCCACATTACAACTTAAACCTGATAGACACTCTGAACTCGGACCATCCAAGGAGTACATGAATGCACCATAGGCGTTGGCTGGCGGAGGTCATGGCCTGAGTTTGATTTAAACAGTCCTCGTTCTTAGTGACACTCTACACTGCAGATTTAGGAGAACTGAGAAGACGACACATCACAAACCAGAACAACAACCAGTTTAACTCAGGACTCAGGAACACTGTCCTCCTCTACATCTGTGGCTTCTGAATAATTGATCAGTTGATCCGATCACACCTGATCAGATCGATAGAGAAGAGGAGCTGCTGTTAGTGAGTGAAAGCAAACATTAGACCCACTGATGTTCAGTTTCACTTTCACTGCTCCTGACGTCCTGCTGCTGATAAACAGTTCAGCTCCAAAAACAGAACGTCTAAACATGGCGGCAGATGTTTGAGTGGTGGCAGGACGTCACAGATGAATAGCTGTGGGGGAAACCCTGAGTTAAAGATGTTTCTATCACAGTATTACTGCAGGGTCGTCAACATCAGAGGACTTAAACCTCAGTAATGTAAGACACAACATGTCGGCTCACAGTATGAAAACTGGAACCTGTAATCATGATCCAATCAGCTCTGTGATGTCACTGCAGGACGGTTCATTGGTCCATCCTGTGTACGTCTTTAATAACGTTCATCATCAGACACATTCAGCTATTAACCTCCCCCTTTACACACACACACACACACACACACACACACAGACACACATCATGTTCTCCACCAGTTTCCTTCATTAATTATGAATAAATAAGTTATTAACTGTGCTCCTGAGGAGGTGACACGTATCAATGAAGTGTTTCATTGTTTCATCAGTTGGTTTGATCTTCTTTCTGTCTGTGCTGTAAAACATCCATCGTACTGAAAGTCAGACGCCACTGCAGCTAGACTCAAACAGAAACACTCACATTTGTCGTTTGATGTATTCTTTCAGGAGCTTTTCATCCACCGTGTACATCTGGACCTTGTTTCCATCATCATAGTAATAAACCATGTTGGTGCCGAACTCTGAGGGAACCTGAACAGAGCCGTCGGACGACTGAGAGTCTCTGAAGCTCTGAGAGAATTCGTAGCGGCCTGAAGGAGCAGATACAAACATGTGTCAGAGGGTCTGAGCACTGATCAGCTGTGGCCTGCTGAAGGAAACTTTAATATTACCCTGAGGGGGAACAATGGCGGTTAACATGGTGTCAAACTAAAACCATACCTCGGCCTCGACCTCTCCCACGCCCACGTCCTTTCCCCCGGCCTCGTATTCCTCCACGAGCGCTCCCGCCGTCAGTTCTGACGCTGGTGGTGTCGTCCCCAAAATCCCGAGGCTCTCTTCTCCAACCTGACAACAAGACAACAGGAAGGCTAAGTGCGATCCTACAGATACAGCAGGTAGAGGGTCATGAGACAGGGTGAGAAAAAGTAACAGGAAGTTATCAATCAATTAATGGACGCCATTTTGAGTTGAATAAGTGAACTGTTAGGTGGTGAAATGATGACAAAGATTCTCCCTGACGACTCTGGCTGTTATTACTGTCATTATATTTACGTATCTGTGTGTTTGAGTCCAAAACACTGACAGGAAATGTGAAACAGTCAGATCGGACTTTATCTGAAGTCTGTGACATCACCTGCTGAGACAGATACACAGATCGACCACAATCGACCAGGAGAGATGTTAGTCTGTGAACTGTTATAATAACTGAGAGAAGAGATGTGATGTGTTCAATGACCTCCTGTACTGACAGTATGTGTGATGTGTTCAATGACCTCCTGTACTGCCAGTATGTGTGATGTGTTCAATGACCTCCTGTACTGTCAGTATGATGATGAGTCTCTTCTGAGTGATGAAGGCTCAGAGTTCAGACTTTGAATCAGTCTGATGAGATGTAACGACCCACTGAGAGCAGATTGATTAAAGAACATTACATTAAAACACAGTGTGCTCCCATCATGCACTGCATTAGTACGGAGACAGACGCCGACACAGAGACAGATGGTAGCTGAGACAGAGCGAAGCCAGCAGCAGAGTGAGCAAACACGACACAGACTGAAGGCGTGAACACAACACTTACTCCTGCTGCTATCATGCGCCCTGTTACTATGGAGTGTGTGATTGGGCGACATGGGGTCGGGTGAGTCGCTGGCGGGCTCTGCGTCTGAGTGTGCCGTACCCCCGCCGGGCGTCTTGTCGCCGTCGTCCGTGGACGCCTCCTCCAGCGGCAAAGAAACCCACTTACGTTTGTTACCTGGCGATGATTGCACACCGAAAACACAGCGTGAAGAGGTTTGATCCAAAACAAACAAACAAAAGAACCCGCTGGAGATCCAGTTTGGATCAAATGACATCATCAGTGTGAGTCTGTGACATAATGATCCAGTTTAACCCTTTCACCTCCTCTATACCTGCAGGCTTTGTTAAATAATACTTCACAGGGTTCCCTCACATGTTCATGGATAAAACTTCAAAACCTTCTCAGGACTTTTCAAGGACCCAAAGTCTTTGTGTTTATGTCCCTGCCGTTATTCAAACACATCAGATTCAAACTATTAAAACATCGTTTAAGAGCGCCGGCACACGTGAAGAGAGACGAACACAGGAAGACACTGAAGAAACACATGTGATGGGAAACAAAACACTGTCACACATTAACAGCTCCAGGAAATTAATCTAATGTCATGTTTCACTACATTTAAGATTACTGACACTATTTATTTCATTACACTCCACAAAATTCCAGGACTTTTCCAGGCCTAGAAAATGCTGAATCTGATTCATCTGACATCATTCTGAGTCGGATACACTAATTGAACCATCACGAGGTGAGTGACTGATGATCATTTAGGAGGTGAAATATTCCTTTAACCCTGTCAGTGATTGTCAAACAAAACAAGATGGCGACGACCAAAGTGCCAAAAACCACTGTGTGACATCACTGTAGCTGATTTCATTATTTTAAACAGTCTACGGTCGGTACGACTGAGTACGGACTCACGTTAAATCAATCTGTGTCAGAATTCAGCACATCTGAGTTCTGGCTGCGACGAGGCCACCGTAGGGGACTGCTGACACTCCAGACGTCAGAGGAAACCCGGGTCTCAGCTGGAATGCAGCGCCGTGGAAACCTTCCTTGTGTCTCGACTGACGGTGTGTCGGACACATTTTCCACTCCCACGTTTCCCACAGCAGATACGCTCTGGTTTTAATCTGTGTGACTGTCCTCACCTCTCAGTGAGGGTTCATGTCTCAGCTGCATCTCACGGGCGCAACCTGATGTGTTTATTTACACTTAGAGTCTGCATTTGTTTTTCAACAATACGTGTGTAAACATGAGGACAATGGCCAATGAAAAGGCTCCATTCTCTACAGAGTGCTGCTGATTGGACAGAGACTCTGCTCCAGTCTGTCTCAGAGCCTCACTTCACTTCTGACTCTTTATAACTACAGTTATTCTGTCGTTACACGATGACGTGGTGTGTGTCTCTTATTGGACGGCAGGGACACGATGACATGGTGTGTGTCTCTTATTGGACGGCAGGGACACGATGACGTGGTGTGTGTCTCTTATTGGACGGCAGGGACACGATGACATGGTGTGTGTCTCTTATTGGACGGCAGGGACACGATGACGTGGTGTGTGTCTCTTATTGGACGGCAGGGACACGATGACGTGGTGTGTGTCTCTTATTGGACGGCAGGGACACAATGACGTGGTGTGTGTGTCTTATTGGACGACGAGGTGGCAGCAAACATGAGATGAAGAGCAACATATGACATCATGAGAGCAGAACATGCATCAATCTGAGCGGTCCCTGATCAATACGGTTATTGACAGACATGCTTCCTGTTTGCAGCACTCGGTGAACACATTCACCTCCAGGTACACGTGAAGACTCGTTACGTCAGAGACGAGTCGTTAAGGTTGATGTTGTGGAGATGAATCATTTTGCAGGTCAGAGAAGAAACCAGTTTTAATCTGATCAATAATCAGCTGATTGGTTTACAGGACGCTGATCAACATGCTTCAGTCAGACAGAGACGATAATATAAAACATGTCCTCACCCTCACCTCCCCTCTTCTTCAGCCCGCCGCTCTTGGCGTCCTGACCCGTCTGGGACTCTCCGTCTTTGGACAGCTCTCCCAGCGGCTCCAGCTGAGCCTCCTGGTTCTCTTTGCTCTCACCGCCATCATGGCTGCTCTCAGACTTCCTCTCTGTTCGATCCCTCCTCTTCTCCTTCTCTCTGCGTGACGACGGCGGCTTCTTCCCGTTGTTGTTCAGGACATTTTGTTGTTGCTGGAAGATTTAAATCACACTGGTGAAACCTCACGAGGCTTTTTTTATTCTTACACATTCTCTTTATGAATCTGCTGAAACTTTTGTCTTCATACACAGATTAAACAGCTACAGACTGAGGTGTGTCACAGTGTCACTGTTAACACACCTACAGAACAGACTGTCTCATATTTAACTCCTCATCTACTTACAGAAATTATTTAATTTGTTGGTAAATCTCTGCTCTGACGGCTCTGTACTGTGCAGATGTTTTTGCTCCAACAGTCAGTCTGACCTACAGTCGATGGTTTCTTAACTCACTTTGAGGCAAAATGACACTAACACATCACAGACATTTTGTCACGGTGGTTGTTCTTTAAACACAGAACTGAAGATGTGTCGCACTGTTTCAAAGAAAAGAAAATAATCTTCAGACTCTCTGGTGGAAACACACACAGACATGTTACACTCCACTAAACACACTATAATTAATCTGGATGTGCTGTATGATGAAGTGAACTGAGCCTCAGAGAACACGTGTGTTTTAGTGCTCCACCTAGTGAGCAGAGATCTCAAAGATCCTCAGTCATCCACCTCAGCAACACACACAGACACACACACACAGACACACAGACACACACAGACACAGACAGACACACACAGACACAGACAGACACACACAGACACACACAGACACACACACACACACACACACACAGACACACAGACACACACAGACAGACACACAGACACACACAGACACAGACACAGACACACACACACAGTACCTCTTTGGCCAGTTCCCCAGGTGTGGGCCAGTTTGTGATGTCACTGAAGTCACTGGACTGTAACAGAGCGGACAAAGACACATGTTAACACACAGATCCATCCTGCCCCCCCCCCCCCCCATTATGGTGGTTGGATCAGTGTGTGAGGGTCAGGTGGAGTCTGAGTCCTGGTAGAAACCAGCGTAGAGGAAAAGGAGGTCAGTGCTCCGTCTGTGAACAAACAACACTGATAAACAGAGCGAGCAGTTTCCACCTGTGTGACTGTTGTAAATTTGGACAGGCTGATATGAGATCAAGGTTGAACACAGACCAGGTTACAGCTGCTCTCTGACTGCACTCCTCATATCAACCACACAGGACCATTCCTTCAGGGTATCATGGCTGTTACACAGCTGGACTGACCCTCTGAGGACACATGCTTTAAGAGACCTAAACTGGGAACTAAAGAAAACCCACCTGTTCTGAATGTATGAGTGAACACTGGTGACACTGAGCTCTGATGGACAGGACAGACACAAGTACAGCAGCTCAGAGTGTTTGCCTCAGGAGGCTGAAATACACCTGTTATTTATCTATTGATTTATTTCACACTGTTTTTGTTTATCCTTTGTTTTTATTGGACAGGACAGACTGAAGTGTCATAGGGGGACAGAGAGAGGACGTGACATGCAGCAGAGGGCCGAAGGCTGCAATCAAACACACGGACACTGTCTCTGTACGTGGGACGCCCCTCTGTCCACTGATCCCCCGGGCACAACTTTAACTATTCATTTTGTAATATATTTATATGTCGGTGTTGTTGACAACCCTTTATTTCTTAATACACATCAATGAGGTCAAAAAGAGGCGAGTGTGAGGACGTCTGTGTTTTGATTTGTGAATGTTCTTCAAAAATATATTCGGACAAAGACTTTAACACATTATCATAAAACATACATATTTATCCATTCATTAAGTCTTACAGCTGAAGAACCTGCTTTGACGCTGACGGCGACTCACTCAGTATGTTTCCATGGAAACAGTGAAGTGGAGCTACAGTCCCAGCTGGACGAGGACATCTAACTGGCCTACTGTCCTTGTCCCAGTATACAAGCACGGGAGGGGAATCCATTTATTGAGCCAAGTATGTGCGACTCCTCAACGATAGGTGGAGATATGCCCCCTTTCAGCTTGTTAGTATTGGACCTTTTTCCTGTTGACCTATTACGTCACAGACCAAACAATGGACAAACAACTTAGCTACAGTTAGCTAGCTGCTAACTGCCAGCATGGTGGACAACTTTACAGCTCTGTACATTTGGTCCGTCCAAAAAGTCACGGCTCTGGATGTAGATTTCTCCATGTTGTTACCGGCTTCTTCTTCTCTTACACATTTAATGCTATTGGACTTCCGGGTCAAAGCCCGGGGCAGAAACTGTGGAGCATGCTCAGAGCGCCTCAGCCAGTTTGGGTCTGATTGACTGTATACATGCAGGAGTCACATGATCTGGGTGTGTTAGTCCCACTGTGACACATTCACTGCAGGACCATTTCACTCACACTGACATGTTTACAGGGATTTATATAAATCTGTTTTCTCTGTCATGGAAACAGACTGACTCCATTATACTGGAGAGAAGCTGAAACCTCCTACACTCTGCAGCACACCTGAACATGTCTGACTGATGAACAGTGTAACAGGGAAGAGGAAGAATATGAGTTTTGATTTAGGGGTGAACTGTCCCTTTAAAACCAGGTGCTGAAGTAAAGGTGCTCTGTAGAGTTTACATTCAGAGGATCTCACCAACACGCCTTTATCTCTGACACATGATCACATGAACACATTTCCTTCTTCAAACATCTGAAAACCTGTTTTGTTTGTTTTTTAAAATTCGAAATTGCTCAGTGTTTACGTCCATGTTTACTGTAGTTTTCTTCTTCTTCTTCACCGTCTTTACTGACACACTGCTGAATGTTTTCCACCAGCTGTGGAGTCAAACTGAGTGAAGGAGGACACGCCCTTCAGAGACCTTCAGAAGTCATAACCTCCTCACAGCACCTCTAACCTGACAGAATGTCCATGCTAACACAGTGATAATGGTTAATAACACATCAGCTGGTCCTAACAGTGTGACTTAAGTACAGCTTCAGTGTAAATGTTGCCTTTGGCACGTGACTCCAAACATAAAAACTGTCAACAGGTCACATTCTGGATCTGTAGCTTACGATTCAAGCAAAACTCGGAGTCAGAGAGTCCCAGAGTCAGAGAGTCCCAGAGTCAGAGAGTCTCAGAGTCCCAGAGTCAGAGTCCCAGAGTCAGAGAGTCCCAGAGTCAGAGAGTCTCAGAGTCAGAGAGTCCCAGAGTCAGAGTCTCAGAGTCAGAGAGTCCCAGAGTCAGAGAGTCTCAGAGTCAGAGAGTCTCAGAGTTCCAGAGTCAGAGAGTCTCAGAGTCAGAGAGTCTCAGAGTCCCAGAGTCTCAGAGTCCCAGAGTCAGAGAGTCCCAGAGTCAGAGAGTCTCAGAGTCAGAGAGTCTCAGAGTCCAAGAGTCAGAGTCCCAGAGTCAGAGAGTCCCAGAGTCAGAGTCTCAGAGTCTGAGAGTCCCAGAGTCAGAGAATCCCAGAGTCAGAGAGCCCCAGAGTCAGAGAGTCCCAGAGTCAGAGAGTCCCAAGGTCAGTGAGTCCCAGAGTCAGAGAGTCCAAGAGTCAGAGAGTCCCAAGGTCAGTGAGTCCAAGAGTCAGAGAGTCCCAGAGTCAGAGAGTCCAAGAGTCAGAGAGTCCCAGAGTCAGAGAGTCCCAGAGTCAGTGAGCCCCAGAGTCCGAGAGTCCAAGAGTCACTGAGCCCCAGAGTCAGAGAGTCCCAGAGTCAGAGAGTCCAAGAGTCACTGAGCCCCAGAGTCAGAGAGTCCCAGAGTCAGAGAGTCCCAGAGTCAGTGAGTCCCAGAGTCAGAGAGTCCAAGAGTCAGAGAGTCCCAGAGTCAGTGAGTCCAAGAGTCAGAGAGTCCCAGAGTCAGAGAGTCTCAGAGTCAGAGAGTCCCAGAGTCAGAGTCTCAGAGTCAGAGAGTCCCAGAGTCAGAGAGTCCCAGAGTCAGAGAGTCTCAGAGTCAGAGAGTCTCAGAGTCCAAGAGTCAGAGTCCCAGAGTCAGAGAGTCCCAGAGTCAGAGTCTCAGAGTCCCAGAGTCAGAGAGTCCCAGAGTCAGAGAGTCCCAGAGTCAGTGAGTCCCAGAGTCAGTGAGTCCCAGAGTCAGAGAGTCAGAGAGTCCAAGAGTCAGAGAGTCCAAGAGTCAGAGAGTCCCAGAGTCAGAGAGTCCCAGAGTCAGTGAGCCCCAGAGTCAGTGAGCCCCAGAGTCAGAGAGTCAGAGAGTCCAAGAGTCACTGAGCCCCAGAGTCAGAGAGTCCCAGAGTCAGAGAGTCCCAGAGTCCAAGAGTCAGTGAGTCCCAGAGTCAGAGAGTCCCAAGGTCAGTGAGTCCCAGAGTCAGAGAGTCCAAGAGTCAGAGAGTCCCAAGGTCAGTGAGTCCCAGAGTCAGAGAGTCCCAGAGTCAGAGAGTCCAAGAGTCAGAGAGTCCCAGAGTCAGTGAGCCCCAGAGTCCGAGAGTCCAAGAGTCACTGAGCCCCAGAGTCAGAGAGTCTCAGAGTCAGAGAGTCCCAGAGTCAGAGTCTCAGAGTCAGAGAGTCCCAGAGTCAGAGAGTCTCAGAGTCAGAGAGTCTCAGAGTCCAAGAGTCAGAGTCCCAGAGTCAGAGAGTCCCAGAGTCAGAGTCTCAGAGTCCCAGAGTCAGAGAGTCCCAGAGTCAGAGAGTCCAAGAGTCAGAGAGTCCCAGAGTCAGTGAGTCCCAGAGTCAGTGAGTCCCAGAGTCAGAGAGTCCCAGAGTCCAAGAGTCAGTGAGTCCCAGAGTCAGAGAGTCCCAGAGTCAGAGAGTCCCAGAGTCAGAGAGCCCCAGAGTCAGTGAGTCCCAGAGTCAGAGAGTCCCAGAGTCAGAGAGTCCCAGAGTCAGTGAGTCCAAGAGTCAGAGAGTCCCAGAGTCAGAGAGTCTCAGAGTCAGAGAGTCCCAGAGTCAGAGTCTCAGAGTCAGAGAGTCTCAGAGTCCAAGAGTCAGAGTCCCAGAGTCAGAGAGTCCCAGAGTCAGAGTCTCAGAGTCCCAGAGTCAGAGAGTCCCAGAGTCAGAGAGCCCCAGAGTCAGAGAGTCCCAGAGTCAGAGAGTCCCAGAGTCAGTGAGTCCAAGAGTCAGAGAGTCCAAGAGTCAGAGAGTCCCAGAGTCAGAGAGTCCCAGAGTCAGAGAGTCCCAGAGTCAGAGAGTCCAAGAGTCACTGAGCCCCAGAGTCAGAGAGTCTCAGAGTCAGAGAGTCCCAGAGTCACTGAGCCCCAGAGTCAGAGAGTCCCAGAGTCAGAGAGTCCAAGAGTCACTGAGCCCCAGAGTCAGAGAGTCCCAGAGTCAGAGAGTCCCAGAGTCCAAGAGTCAGTGAGTCCCAGAGTCAGAGAGTCCCAGAGTCAGAGAGTCCCAGAGTCAGAGAGCCCCAGAGTCAGTGAGTCCCAGAGTCAGTGAGTCCCAGAGTCAGAGAGCCCCAGAGTCAGAGAGTCCCAGAGTCAGTGAGTCCCAGAGTCAGAGAGTCCAAGAGTCAGAGAGTCCCAGAGTCAGTGAGCCCAAGAGTCAGAGAGTCCAAGAGTCAGAGAGTCCAAGAGTCAGAGAGTCCCAGAGTCAGTGAGTCCCAGAGTCAGAGAGTCCAAGAGTCAGAGAGTCCCAGAGTCAGTGAGAAACACAGAAACACTTCCTGTTTCATCATCACCTGTGTTCTTTTTATTGTGAATTCTCTTTCAAACACTAACTTAAAACACCTGTGGTGGAAAAACTGGTTGAAAAGCAAACAGAAGAGCCAACTTCAACATTTGACTAGTGACAGATGTTAATTTCACACCCTGCACGTCGCTGCCTGGCAGAAGGTCCACTGCTGAAACACAACACACCAAGAAACATGTTGGTTTATTTACAGGTGAGGAGCGCCAACGCTCAAACACAAACCACAACCTACAACATGGTGTCAGTTTGGACTGAGCCCTGATTTCGACACACGTCACTTTATACAGATTAAACATCAGAGACAAAGTGGAGACGGGATATAAACTTTAAATGTGCAGAGTTACAACACTTCATGCTTGTGACTTCTCTAACAGAGAAATGTTGGAATGTGATTTCGACACACGACACTTTATACAGATTAAACATCAGAGACAAAAAGGAGACGTGTGAAGGGCTCTTTATCAGGATATAAACTTAAAATCTGCAGAGTTACAACACTTCATGTTTGTGACTTTTTGAGCAGAGAAATGTTGGAAGCTTTAAAAAAGATAGCAATAACCAAAGAAGCAGAGGATATTTACCTTGCTGGATTTTCTGGCTCTGGGTTTGCTGGCTCGGACGACTTTCAGAGTGTTGTGTTGATCTGCAGAGACAGGATCAATGAGTGAGAGTGACATGATGGTAGTTTTAGTTTAAACTACAGGAGTGACAGACGTCCAGCGAGCAGGCTGCTCCCCACTGGAGTAAAGAGGTGCAGTCATGTACTGTTCATGCTCTGCTGTGAAGCATTGGGGTTTTCTGTCAGTGCAGAATGAATAAATACCCTCCCCTGCCCCCAGGGACACAGCTACTCGACTAGTTGAGGGTGTTTTGTGTACAGCCGGCAGCGGTATGCGGCTGCTTCTGGGCAGGCAGTTGCATGCTGGGAGTGGCCCACTGCAGGCTGACAGTGCCTATCGCTGAGCAGAGGACAGTGGGGTTGATAAGAGACGCAGGGCACATGAATGGGTGTATGCTGAGACGTCCACCCTCTGAGCTGGTCGTACAGTAACACTTGTAAAACGATGCCTGTGCTCTCGTCAGAGTCCAATATAGCTCCCCCTGGACTCTGTGAGCTCTGACACACATTCACAACTCAAACTGCTGCAGAGCTGCTCCTTCCTTCAGATCACACATGAACCAAATGTCACCACGACTATGGCCTCATACAGCAGCCGTCTGCTCCCTCAGACATTCAGACTGAAATCAGTCATCAGCTTATCAGTCTGACATCCTACAGACAGGTATTATGCTCTAGTCATGAAGTTTAAGGCGACTGTACAGAAGAGATTAATAAAAAAGATCAGATAAATCTGGAGTGGCAGAGGACGACACATCCTGGCAAAAACACTCCTACATTTCCCATAATGCAACAGTTTGGTCCCTCACACACTCCCTGTTTGATAAACACACATGCACATGTTTAAAACTCCACAGACCCTCAGTCTGTAACAAACACTTCATGTTTTAAGTTTTTAATGTCAGGTTGAACCTGATGACATCATTATATCACATCAAAAGCGGCAGATGAACTGCATGTGTAAAATTGGTGAAGTAGCCCTTTAATATCATTTATGGGGTTAAACTTCTGATCCTGTTGTACTCAGAGTTTAAAACATCCAAAACACTGTTCAACATTTATCAGAAACAATTTGTGATCATCTGTTCAGTGTTAAAGTTTCTGTTTAACATCATTATAAAGTGAATATTGTTGAGTTTTAAACGGTTGGTTGGAGAAAAGAAATGATTTAAAAATGTCATGTCTCTCTGAGGAGGTCATGATGGACATTTTCTACAGCTGAAACGATGAAGTTAATTATTCGGATTAATAGACATAAAGTAGAAATAATCAGCAACTAATATGATAAATCAATTAACAGTTTATCAAACGAGACATGTGAAGGCATCACACTGGGCTCGGACACTGCAGTGGTATTTGGGATTCATATCTATAAATTAATCTGCACATTAGGTCACTCGATGCTTGGGTCATAGGGCACAATGATGATTTTCACAGTACAATAACCATCTCAGAAAATACCGTGTTTTCACAGTGTTACAGAATTAATCTTATTATTGTCTTAAGGAGCCTTAAAGACATAAAAACAGGTTTTTTTTTTTATTAAATTGATGTTTTATTCCTGTAATCAAAACTTGAAACCAGTTTTTAATGTTAGTGTGTGTAAAGTTTCTCTTTTCTCCACCCAGTGAGCTTTATTAGATAAGAAAATGTTCACAGTGTAACTGTCAACTCTTAAATCACAGTTTACCTCAACACACTGCTACAACTGAACGTCAGTCATAATGAACTATTTTGATAAACAATTATCTGCCATTTATAAAGGAAACATAGCAAAACAGCTGCTGGGTGTTTTTCACTTCTGTCATTTCACACATTTAAAAAACAATTTAAAAATCAACTGACAAGATTTTTAAAAATTACTTTAACTGTTTATATTGTTTCAGCTTTTTTTCTTTTGCAAAACCGTTGTGTTTTTACTGGTTGAAATAATACTGAGTTCTGTATTATACATCATTCTGAATGTTAATGATGGTGTATTTTTACATTTTTGTCAGTAAGGGACTGTTCTTTATTTATCAGAGGAGGAGGTGGCTGTTTTTATTTTGACCCTCCCTGAACCTCCAAATATTTTTCTTTGAACATCACTAAAACTTTTTACGGTAAAAAAAATAAAACAAATTTAAAAAAAATCTGCAAATAAAATTAAAGGTAAAAAAACAAAAGCAAGTGTTTAAAAGACAACATGTCACATATTGCCCTTAAAAAACAATCGTTTTAAAGAAAAAAAAAATCTTAAGAACATTCACCAAATTTTTTTAAAGAAAAATGTTGGATATTTTCTGTAAGAGATCATCATCATTTTTTAAAAAACAAGCTGCATGTTTCTTTTATAAACTTTTAAAGGACAAAAATCACCAAAGATTATTAAAGGAAACCATCCAAACCCACGGAGATAAGTTTTTCTTTTAAAATCAGCGGTAAAATAAACACAAAACACAGCTATTAAAAGTTAAATGCTCCTACCCTCAGATAGAAGTAAAATAACTGTTTGACATGCCTCCACCTTTTAGCAACATTTTAAATGAAATGTAGAATAAAGTGATTCTGATGAAATATAATATTTTAAGATCAGATTTGGTTAAGTGTGAAGTGTTTGTGGCACCTGATGTGTGTGATAAATATCTGGGTGGTTTTTAAAGACAAATGTTTTCTATAAAAAATTGTCTTGTTTTCTTTAACAATGGCTTTTTAAAGCGTTTTAAAAACTGAAAAAGAAAATCTTAAAAAAAATAATAATACTCATTAAAAATGAATTCTTAAAAAATAAAAAAACTTCCTTCTAAAAAAAAACACCTTTTAAATCTTTTTAAAAAATGTATTAAAAAACCTAATAAATAAAAAAATGACTTTTTAAAAACTGATTTTTTTTAATTACAAAATTACAAATCTTTTTTTCCTTTTTACTGTTTCAAAGTTATTTTTTAAGAATCGGCAGTGAAATAAACACCAAATACAGCTGTTTAACTTCTTGTGCCCCTCTGAGCCAAAATAAAAAACATGAGTCCCTCCCCAGAGCTAAAGTAATTATTTGACATGCCGCCGCCCCCCCCCCCCCCCATTAATAACGAACAGTCCCTTATAAATCTTTAGGTCTTATTTCCTACATACTCGCTGATGAAACATGATAAAAACAATAGTTGTATTAAATTATTTCAGCCCTAACCTGACCTGTAGTGGGTGTCCCACCTGTTGGAGCACCTTACTGAGTGTCAGCAGTGACGGAGCAGAGCAGCAGGAGGTGGGAGGAGGACCTGCAGGCTGACAGGCCATTGGACATGAGGAACGTGTCTGTACAGCAGCAGTTAGCCTTAGCTTCACTTTATACCCTCACACAGATTAAACACGAGGCTGTGTGTGGACTCGGACTGTTTCTGGCTGTGTGCCGTGTCACACCAACACCACCCACCCTCCGTCAGAGCAGGGTGAAGCTCAGGGTGAAGCTCAGTTAGCTGGTTGCAGCTAAAAGTTGAGCAGTTGTCAGAATCAACACGTGGTGCTCAGGAGCAACCCGAGCACAGCAGAGGGGGGATGGGACGGACATGCCACCATCAACACCTCCTGACATTCAGCTCCGACCACCTGATTCAACATTTAATAAGTGTTTCAATAAAGTGTGGATCAGATTAAAGTGTGTGTGTGAGTGTGTGTGTGTGAGAGAGAGAGAGAGAGAGAGCGCAGGAGGCTGTCAGAGCTGCAGAGACACGTTAACACTGCTGCTGCATGTGTGTGTGTGTGTGTGTGTGTGTGTGTGTGTGTGTGTGTGTGTGTGAGAGCTGACACCATACTGTCACTGTCACTACCTTCATCATCATCATCACATTAAGTTCACCTTTGTCCTGAGAGCTGGAGCCCACACTGCTGCTGCTCGGGACCCGTCCTGTGGTCCTCTTGGTCCACGGGTTGACTTTGGGTGGAGGAGCTTCAACAACTTTCCTCTTCACCGCCTCACCTGTCGGCTCCACCGCGCTGCCGCCGCCGCTCTCATCGTTTTCTTTATCGTTTTCTTCGCACTTGTTGTGTGTGTCCGCCTCCGAGCCTCGACTGTCCCCCGGGTCCCCTCTCTGGAGCTTCATGTCCCCCTCCTCATGTCGAGTCTCCTCGGACTTGTTTTGGTTCTGGTCCTCCGCAGCTCCGGAGCTGGCCGCTGTCAGACCCGAGCCAACCTCAGTGGACATCCTGCTAGTTTCCTACCAGCGCTCGGTGTCAAATCCAGTGTGACTCTTTGGTCCTTGTCCTCCTGTCCCGCAGAAAGTTGGTGAGGAGCTCAGGAGGAGACCGCATCCACTGCTAAACAACTTCTGGGCTGGACCTCGTTAGCCAGCTA
Source organism: Epinephelus malabaricus (assembly GCA_037127435.1). Lineage (NCBI taxonomy): Eukaryota > Metazoa > Chordata > Actinopteri > Perciformes > Serranidae > Epinephelus > Epinephelus malabaricus. The sequence continues at coordinate 43,502,897 of JANUFT010000015.1, forward strand.
AAGTTAGCCGACTAGCTCCTGAAGCTAACTGTTAGCTAAATGTTGTTGTTTTCCGCCGCGATCGACACTTTAATATCAATAAGTCGGTACCGGAGAGTCTGTAGTCCGTCACCGGGTCACCGACACACCGTCAGCTGCTCCACCCGACACTTTTCTCTGAGTTTAGTCACAAAAAAACAAAGTACAGCAGCGACCTCCTCCTCCCTGCTGTCTGACTCTGTCCACACTCCACCACGCTAACAGCTAACGGCTAACTGCTAACGGCCAGGAGCTCGTGCTGCCAGCTGCTGTAAACAGTCACTCTGCTGCCGCCCGCGGCCACACACCGGTACTGCAGCACCACAGACTGGAAGAAGAAGAAGAAGAAGAAGAAGAAGAAGAAGAAGAAGAAGAAGAAGAAGAAGAAGAAGAAGAAGAAGAAGAAGAAGAAGAAGAAGAAGAAGAAGAAGAAGAAGAAGAAGAAGAAGAAGAAGAAGAAGAAGAAGAAGAAGAAGAAGAAGAAGAATTTACTGAAATTAAAGTAATGTCACCACAAATATAATTAAGTATTTAAAGTAAAAGTACTCATAAAGCAGACCAGCCTGTTTCATGATATTATGATTATTATAATTACTGATGTTTTATTTTATGATTGTTCCTAACTCGTGAAATATCTGAGTACTAAACAAATAAATAAAATGTATTATTATTATTATTACTATTATTATTATTATCAATTCAGATTCATTCAGATTCAGATTCAGAATACTTTATTAATCCCCGGGGGGAAATTGTTTTTGTTCCAATGCTCCGTGCAAAGTAGAAATAGAAATACAGCATGAATGGAAACAAGAGATAAAGATGAAGATATAAATGAGATACTAAAATAGACAATGAAATAAATAAAATAAATATTAAAGTAGACATTAACATAAAATAAAATATTAAAGTAGACAATAAAGTAAATAAATAATAAAATAGTAAAGTAGACAATAACGTAAATAAATAATAAAATAGTAAAGTAGACAATCTGAAATATATACAATATACAATGAAATGGTTGTAGCATTATAATGAAATAAGAATGAGTAATTATATTGTGTGTTTTGTTTTATAAATAGCCAAATGAGTCCGATCATCAGAGGGAGGAGTTGTACAGTTTAATGGTCACAGGTAAGAATGACTTCCTGTGGCGCTCAGTAGTGCTTTTAGGAGCAATCAGTCTCTGGCTGAAGGTGCTCCTCAGTTCGACCAGAGCGTTGTGGAGAGGGTGAGAGCCATGCTCAAGTATCGCCCGCACCTTTGACAGCATCCTCCTGTCTGACACTGCTGTCAAAGGGTCCAGCTCCACCCCCACAACGTCACTGGCCTTTCTGATCAGCTTATTGAGTCTGTTGGCATCGGCTACTCTCAGTCTGCTGCCCCAACACACCACAGCAGACAGAATAGCACTGGCCACCACAGACTCATAAAACATCCTCAGCATAGTCCGGCAGATGTTAAAGGAGCGGAGCCTCCTCAGAAAATAGAGGCGGCTCTGTCCCTTCTTGTAAAGGACTTCAGTGTTCTTAGTCCAGTCCAGTTTATTGTCTATGAACACACCCAGATACTTGTAGTGTTCTACAATGTCCACGTTATGCCCCAGGATGGAAACTGGGGTCACTGGTGTCCTCGTTCTCCTCAGATCCACCACCAGCTCTTTTGTCTTTGTTGTGTTGAGCTGCAGGTGGTTCAGCTCACACCATGAGACAAAGTTATTCACCACAGCCCTGTATTCAGCCTCCTCACCCTTGCTGATACATCCAACTATAGCAGAGTCATCAGAAAACTTCTGAAGATGACAAGACTCTGTCTGGTAGCTGAAGTCCGTGGTGTAAAGGGTGAAGAGGAAAGGAGAGAGGACAGTACTTTGTGGGGCCCCGGTATTGCTGACCACTGTGTCTGACACACAGTGCCACAAGCGCACGTACTGTGGTCGGCCAGTGAGGTAATCCACAATCCAGGACACAAGGGGGGGATTCACCAGCATCGCCGTCAGCTTGTCACCCAGTAGAGCAGGCCTGATGGTGTTGAAAGCACTGGAGAAGTCAAAGAACGTGACCCTCACAGTGCTCCCCGGCTTGTCCAGGTGGGCGTAGATGCGGTTCAACAGGTAAATGAGGGCATCCTCAACTCCAATCCGGGGCTGGTAGGCGAACTGGAGGGGATCCAGGTGCGGCCTGACCATAGGCCTGAGCTGCTCAAGGACGAGTCTCTCCAGGGTCTTCATGATATGTGACGTCAGTGCCACCGGTCGGTAGTCCGAGAGACCGCTGGGCTGCGGTGTCTTTGGCACTGGAACGAGGCAGGACGTCTTCCATATCACAGGGACCCTCTGGAGGCACAGGCTCATGTTGAAGACACGATGAAGCACTCCACAGAGCTGTTCGGCGCAGGCTCTGAGAACCCGTGGGCTGACACCATCCGGGCCTGCAGCCTTACCAGCGGGGAGTTTGCTCAGCTGTCTCCTAACATGCAGAGGTGTAAAGAGTGCAGGTTGAGGAGGGGGAGAGTTGGAGTCCAAAGTGAGAGGAGGGCAGGTAGCATGGGAGCCAGAGGAGGTGTGAGGAGTGGGGGATGGGTGTGAGGGGCTCACCAAGTTGGATGAGGTGCTATCAGGAGGAGGAGGGGGGGTCAGAAGTGCTGGTGGCTGGAGACAGTCAGCAGGAGAGCCAACAGGGGCAGGGGCAGCAGTGTCAAACCTATTGAAGAACAGATTTAACTCATTGGCCCTAGCCACACTACCATCAGCTCCACTGCTAGTTGGTCTGTAACCGGTGATGGTCCTCATACCACTCCAGACCTCCCTCATGTTATTCTTCTGGAGTTTCCTCTCCAGCTTCCTCCTGTAGCCGTCCTTAGCCTCATTGATCTTTGCACTCAGCTCCCTCTGAATGTCCCTCAGCTCCTCCCTGTTGCCACCTCTGAAAGCCCTCTTCTTCAGGTTGAGTATGGCTTTGATGTCCTTTGTTACCCAAGGCTTGTTGTTTGGGTAGCAACACACAGTCCTTGCTGGGACAATGCCGTCCACACAGAAATTAATGTAGTCTGTAATGCACTCAGTAAGCCCATCAATGTCCTCTCCATGTGGCTCACAGAGTACATTCCAGTCAGTCACCTCAAAACAGCCCTGCAGTGCCTCATAGCAGTCCTCTGACCATGTCCTCACTGTCTTTGTGGTCACAGGCAGCCTCTTCACTAGAGGCACATAGCAGGGGGTGAGAAGCACCAAGTTGTGATCTGATCTACCCAGCGGGGGAAGGGACGTGGAGGTGTATGCATCATTTACATTAGCATACAGCAGGTCCAGGCTCTTCTCATCTCTGGTTTTACAGGTCACATACTGGGTGAATTTCGGGAGTGTCTTTTTAATGGAGACATGGTTAAAGTCACCCGAGATTATAACGAGAGCACTCGGGTGTGCAGTCTGTAGTCCGGCTATTGTGGAGTGGATGACGTCACATGCCGACGTCGGGTTAGCGGACGGGGGAATATACAAAGCCACTACAATAGCATGTGAGAATTCACGGGGTAAATAGTAAGGACGGAGGCCCACAGCTAACAGTTCAATATCCGGGCTGCAGATGCGGTCTTTGACTGTGATGTGACCAGGATTGCACCACCTGTTGTTCACGTAAACAGCAAGCCCACCTCCTTTACGCTTACCGCTCTTAGTGCAGTCCCTGTCAATGTGTTCATCACTGTAATGGTTCAGCAGGTGGAGAATTCATCGTTTAGCCTATATTTTTTATGGATAATCTGAGTCTCCAAAATAATAAAAACTGATCAACAGATAAAGAATAAACACGTACAATATTTACTACAGGGATGTAAAGCACAGGTGTAACTGTACCTCAGGGCTGTAATGAAGATCAAATCAATATCACTGATCATTTAACTGATTGATCGACAGTGAAGTTTATTGAGATAACTCTGAGAATATTCACATCACAGGGTTGAGTATCTCCCAGTGTACACAGATACACACTTCCATATATACAATACCATTCTGAGGACATCATGAGACAGAAACTGATTTATATTTATATCTCACTCAGTGACATCACTCTGTGTGCTGAACACACCTGAGTACGCAGGTACAGCAAGACCGCATGTGTGACAGACATTTAACCCGCTGTTGTTTAAATCAGTGTCGACATAAAACCTGGAACATGTCAGACATGCAAACACCACACACATGAACTCACCCAGCACACACCGACCTGAGACACATGTTGACAGAGTGAATGAGCTGAGAGAGTTTGGATGGTTTTAACAGGACGATCCCAAAGAGGCTCTAAACTATGATTTGAGTCTGTAAACTACAATCTGAGTCTGTAAACTACAAACTGTCAGCTCTCACTTTAACATCAGGACGATCCTAAAGAGTCTCTAAACTACAAACTGAGTCTGTAAACTACAAATTGAGTCTCTAAACTACAAACTGAGTCTGTAAACTACTAACTGAGTCTCTAAACTACAAATTGAGTCTCTAAACTACAAACTGAGTCTGTAAACTACAAATTGAGTCTCTAAACTACAAACTGAGTCTGTAAACTACAAACAGAGTCTCTAAACTACAAACTGAGTCTGTAAACTACTAACTGAGTCTCTAAACTACAAATTGAGTCTCTAAACTACAAACAGTCTCTAAACTATAAACTGAGTCTGTAAACTACAATCTGAGTCTCTAAACTACAAACTGAGTCTGTAAACTACAATCTGAGTCTGTAAACTACAAACTGAGTCTCTAAACTACAATCCGAGTCTGTAAACTACAATCCGAGTCTCTAAACTACAAACTGAGTCTGTAAACTAAAAATTGAGTCTCTAAACTACAAACAGAGTCTCTAAACTACAATCTGAGTCTGTAAACTACAATCTGAGTTTCTAAACTACAAAGTGTCAGGTCTTACTTTAACATCAGGACAATGATCTCAGACGACATATAAAACCACCAGGAAACATTAAAACTCAGTTTGGAATTATTTTTATTGAATTTTTTCAATCATTTTCATCAGATGTCAGAATCATTGTCAGTTATATCTGATTACAGGAGATGATTCATATTAATAAAATATACATTATTCAAAGTACTGATAAAATAAAATCAGGAGGTTATGAATATAACGGGTGCTCTGTGAGGTGCAGCACACACAGGATGGAATCACCAGGACACCGTCCCCTTAAATCATGACGAGTAAACTGATCCACTTAATGATTCTGAGTCAAGCAGAACTCTGTGGTCTAACTAACACCTGTAGAGTTCTCTGAGTGTTTATAGAGTCAGTGGGAATCGAATTGTTGGCTCACAGGGCTCAGACTACAGATGATTATCAAACAGGACCAACACTGAGAGCAGAGACGTCCACATCACGGACAAATGTCCCAGTGTTGGAGCAGATGACTCGACTCGGGCTCTGGTGTAGATGAAGGGATGTTCCTGGAGAAGACAGAAGACAACCTGTCAGACAGAAGACAACCTGTCCTCAGGGACTGTTCATTGTTTATCTTAGTGGGGGGGTGCTTAAAGAGAGAGTCATGTCCAGTTTAATTTTAAACACTGGGGAGGGACTTAAGTTTTTTATTTTACTACTGATTTTTTAAAGAAAAAATGCTCAGTTTGAGATGAGATAGACGTGTTCAAGTGAGGCTCTGCTCCCTCATACAAGTCAAACAATTTAAAAACTCAATTTAACAAGAAGAACCTTTGAAAAGTTGGTAGCAACAGTCAGAGACAATGGGGAAAACTACCAAAGCTAAAAGGTGCCGAAAAACAACCCACAGACGACGCTAATAGCGAGGCTAACGCTAGCGCCAACCAGGTGGAAGCTAGTGGTCAGCACACTGACGCTGCGCTGCCAAGCGAGATGCCAACTGCGACAGACATCATGTCTGCCATCAGCTGGCTGAGCCAAAACGTCGACTCTAGGTTTGACACACTCCAAATATCTCTCGTGGATCTGAAGCAAATAATGGCAGATGTCGAGCAAAGAGTTACTTCAAATGAGAGCAGCCTAAACGAGCATGAGTCCTGAATCAAAGCCCTGGAAGACCGGTGTGCAAGATGGGAGCACACAGCCCAATCGTTTGGCAAGAGACTGGATGACTTGGTCTCACGCTGCAGGAGGCAAAGCATTTGCATTATTGGAGTCAAAGAAGAACTGGAAAAAGGTAATCCCACAGACTTTGTTGCCAAACTCATTCTGAAGCTACTGGGAGAAGAAAACGTTGGCAACAAACCTGTCAAAGTTTTTTTTTTCCTTTCTAAGATATTTTTTGGGGCATTTTTGCCTTTTTAGATAGGACATTTGACCGTGAAGAGAGAGGTAATGACATGCAGCAAAGGGCCACAGGCTGGAGTCGAACCCGGGCTGCTGCAGCAACAACCTTGTACATGGGGCGTCTGCTCTATCCACTGAGCCACCAACGCCCTGCAAACCTGCAAAAGTTGACTGCACACACAGGGTCCGCGGCAGGGCAGCTGCAGCTGCAGCTGATGGCCCTCCCCACCAAATCATCGCACGGATCCATCATGACCCAGTCAAGGAGCACATCCTGAAGCTCTCTTCACAGGACCTTCCCGGACCTGGGTCCAGCGATAATGAAGCAATGGCAGCGATTCGACAGCATCAGATCCAGATGCAGAGCAGCGGAGCTGAGATGCAGCTTCAGATATCCAGCGACGTTTGTGGTGTTGGTCGGCTCAGACAGACGCTCATTCACCAATCCGAAGGATGCTGAGAAGTTCCTTGACGATAATAAAGTACCACGGTAGATGGATGCCCCAGTTAAAGGTACAGAGAACAGTTGAATCCCAATGCAGGTCACGACTGACTCCAGCTATGGCGTCTCGACACACATTGACATTTTGTTTATGATTCTCGTGGTAAGGAAGGGGCGGTCACAGGCACAAGTTATTATGGGAGGTTATGAGCCTCGCAGGTTAGATCTAGGTGATGTTCGTTCTCAGAGGGGAGGGAAGGAGAAGCAGAGGGCCCCGGAGGACACTATTACATTCTTGTTCTTTATGGTTCGGTTTTATTTTTGTTCATGTTCTGATGCAGCATCTACAATGGTGGAACTTCTACAGCATATTTAGGTGTAATTTATAATTATCACATGAATATGGGTGCTTGTTATGTCTTCAAATAATGGGGATATTGCAAGAATTGTGAGCTGGAACGTCAGAGGCCTGGACCATCCAGTAAAGAGAGGGAAAATATTGGCACATTTGAAAAGCTTAAAGGCTGATGTCATTTATCTACAAGAGACACACATTGGGTTGAGGATCACAAATATTCCAATCAAATTTTGGGGCTAGAGCCAGAGGAGGAGCTATTATTATTATTATTATTTTTATCATTATTATTATTATTATTAAGGAAAACGTATCATTTGATCACAGATGCACCATTGGGGATCCCAATGGCAGATTCATAATTGTATCAGGAACACTTAATGGTTTCCCAGTAACCTTGGTAAATATCTATGGTCCAAACTTTGATGATCCATAATTTTATCAAACAGTTTTGAATGGAATTCCAGATGGGGGCGACACAAACATTATAATGGGGGCGCGACTTCGACTGTATGATTGATGCCTCTTTAGACAAACACCAGTGAATAGTAAATCCAGTGAGGTGCTAAAAACATAACATACAGTCTAAACCTTGTTGATATTTGGAGGCTACATAAATAACCCCGCCACTAGAGCCTACTCCTTTTTTTACCAGTACATAATTCTTACTCAAGGATCAACTTCATGCTGTTAGACTCTAAATTGATTCCCAATGTTGTAACCTTGCATTTCAATAATATTTTTATAAGTGACCATGCTCCAGTGTCCCTTGATATCAGATTTAACCACCGTAAGAGCGCTCGTGCTTGGAGATTTGATAACACAATCTTAAAAGATAAAAGCTTCTTGAAATATATGTCAGAAAGGTTGGCCTGAAATTATACCTACAAATGATACAGGACATGTTGACGACTCGACATTATGGGAAGCTATTAAGGCAGTGCTCAGAGGCAACATCATTTCTTACATAACAGTTAGGAAAAAACAGTCAGAAAAAAGATCAGCGGAACTGGATGAGTCCATTACCGAATTAGAGAACTCATACTGAGTCTCACCAGACCACAACACCCCAAGTATGATAATCTCCCTGTGACAAGAATATAATGCAATTTTATCCTCTCAGGTCAATAAGCAGTCAAATAGAATTAAACGGATGCAATTTGAGATAGGCGATAAACCCCAGAAATTAGTAGCATGCCAACTGAGGCACATTCAAGCCTCGCGAGCTATACACAGAATAAGATCAGTTTCGGGAATGCTCCTCACAGACCCCGAAAGAAATAAACACACATTTTATGAAATTCTATTCAAAATTAAAGCTGCAAACAGCGATGAACGGGCCCTCGCACGTTCATGCAACTCGGGGGGGCTGGCAGGATGCCGGCTCTAATGATATGGCTTGTTCGTATATATGTCCTTTTAACCACAGCATGTGAATGTCAGGTAAATGAAAAAAATACGTGTCTGAAAAGACGTACTTCCTGTCGCTGCTAGGTGGCACTGTACTCTATACTGAATATTGACATACAGATCTTTTCAGGGCGGGACTGTCATCAATTCTGTGACGTTTGGGGAAGATTGGAACATGAATGCTGGAGTTACAAACCACTTCCTGTTTTTGGTGACACATGGACATTAAACATCTTGCCACAGTCACACGGATTGACGAAAACTCATGATTCTAATAACTTTTGTTCTTGAAGTCATTTTGGTGGGACAGACCAAGGTTTGAAGTCCATCGGATAAAATCTCTAGGACTAGTTCGTTAATTTACAAGCCCTGAAAATGGGCAAAAATGCACAAAAGTGGCACAAGTAAATTCAAAATGGTGGACTTCCTGTTGGGTTTCCAAGAAGCTTTTTTGTATGTCTTAGAGTGTTACAGGTGCCTACCAAGTTTCATACACGCAGGTCAAATCAGCTTCGGGGGCTGCTTAATTGAAATATTCCAGGGGGCGCTGTTGAGCCATCTTGGTGCATCAAAGCACGAAAATCACATCAGACAACAGGACTTGTGACCTGTCATGCGTATGCCACGTTTGGTGAGTTTTCAAGCATCCTGTGTCCCTTCAAAACAACATCGTGTTTAGTGGGGAATAAGGCGGCGCCAGGGTGACAGCGTTTGATGAAAACTCAAGAGCTTCATTTTTAAGTATCATCAAGGTCTAAGGACTTAGACCAGCAAGTTTGAGGTGGGTCTGATTAACCTGCTAGAAGAGGGACATCAAAGAATGTATAAAGTAGCTTTCTGTTGCCAGTAGGCGGCGCTATGGCGGTGATTCAAAATTCCTCTGTAGATGTGTTCAGGGCTGGACTGTCATCATATGTGTGAAGTTTTGGCGAGATATTCCCACGTGGAGTCAAGTTACAGCAACGTTTATCATCATGGCAAAACATTGAAGTTCACCGCCAGGCCGTGGCCACGCCCTTCTACGAAAACTCACAGTTTCGACAATAAAGTGTCATCAAGGTCTCATGGCTTTTTTCACCAAGTTTGAGGTGGATGTGGTGAAATTTGTAGGAGATGTACATTAAAGTCCAAAACATGACATTTCCTGTTGCCAGTAGGGGGCGCTATATTTATCACTAATTATTGACATGTAGATGTGTTCAGGGCGGGACTGGCATCAATCCTGTGAAGTTTGGGCAAAATTGGATCATGTATGCTGGAGTTATAAACTACTTCCTGTTTAGTGGCGAGTCCCCTAACTTTGACGCCATCCCACGGTCACACGCATTGACGAAAACTCAAAATTTTGATAACTTTTCATCTTCAAGGTCTTGGGGTGGGACGGACCAAGGTTTGGTCAAGTACATTCAAAATGGCCGACTTCCTGTTGGGTTTGGAGCATGCCACCAAGAGGCTTTTTTGTACGTCTCAGAGGGTTACATAAGCCTGCCAAGTTTCATACACGTAGGTTAAACTAGCCAATAAGTGATTAATGGTGGAGGGTTAGGGTCACACTGCAGACCCCCCCCGATAAATATAGAACAGTCCCTAATAGGAACTTTATTATCTCCAAACACAGACATAGAAATATGTTGAACATGTGCTACCTTTGATGGACAGATGAGTTTTACCGGCTCTGAAAATGTCTTGATCTTCTCTTTGGCTCCGTCAGGCTGAAACTGAGACAAAAGACGACCCACCGAAGGTCACGATACAAAAAACTTTATGTAGATGTAGATGAAGATGTCGAGTGAATTCAGTGATGTAAAGTTTCATCAGTAAACTCTACAGAATATTTAATAAAGTCAAAGTGTTGATACAAACATCAGTAAAATATTTAATAACAGTCATTATAAATCTTCATCTTCATCATCAGTTACCATGTTGTTCCACAGTCCCTTAGCCAGCTCCTCGTGGCCCTTCACTGTGAAGTGGAAACAATCTGCTGTGAAGAAGCTCAGGTCCATTGACCCGTCCTGGAGGGACACACAGACAGGTAAGAGACAGACACACAGACAAGTAAGAGACAGACACACAGACAAGTAAGAGACAGACAGACACACAGACAGACAGGTCAGAGACAGACACAGATAGACAGGTCAGAGACAGACACACAGATAAGAGACAGACAGACACACAGACAGACAGACACACAGACAGACACACAGACAATGTGTCTGTAGCAGGTTTCATTAAGGTGTAGGAGATGTGATTATTAAAGACTGTAATTACAGCGCCCCCTTCAGGCTGAGTCAGGTCAGATGTCTTCAGCAGTGTTTGAACACAGCTTCTAATCACTGGGTAAAACTTTCTGTGTCTGTGTCGCACCATCTTATGAGAGGTTATGAAAACATTTGTGAATGAAAATAATAAACCAGCAGCACAGTCTCCTCTCTGAGTAAATAATTAAAGATACATCCTGTTAAATGTGAGACTCACAGGAAGTCTGGGAGGGCCGGCCGTCTCTAAATAAGGCTGAAGAACAACAGCAAAGTCCTTTTTGAAGAAACGATCTCCGCTCAGAAGCTTCGTTAATCTGCTCTGTTAACAAGAGAAATCAGAGAGCAGAACAACATCACCACGATGTTCCCTGAGGGCTGAACACAAATTAAAACTGATGGATTATTGTCAGGATTAACAGTATTATCTTCAGTTCATGACCTCACCTGGAACTGGAGGTTCACCTGCAGCAGCTCCGTCAACTCAGTGGAGTTTTCTTCAGGTTTAACCAGACACGAGCAAAATCTCCTGTCAGCAGATTATCACACTGTTATATTATTAGATTAACATATTATCACACTGCTGGATTATTAGATTACCATATTATCACACTGTTGGATTATTAGATTATCAGATTATCACACTGTTGGATTATAAAATTATCAGATTCTCACACTGTTGGATTATTAGATTAACATATTATCACACTGTTGGATTATTAGATTAACATATTATCACACTGTTAGATTATTAGGTTATCAGATTATCACACTGTTAGATATTAGATTATCATATTATCACACTGTTGGATTATTAGATTAACATATTATCACACTGTTAGATTATTAGGTTATCAGATTATCACACTGTTAGATATTAGATTATCAGATTATCACACTGTTGGATTATTAGATTAAAATATTATCACACTGTTAAATTATTAAATTATCAGATTATTACACTGTTGGATTATTAAATTATCATATTATCACACTGTTAGATTATTAGGTTATCAGATTATCACACTGTTGGATTATTATATTATCATATTATCACACTGTTAGATTATTAGATTATCAGATTATCACACTGTTGGATTATAAAAATTAACATATTATCACACTGTTAGATTATTAGATTATCAGATTATCACACTGTTGGATTATTAGATTAACATATTATCACACTGTTAGATTATTAGATTATCAGATTCTCACACTGTTGAATTATTTGATTATCATATTATCACACTGTTGGATTATTAAATTATCATATTATCACACTGTCCGATTATTAGATTACCACACTATTGTATTATTAGATTAACATATTATCACACTGTTGAATTATTAGATTTTCAGATTATCACACTGTTGGATTATTAGATTATCAGGTTATGACACTGTTAGATTATTAGATTATCAGATTATCACACTGTGGGATTATTAGATTAACATATTATCACACTGTTAGATTATTAGATTATCAGATTATCACACTGTTAGATTATTAGATTATGAGATTCTCACACTGTTGGATTATTAGATTAACATATTATCACACTGTTAGATTATTAGATTATCATATTATCACACTGTTGGATTTTTAGATTATCAGATTATCACACTGTTGGATTATTAGATTATCACACTGTTGGATTATTTGATTATCATATTATCACACTGTTTATTATTAGATTATAAGATTATCACACTGTTGGATTATTAGGGTATCGGATTAACAGATTATTAGATTTTTTTCGAAAAAAGGGATAGATTTTCTGATTGGCGTGATGTAAAGACAGGTGAGGAGAGGTGACGACAGGTGAGGACACGTAAAGACAGGTGAGGACAGGTAAAGACAGGTGATGAGGACAGGTGAGGAGATGTGAGTACAGGTAAGGACAGGTGAGGACAGGTAAAGACAGGTGAGTACAGGTAAGTACAGGTAAAGACAGGTGATGAGGACTGTTGAGTACAGGTGAGGACAGGTGAGGAGAGGTAAAGACAGGTGAGGACAGGTGAGTACAGCTAAAAACAGGTGATGAGGACATGTGAGTACAGGTGAGGACAGGCGAGGACAGGTGAGTACAGGTAAGGACAGGTGAGGAGAGGAAAGACAGGTGAGGACAGGTATAAACAGGTTAATGTAAGGTAACCTTTGCAGCTGACAGCCCAGAGTGGGTCTCTGAACTTCTCTGAGAGGCTTCATGGGAAGAATCTGCACCACGTTGACGATGGTCCTGGGGATCTGAAACCAGAGGAACACCTTCAGTGACATCACTTCCTGTCTCTGTCTGTCACATCTGAGAGTTTCAGTCAAACTGAAGAACAGTCAACTTTCACACTGACAGTATTCAGACATGTCTCAGGTGAAGAGTTGAACCTGTCTTTACTGTGTATCATGTTTTATGACATAACTGGAGACAGATGAATTTGTCTTCTGATCAACATGTCGTTAATGACAGCATTAATCTAAATTCATGTTCTCACTGAGCTCTGAACTCATATACTCACAACTGTAAAACTTCAGTTAGTAGCCCCGGGATATTGTTTACTGTAATCACTGAACTCTACAGGCCTGTATTTGACACAGGCTTTAAATTCTTTCACACCAAACTGTTTGTCAGCAAAGATCAGGAAATACAACCAGCCTGTTGATTTAAACCAGTCTGAATATTTCTGTATAAAATCTGGCTTCAGATAATGTATCAATTATTAATCATTAATCTGATCGAACTCTGAAAGACATCAGAACGGATTACAGCTCCTGACATCCTAACACAACCCCACTTTATCCTGTTAAACGCTTTATCCTGTTAAACACTTTATCCTGTTAAACGCTTTATCCTGTTAAACAGTTTATCCTGTTAAACACTTTATCCTGTTAAACGGTTTATCCTGTTAGAACACTTTATCCTGTAAAACGCTTTATCCTGTTAAAAGCTTTATCCTGTTAAACACTTTATCCTGTTAAAACACTTTATCCTGTTAAAACGCTTTATCCTGTTAAACACTTTATCCTGTTAAACGATTTATCCTGTTAAACGCTTTATCCTGTTAAAACGCTTTATCCTGTTAAACGGTTTATCCTGTTAAACACTTTATCCTGTTAAACAGTTTATCCTGTTAAACGGTTTATCCTGTTAAAACACTTTATCCTGTTAAAACGCTTTATCCTGTTAAAAGCTTTATACTGTTAAACGCTTTATCCTGTTAAAACGCTTTATCCTGTTAAAACGCTTTATCCTGTTGAACACTTTATCCTGTTAAACGATTTATCCTGTTAAAACGCTTTATCCTGTTAAAACGCTTTATCCTGTTAAACGGTTTATCCTGTTAAAACACTTTATCCTGTGAAAAGCTTTATCCTGTTAAACACTTTATCCTGTTAAAACGCTTTATCCTGTTAAAACGCTTTATCCTGTTAACCACTTTATCCTGTTAAAACGCTTTATCCTGTTAAAACGCTTTATCCTGTTAAACACTTTATCCTGTTAAACACTTTATCCTGTTAAAACGCTTTATCCTGTTAAAACGCTTTATCCTGTTAAACACTTTATCCTGTTAAACACTTTATCCTGTTAAAACGCTTTATCCTGTTAAAAGCTTTATCCTGTTAAACACTTTATCCTGTTAAAACGCTTTATCCTGTTGAACGGTTTATCCTGTTAAAACGCTTTATCCTGTTAAAACACTTTATCCTGTAAAACGCTTTATCCTGTTAAAAGCTTTATCCTGTTAAAACACTTTATCCTGTTAAAACGCTTTATCCTGTTAAAACGCTTTATCCTGTTAAACACTTTATCCTGTTAAAATGCTTTATCCTGTTAAAAGCTTTATCCTTTTAAACACTTTATCCTGTTAAAACACTTTATCCTGTTAAAACACTTTATCCTGTTAAACACTTTATCCTGTTAAAACGCTTTATCCTGTTAAAAGCTTTATCCTGTTAAAACACTTAATCCTGTTAAAACACTTTGTCCTGTTAAAACGCTTTATCCTGTTAAAACACTTTATCCTGTTAAAAGGCTTTATCCTGTTAAACACTTTATCCTGTTAACCCTAACCCTAACCCTTGCTCAACTGACCTGCTGACGTATTGCGGTAAGCGAGTTGTGTCATTTCCGGTGTTTCTGCGACAGCGTCTGTGTACTGCTCTGGTGAATTCTGCTAGCCTGCTTTCTCACCTCAGTTGCTTTAACGCTGTTTTAACGTCTACTTCAAGTCTTAACCCACACTGGTTCTGTTTAAGCACTTATAGCTCTCCTTCTTTCTGCGACTTTCTCGCTAATCTCTTAGCTGTTGTTTGCACGCTCTTAGCCTTGTTAGCAACATTAGCTTAGCCATGGCTTCTCCTTCTCCTGCTCTTTCTTGCCCGGTGTGCCAAATGTTCAGTTATGCCTCTGCCTCCTTTAGCGACAGTGGTAATTGTAATAAGTGTAGCTTATTTGCTGCGTTGGAGGCGAGGCTTAGTGAATTAGAAGCGCGGCTCCGCACCATGGAAAACCACTCAGTAGCTGTGGTAGTTAGCCAGCCCCCTGTAGCTGGTGCGGAGCCACATAGCATAGCCTTAGCCTCTGCTAGCTGTCCTCCGGTAACTCCCGCTCAGCCGGGAGGTTGGGTTACGGTTCGCCAGAAGCATAGCTCCAAGCCGAAGCCCACGGCTCACCACCAGCCTGTTCACGTTTCCAACCGCTTTTCCCCACTCTGCGACACACCCGCTGAGGATAAAACTCTGGTTATTGGCAGCTCTATTCTGAGAAACGTGAAGTTAGCAACACCAGCGGCCATAGTCAAATGTATCCCTGGGGCCAGAGCGGGCGACGTTGAATCAAATTTAAAACTGCTGGCTAAAGCTAAACGTAGATTCAGTAAGATTGTTATTCACGTCGGCGGCAATGACACCCGGTTACGCCAATCGGAGGTCACTAAAATTAATATTGCCTCGGTGTGTGAATATGCAAAAACGATGTCGGACTCCGTAGTTTTCTCTGGACCCCTCCCAAATCTGACCAGTGATGACATGTTTAGCCGCATGTCATCATTTAACCGCTGGCTGTCCAGGTGGTGTCCAGCAAACGATGTGGGTTTTGTTAATAATTGGCAAACTTTCTGGGGAAAACCTGGTCTTATTAGGAGAGACAGCATTCATCCCACTTTGGATGGAGCTGCTCTCATTTCTAGGAACCTGGCAAATTTTATTAGTAATTTAAATCCCTGACAACCCAGAGTTGAGACCAGGACTCGGAGACGCAGTCCTATACGCCTCTCTGAGCTTCTAGTTCAGTTACCCAGCCATAGTTTTCATAGTTTCATACAAACGGTGTCTGTCCCGCGACCACCTAAATTATTTAAATCTAAAATTAAACAAAGAGGAGTTGTGCATAACAACCTCATAAAAATTAAAACCTCTTCTGTGACAGAAAGACAAAACAGGAGAATTAAATGCGGACTGTTAAATATCAGGTCTCTATCGTCTAAAGCAGTGTTAGTAAACTAATTAATATCAGATAATCATATTGATTTACTCAGTCTCACAGAAACCTGGCTGTGTCAAGATGAATATGTTAGTCTAAATGAGTCCACTCCTCCCAGTCATAATAATACCCACATCCCTCGAGGCAGCGGCCGAGGAGGGGGAGTTGCAGCCATTTTTAACTCTAGTCTGTTAATCAGCCCTAAACCTAAACTAGATTATAATTCATTTGAAAGTCTCGTTCTCAGTCTTTTACATCCGACCTGGAAAACCTCGCAGCCACTTTTATTTGTTATAGTGTACCGTGCTCCTGGCCCGTATTCTGAATTTGTATCTGAATTCTCAGAGTTTTTATCCAGTTTAGTTCTTAAATCAGATAAAGTTATTATTGTAGGCGATTTTAACATTCATGTTGACGTTGATAATGACTCCCTGGCTACCGCGTTTATCTCATTAATAGACTCCATTGGCTTCAGTCAGGGTGTACATGAACCCACTCACTGTTTTAACCATACCCTCGATCTAGTTCTGACGTATGGAATTGAAATTGATAACCTAACAGTCTTTCCACAGAATCCCTTGCTATCAGATCATTATCTGATTACTTTTGATTTCTTTTTATTCGATTACACGCCACTCAGCAACAGTTACTATACTAGATGTTTATCAGATAATGCTGTCGCAAAATTTAAGGAAAAGATTACTTCGTCGTTAAATTCAATACCAATACCTTCAGTAACAGAGGTTTCCCGTGCCGACTTTAACCTCTCCCAAATTGATCATTTTGTTGATAGCGCCGTAGGCTCGCTGCGAACAACGCTTGACTCTGTCGCTCTTCTTAAAAAGAAGTTAACAAAGCAAAGAAAGTTCGCTCCTTGGTATAATTCTCAAACCCGTAGGTTAAAACAAATATCGCGAAAATTTGAAAGGAATTGGCGATTAACCAAACTGGAAGAATCTCGTTTAATCTGGACAGACAGTCTCAAAACTTATAAGAGGGGCCTCCGCAATGCCAGAGCAAACTATTACTCAGCATTAATAGAAGACAATAAGAACAACCCCAGGTTTCTTTTCAGCACTGTAGCCAGGCTGACTGAGAGTCAAAGCTCCATTGAGCCTTGTATTCCTTTAGCCCTTAGCAGTAATGATTTTATGAGCTTTTTTAATGACAAAATTCTAACTATTAGAGGCAAAATTCATGACCTCCTGCCTGAGGATAGTACCTATCTAACCTCAAACACAGCTGTAGAACCCAATATATATTTAGATTGCTTCTCCCCAATTTCTCTTCAAGAATTGACCGCAGTGATTTCTTCATCTAAATCATCAACATGTCTCTTAGACCCCATCCCAACTAGGCTACTTAAGGAGGTCTTTCCTGTAGTTAACACTCATATATTAGATATGATCAATATATCCTTATTAACAGGCTATGTACCACAGTCTTTTAAGGTAGATGTAATTAAACCTCTACTAAAAAAGCCCACCCTGGATCCAGAGGTGTTAGCCAACTATAGACCAATATCTAATCTTCCCTTTATGTCAAAGATCCTTGAGAAGGTAGTCGCAGACCAGCTGTGTGATTTTCTCCAGGATAATAATTTATTTGAGGAATTTCAGTCAGGATTTAGAGTGCATCATAGCACTGAGACAGCTCTAGTTAAAATTACAAATGACCTTCTGATTGCTTCAGACAAAGGACTCGTCTCTGTTCTTGTTTTATTAGATCTTAGTGCGGCGTTTGACACAATTGACCATCAAATTCTACTGCAGAGACTGGATCACCTAATTGGCCTAAAAGGTTCAGCACTAAGCTGGTTTAAATCTTATTTATCTGATCGTTTTCAGTTTGTTGACGTTCGTAATGAATCATCCGTACGTACCAAAGTTTGTTTTGGAGTTCCGCAAGGTTCTGTGCTCGGACCAATCCTATTTACTCTATATATGCTTCCTTTAGGTAACATCATTAGAAATCACTCTATAAATTTCCATTGTTATGCGGATGATACACAGTTGTATTTATCGATGAAGCCAGGAGAAAGTAATCAATTAACTAAACTCCATAACTGCTTTAAAGACATAAAAACTTGGATGAGCACCAATTTCCTGATGTTAAATTCAGACAAAACGGAAGTTATTGTTCTTTGCCCCAAACAACTCAGAGACTCTTTATCTGATGACATAGTTTCTCTAGATGGCATTGCTCTGGCCTCTAGCACTACCGTAAGAAACCTCGGAGTAATATTTGATCAAGATTTGTCTTTTAATTCTCATTTAAAACAAACCTCACGGACTGCATTTTTTCATCTGCGTAATATTGCAAAAATTAGGCCTATCCTGACCCGAAAAGATGCAGAAAAATTGGTCCACGCTTTTGTTACCTCAAGGCTGGATTACTGTAACTCTCTATTATCAGGTAGCTCCAGTAAGTCCTTAAAAACTCTCCAGCTAATTCAGAATGCAGCAGCACGTGTACTAACAGGAACTAAGAAACGAGATCATATTTCTCCTGTTTTAGCTTCTCTGCACTGGCTCCCTGTAAAATCCAGAATTGAATTTAAGATCCTACTGTTAACTTATAAAGCTCTAAATGGTCAAGCTCCGTCATATCTTAGAGAGCTCATAGTGCCATATTATCCCACCAGAACACTGCGCTCTGAGAACGCAGGGTTACTCGTGGTCCCTAAAGTCTCCAAAAGTAGATCAGGAGCCAGAGCCTTCAGCTATCAGGCTCCTCTCCTGTGGAATCATCTTCCTGTTACGGTCCGGGAGGCAGACACCGTCTCCACATTTAAGACTAGACTTAAGACTTTCCTCTTTGATAAAGCTTATAGTTAGGGCTGGCCCAGGCTTGCCCTGTACCAGCCCTTAGTTAGGCTGACTTAGGCCTAGTCTGCCGGAGGACCCCCCTATAATACACCGGGCACCTTCTCTCTCTCTCTCTCTCTCTCTCTCTCTCTCTCTTTCTTTCTCTCTCTCTCTCTCTCTCTCACTCTCTCTCACTCTCTCTCATATTCTATTACTGCATCTTGCTAACTCGGCCATTCTGGATGTCACTAACTCGGCTTCTTCTCCGGAGCCTTTGTGCTCCACTGTCTCTCAGATTAACTCATATCACAGCGGTGCCTGGACAGCGTGACGTGTGTGGCTGTGCTGATGCCGTGGTCCTGCCAGATGCCTCCTGCTGCTGCTGCCATCATTAGTCATACTTCTACTGTTATTATACACATATGACTATTGTCACACATGTATACTGTCAGATATTAATACATACTTTCAACATATTGTACCACAGTAGCCAGAACTATAACTTGTTGTTGTAAACTACTGTCATTACCTGCATCTCTCTCTCTCTCTCTCTCTCTCTCTCTCTCTCTCTCTCTCTCTCTCTCTCATTGTGTCATATGGATTACTGTTAATTTATTATGCTGATCTGTTCTGTACGACATCTATTGCACGTCTGTCCGTCCTGGAAGAGGGATCCCTCCTCAGTTGCTCTTCCTGAGGTTTCTACCGTTTTTTTTTCCCTGTTAAAGGGTTTTTTTTTGGGGAGTTTTTCCTTATCCGCTGTGAGGGTCATAAGGACAGAGGGATGTCGTATGCTGTAAAGCCCTGTGAGGCAAATTGTGATTTGTGATATTGGGCTTTATAAATAAAATTGAATTGAATTGAATTGTTAAAACGCTTTATCCTGTTAAAAGCTTTATCCTGTTAAACACTTTATCCTGTTAAAACGCTTTATCCTGTTGAACGGTTTATCCTGTTAAAGCGCTTTATCCTGTTAAAACACTTTATCCTGTAAAACGCTTTATCCTGTTAAAAGCTTTATCCTGTTAAAACACTTTATCCTGTTAAAACGCTTTATGCTGTTAAACACTTTATCCTGTTAAAACGCTTTATCCTGTTAAAAAGCTTTATCCTGTTAAACGATTTATCCTGTTAAAACGCTTTATCCTGTTAAACGGTTTATCCTTTTAAACACTTTATCCTGTTAAACGCTTTATCCTGTTAAAACGCTTTATCCTGTTAAACGGTTTATCCTGTTAAAACAGTTTATCCTGTTAAACACTTTATCCTGTTAAAAGCTTTATCCTGTTAAAACGCTTTATCCTGTTAAACACTTTATCCTGTTAAAACGCTTTATCCTGTTAAAACACTTTATCCTTTTAAACACTTTATCCTGTTAAAACGCTTTATCCTGTTAAACACTTTATCCTGTTAAACGTTTAATCCTGTTAAACGCTTTATCCTGTTAAACACTTTATCCTGTTAAACGTTTAATCCTGTTAAACGCTTTATCCTGTTAAAACGCTTTATCCTGTTAAACGGTTTATCCTGTTAAAACAGTTTATCCTGTTAAACACTTTATCCTGTTAAAAGCTTTATCCTGTTAAAACGCTTTATCCTGTTAAACACTTTATCCTGTTAAAACGCTTTATCCTGTTAAAACACTTTATCCTGTTAAACACTTTATCCTGTTAAAACGCTTTATCCTGTTAAACGTTTAATCCTGTTAAACGCTTTATCCTGTTAAAACACTTTATCCTGTTAAACGGTTTATCCTGTTAAACACTTTATCCTGTTAAACGGTTTATCCTGTTAAACACTTTATCCTGTTAAACGTTTAATCCTGTTAAACGCTTTATCCTGTTAAAACACTTTATCCTGTTAAACGCTTTATCCTGTTAAAACACTTTATCCTGTTAAACGCTTTATCCAGTTAAAACACTTTATCCTGTAAAACGCTTTATCCTGTTAAAACACTTTATCCTGTTAAACGCTTTATCCTGTTAAACGGTTTATCCTGTTAAACACTTTATCCTGTTAAACGGTTTATCCTGTTAAAACACTTTATCCTGTAAAACGCTTTATCCTGTTAAAAGCTTTATCCTGTTAAAACACTTTATCCTGTTAAAACGCTTTATCCTGTTAAAACGCTTTAACCTGTTAAACGATTTATCCTGTTAAAACGCTTTATCCTGTTAAACGGTTTATCCTTTTAAACACTTTATCCTGTTAAACGCTTTATCCTGTTAAAACGCTTTATCCTGTTAAACGGTTTACCCTGTTAAACACTTTATCCTGTAAAACACTTTATCCTGTTATAACGCTTTATGCTGTTAAACGCTTTATCCTGTTAAAACGCTTTATCCTGTTAAACGCTTTATCCTGTTAAACGCTTTATCCTGTTAAAACGCTTTATCCTGTAAAACGCTTTATCTTGTTAAACACTTTATCCTGTTAAAACGCTTTACCCTGTTAAAACACTTTATCCTGTTAAAACGCTTTATCCTGTTAAACGCTTTATCCTGTTCAAACGCTTCATCCTGTTAAAAGCTTTATCCTGTAAAACACTTTATCCTGTTAAACGGTTTATCCTGTTAAAACACTTTATCCTGTTAAACCGCTTTATCCTGTTAAAAGCTTTATCCTGTTAAACGCTTTATCCTGTTAAACACTTTATCCTGTTAAAACACTTTATCCTGTTAAACGCTTTATCCTGTTAAACACTTTATCCTGTTTAACGCTTTATCCTGTTAAACACTTTATCCTGTTAAAAGCTTTATCCTGTTAAAACACTTTATCCTGTTAAACACTTTATCCTGTTAAAACGGTTTATCCTGTTAAACACTTTATCCTGTAAAACACTTTATCCTGTTAAGCGGTTTATCCTGTTAAAACACTTTATCCTGTTAAACCGCTTTATCCTGTTAAACGCTTTATCCTGTTAAACGCTTTATCCTGTTTAACGCTTTATCCTGTTAAACACTTTATCCTGTTAAAAGCTTTATCCTGTTAAAACATTTTATCCTGTTAAACACTTTATCCTGTTAAAACGGTTTATCCTGTTAAACGGTTTATCCTGTTAAAACACTTCATCCTGTAAAATGGTTTATCCTGTTAAAACGCTTTATCCTGTTAAACACTTTATCCTGTTAAACACTTTATCCTGTTGAACACTTTATCCTGTTAAAACGGTTTATCCTGTTAAACGGTTTATCCTGTTAAAACACTTCATCCTGTTAAACGGTTTATCCTCTTAATCGCTTTATCCTGTTAAACGCTTTATCCTGTTAAACGCTTTATCCTGTTAAAACGCTTTATCCTGTTAAACGCTTTATCCTGTTAAAACACTTTATCCTGTTAAAACGCTTTATCCTGTAAAACACTTTATCCTGTTAAACACTTTATCCCGTTAAACGCTTTATCCTGTTAAAACACTTCATCCTGTTAAAAGCTTTATCCTGTTAAACGCTTTATCCTGTTAAACACTTTATCCTGTTAAACGCTTTATCCTGTTAAAAGCTTTATCCTGTTAAAACACTCTATCCTGTTAAACGCTTTATCCTGTTAAAAGCTTTATCCTGTTAAACACTTTATCATGTTAAAACGCTTTATCCTGTTAAAACACTTTATCCTGTTAAACACTTTATCCTGTTAAACCGCTTTATCCTGTTAAACACTTTATCCTGTTAAACACTTTATCCTGTTAAAACAATCTCACAACTCAGATTAATTTTTATTTCACTCCCTTCTGATTGTTTTGATGTGAGGACTCTTACAGACTGAAGGATTATGAATGAGTTACAGAGTAATCCAGGATCAGAAACACATTTTGAGGTAAAAACAACAACCAAAGATCTTATGTATCAACCAGACCAGGCCTCTAATAGAGACAGGCCTTTACCTGTCTGAATGTGGAGCTACACTGGGTTGGTAAAAGAGACCGGGCCTTTAACTTAAGTTTCACAGTGAGTACAGTACTTGAATATTTCTACTGAATGTAACTGTGTACTCTGAGCAGCTGGACTTTAGTATTTATTATATTTGTTGATGTGTGATGTCGTGAGTGATGACATGTCACCTGGTCCATCATCATGTTTAGAGCTGCTGTCATGTGATGAATGAAACGGTCCGGAGAGAACAGAGTCTGTGAGGAAGAGGAGGAGGCTCACTGTTACACTCTGACACAACCCTTCATCTCTCTATTTCTGTAAATTTAAAGGTTGAATGTTAACCTGTACAGTTTTGTGTCTCATAATTATCATAAACCATTGAAGTCAGACTGTGGGGAGGAAACACTTTTTAATTTTTAATATGCATCAGATTTAAAGAGACGGACGCTGGTGGAGAACTGTACCTGATGTGTTTCACCCAGGGGCAGAAATCCCGGGGGGACAGGGGGGACATGACTCCCCCTTCAATAAAGCTGTCCCCCCCTAGAATAATTTGAGACACAATTAATAATTTTTGAACAGTGCAGTAGTATTTATTAAAAGCACAATGTAAGTGGTGGTCATTATAAAAGCACAATAATGTGTTACTATTTAAATCTTACAAGATTACGTCCCCCCCTCCCATTCCTAGTAGTGGTATATCCCACACTCTTTCCAATGGGCGGGGCTAGCAGCCGTTAGTACTTGGCAGCAGTTGCAGCATGTGGCTGGACCTGGCTGCCCACCTCGCGCATCGCAGGGTAAGATGTTCACTCACACAGACACAGTTTAACTTACACAAGTTACAACACATCCCGTTTACTGTTACAACAAGCCCCAGGCCCAGGCTGATAATATAAACTGTCTGCAACACTTCTCCTGCATTGTTCAAAAGCCAGACTTTAGTGATAGTCAGAGAGGACAGGAGAGAAAGAAGAGGGAGAGGACAGGACAAGAGCAGTCAGTGATGGAGCGGCTCGTAGTTAATATCTGTAGGCTCTCCACCTGTCAGTGAGACAAACATGACAGACGTGCAGTTTAACTGACGAGGAGCGGCCATTACACGCGATTATTACGTACGGTTGTGAGGTGCGCAGCGGCAGATCTCACAGCACACTGTTTATAAACCAGTTCACCAGTTTAATTGCAGGAAATGTTTATCTCACTGCCGGTAAAAAAAAACGAAAAAAGAAAATGGTTTGCTCCTGCAGCCAGCCAGAGACGACAGATCCATTCCACACACCTGAGCCAGATGAAAAAGAGGGAGAGAAGGAGAGACAAGCCTTATTGTTTTGCTGCTATTAAACAATGAGAGACATGTTTTCTCCATTTACTTAATAGCATAAATATTCACACTACTGCACACGGGGAGACAGAGACCTGCTCTGCTCCAGACACACTCAGCACCTTGGACAGCACGGCGCACCTGACTGTTGTCGTTGTGTACATGTTAATTTGATTTCAATCATTTTGTTTTAAATCTGGACATGTGCAGGTGGACTCAGCCAGTGCTAAGAAAGGTCCTATGCCTGCCTGTTGGAGAGATAGAGAAAAGATTAAAGCGTCAAGTTGCAGTAAAAGATGTTGTATAAAAGACAGGGTACAACTTTTTTTCCTTGTCCCCCCCGGAATTATTCTCTAAAATTTTACTGTTTATTGTCCCCCCCAACTATGAAATGGGATTTTCGCCCCTGGTTTCACCTGTGAACACAAACACACAGTGACGTCACAGAGTGGTGACCCCACACACACATTTAAACTGCTCACAATCATGTTTATGTTGTTTATGTTTTTATTAATGCAGAGTTTGAAATACACAACATGGATAAAGATAAATAATGAACAGAGCAGAGTGTCAGGAAACTTTATCTGAAACATTCACCTTTAATATTGTTAAAGAGAAAACTAAATAATGACGTATAATAACAACGATCACATAAACACATTCATATTAAACTCTAACTGAGCGACTTGTCTTACTTTGTCTTTGCAGTAGTCACAGATGTCGTTCATGCCAATGAGCATCGTCACCACCTTCCAGTCCTCGTCATAGTTCAGACCCTGACAGAGACCAGCTGACCGTGAACGCCACGACAGGAAGTAAACACATTCATCATCTCAAAAACAGAATGCAGAGACTCACCGGGTACGACCTGAAGGTGTCGATCATGTGTCTGATCTGATCTGAGACATTCCTGCAGATCAACATACGCAGACACGCACACGCACGCACACACACACACACACACACACACACACACACATTAAACACCATTATATCATTTACAGTGATAATTAAATTATTTTGATGTTTGAGCTGAAGAAGAAGATGATGAAGACTGTCAGAGTAACTGTCAGTAACTATCAGTAACTGATAAAAGGTGGGGTGGGCTCCTGCACCAGAAAGGTTTGAGTATGAAACATGTCATTTCCTGTGTTCTGGTGAATGTTTATGCACCAACTTGTTTAATTTTCTGCCTCAGTTTATGATGGAAATGTCTTTAAGTCTGTCCTCTGCTGCCCTCATGTTTTTAATGCGAAGGGGGGACAGATGGGTAAAGTTCTGTGGACCCACCAGCCAACACAGCGAGCTGATGACCTGCTGCTCCAACTAAAAACTACAGATATAACATGAACCACTGGTTCACAACCAGGGGTCAGAGGATCCCCCAGGGTTCTTTCAGAGCTCCAGGTGGTCTCAGATAAATGAATAAAAATTTATTGTCACCATTTAATTCAGTGTAGAGGTGAACACAGTGAGAGTCATGAGAGCAACTGTTCTGATCAAAGGTTTGCTGCTCATTCTGGTCTTGAATCTGACAACAGACCTGTTTTTCAGACGGATGTCCCTGAAGAGAAACCTCATCAAACAGGGGTTGGTTATCTGATGTGTGTCACTTCAAGGGCCATTGATATAAACACAGCTGAGGACCACTGAAATAGTGACGGTGTGAGTGGGCGGAGTCTTACAGTGTGTTGTGGCCAGTGACGGCGAAGTTGAATCCGGTCTGGTTGACGGTGGTTGGCTGGCCGTGGAACGTCCACACAGGTGACGGACCCAGCAAGTGGGGATTGAAGAGTTTAAAGATATCTGGATCACCAGATAATCAAACAGTTAAGTGACTCATATCTGATAAATAACACACAGGTCATCCTGAAATAAAACACAGGCCATCCTGAAATAAAACACAGGTCATCCTGAAATAAAACATAAGGTCATCCTGAAAATTATTGACGTGTAGCATGTTTTCTTTAAAAATCAATCTGAGTAAAATAAAGTAACGTACTCGCCAGTGTGATGACGTTTTGATAAGTTCCATATCCTCCAATGCTGCAAACAAGAGAGGACAGGGGACACACAGGAGACACACAGAGGATACACAGAGGACACACAGAGGACACACAGAGGACACACAGGGATACACAGAGGACACAGAGGACACATAGAGGAGACACAGAGGACAAGGGACACACAGAGGACACACAGAGGACAATTAATGAACTGATGATTTAATGATCTGATGATTTAATGATATGATAATTTAATGAACTGATGATTTAATGATATGATAATTTAATGATCTGATAATTTAATGAACTGTTAATTTAATGGTCTGACGATTTAGTGATCTGATAATTTAATGGTCTGACGATTTAATGATCTGATGATTTAATGAACTGATAATTTAATGGTCTGACGATTTAATGATCTGATAATTTAATGGTCTGACGATTTAATGATCTGATGATTTCATGAACTGATAATTTAATGATCTGACCATTTAATGATCTGATAATTTAATGAACTGATAATTTAATGGTCTGACGATTTAATGATATGATAATTTAATGATCTGGCAATTTAATGATCTGATGATTTCATGAACTGATAATTTAATGATCTGACCATTTAATGATCTGATAATTTAATGGTCTGACGATTTAATGATCTGATGATTCAATGATCTGATAATTTAATGATCTGGCAATTTAATGATCTGATGATTTAATGATCTGATAATTTAATGATCTGGCAATTTAATGATCTGATGATTTAATGATCTGATGATTTAATGATCTGGCAATTTAATGATCTGATAATTTAATGATCTGATAATTTAATGATCCGATGATTTAATGATCTGATAATTTAATGATCTGGCAATTTAATGATCCGATGATTTAATGATCTGATAATTTAATGATCTGGCACTTTAGTGATCTGATGATTTAATGATCTGGCAATTTAATGATCTGATAATTTAATGATCTGGCACTTTAGTGATCTGATGATTTAATGATCTGGCAATTTAATGATCTGTTGATTTAATGATCTGATAATTTAATGATCTGGCAATTTAATGATCTGACGATTTAATGAGCTGTGATTTAATGATCTGATGATTTAATGAACTGATGATTTGATGATCTGATGATCAGCTCTGACAGTTGTTGATCAGCTGATTCATTGAAGCTGTGATGTTTGTTTACCTCCAGGACACGTGACGAAATTCAAACGGTGTGGCCAAAATGGATGACCCATTGGCGCCGATGGCAGTCTGTGACAAAACAAAGGAAGTATCTTTAACCCTTTAATGTCCACACCAACTGGGAACATTTCTGTGTTTAGATTTGAACTTGTCTCACAGTCAGAGAGTCTCCCAGAGCAGCGATAACTCTGATGTCTGCAGCTTTGACACGTTCAACTGGAACAGAAGACAGACAGGAGACACAGAGACACAGTGAGACACAGAGACAGACACACAGAGACACAGTGGGACACAGAGACAGACTCATATACTCACCTGAGGTGGGGATGGTGGGAGATGGACTCATATCAGAACAGACAAACGGAGGATGCAGTGGATGTCGGAGAACATCTGTTCCTAAAATGTCCTGCAGGAACAATCAAGCAAAGGCTGAGTCCAACAAAGCAGGGTCCAACAGAGACAGAGTCTCCAACAGAGAGAGTCCAACAGAGTCCAACAGAGACTGTCTACCAGAGACAGAGTCCAACAAAGCAGGGTCCAACAGAGACAGAGTCTCCAACAGAGAGAGTCCAACAGAGACAGAGTCTACCAGAGACAGAGTCCAACAAAGCAGGGTCCAACAGAGACAGAGTCTCCAACAGAGAGAGTCCAACAGAGACAGAGTCTACCAGAGACAGAGTCCAACAAAGCAGGGTCCAACAGAGACAGAGTCTCCAACAGAGAGAGTCTAACAGAGAGAGTCCAACAGAGACAGAGTCTACCAGAGACAGAGTCCAACAAAGCAGGGTCCAACAGAGACAGAGTCTCCATCAGAGACAGAGTCTACCAGAGACAGAGTCCAACAAAGCAGGGTCCAACAGAGACAGAGTCTCCATCAGAGACAGAGTCTACCAGAGACAGAGTCCAACAAAGCAGGGTGCAACAGAGACAGAGTCCAACAGAGAGAGTCCAATAGAGACAGAGTCTACCAGAGACAGTCCAACAGAGACAGAGTCTACCAGAGACAGAGTCTAACAGAGACAGTCCAACAGAGACAGAGTCTACCAGAGACAGAGTGTAACAGAGACAGAGTCCAATAGAGACAGAGTCCAACAGAGACAGAGTCTACCAGAGACAGAGTCTAACAGAGACAGAGTCTAATAGAGACAGAGTCCAATAGAGACAGAGTCCAACAGAGACAGAGTCCAACAGACCGGAACTGAGTCTCAATTCAAACCTAAATTTCTTCTCCATGTGATGGACAGAGTCCTGAGTGTCTCTTTATGTGTGATTGTCCTGATGTTGAGTCTCATCATGTCTTCACATCAGGCGAGAATAAAACAATTTGCATGACTGAATTAAAGCCTATCCCAGCTGACACTGGGTAAGAGGCAGGGTTCACCCTGGACAGGTCACCAGACGATCACAGGGGGAGAACATGTCAGAGCACCTGGAGGAAACCCACGCTGACACAGGGAGAACATGTCAGAGCACCTGGAGGAAACCCACGCTGACACGGGGAGAACATGTCAGAGCACCCAGGGGAAACCCACGCTGACACGGGGAGAACATTTAAGAGCACCCGGAGGAAACCTACGCTGACACGGGGAGAACAAGGCAGAGCACCTGGAGGAAACACACGCTGACACAGGGAGAACATGTTGGAGCACGCGGAGGAAACCCACGCTGACACGGGGAGAACATGTCAGAGCACCTGGAGGAAACCCACGCTGACACAGGGAGAACATGTCAGAGCACACGGAGGAAACCCACGCTGACACGGGGAGAACATGTCAGAGCACCTGGAGGAAACCCATGCTGACACGGGGAGAACAAGGCAGAGCACCTGGAGGAAACACACGCTGACACAGGGAGAACATGTTGGAGCACGCGGAGGAAACCCACGCTGACACGGGGAGACCATGTTGGAGCACTCGGAGGAAACCCACGCTGACACGGGGAGAACATGTCAGAGCACCTGGAGGAAACCCACACTAACACAGGGAGAACATGTCAGAGCACCCAGAGGAAACCCACGCTAACACGGGGAGAACATGTCAGAGCACCTGGAGGAAACCCACACTGACACGGGGAGAACATGTCGCAGCACCTGGAGGAAAGCCACGCTGACACAGGGAGAATATGTCGGAGCACCTGGAGGAAACCCACGCTGACACGGGGAGAACATGTCAGAGCACCTGGAGGAAAGCCACGCTGACACAGGGAGAATATGTCGGAGCACCTGGAGGAAACCCACGCTGACACAGGGAGAATATGTCGGAGCACCTGGAGGAAACCCACGCTGACACGGGGAGACCATGTTGGAGCACTCGGAGGAAACCCACGCTGACACGGGGAGAACTAGTCAGAGCACCTGGAGGAAACCCACACTAACACAGGGAGAACATGTCAGAGCACCCAGAGGAAACCCACGCTAACACGGGGAGAACATGTCAGAGCACCTGGAGGAAACCCACACTGACACGGGGAGAACATGTCGCAGCACCTGGAGGAAAGCCACGCTGACACAGGGAGAATATGTCGGAGCACCTGGAGGAAACCCACGCTGACACGGGGAGAACATGTCAGAGCACCTGGAGGAAAGCCACGCTGACACAGGGAGAATATGTCGGAGCACCTGGAGGAAACCCACGCTGACACAGGGAGAATATGTCGGAGCACCTGGAGGAAACCCACGCTGACACGGGGAGACCATGTTGGAGCACTCGGAGGAAACCCACGCTGACACGGGGAGAACTAGTCAGAGCACCTGGAGGAAACCCACACTAACACAGGGAGAACATGTCAGAGCACCCAGAGGAAACCCACGCTAACACGGGGAGAACATGTCAGAGCACCTGGAGGAAACCCACACTGACACGGGGAGAACATGTCGCAGCACCTGGAGGAAAGCCACGCTGACACAGGGAGAATATGTCGGAGCACCTGGAGGAAACCCACGCTGACACGGGGAGAACATGTCAGAGCACCTGGAGGAAAGCCACGCTGACACAGGGAGAATATGTCGGAGCACCTGGAGGAAAGCCACGCTGACACAGGGAGAACATGTCAGAGCACCTGGAGGAAACCCACGCTGACACGGGGAGAACATGTCAGAGCACCTGGAGGAAAGCCACGCTGACACAGGGAGAATATGTCGGAGCACCTGGAGGAAAGCCACGCTGACACAGGGAGAACATGTCAGAGCACACGGAGGAAACCCACGCTGACACAGGGAGAACATGTCAGAGCACCTGGAGGAAACCCACGCTGACACAGGGAGAACATGTCAGAGTACCCAGAGGAAACCCACGCTGACACAGGGAGAACATGTCAGAGCACCTGGAGGAAACCCACGCTGACACGGGGAGAACATGTCGGAGCACCTGGAGGAAACCCACGCTGACACGGGGAGAACATGTCAGAGCACCCGGAGAAAACCCACGCTGACACGAGGAGAACATGTGGGAGCACCTGGAAAAAACCCACGCTGACACGAGGAGAACATGTGGGAGCACCTGGAAGAAACCCACGCTGACACAGGAAGAACATGTCGGTGCACCTCTAGTAAACCCACGCTGACATGGGGAGAACATGTGGGAGCACCTGGAGGAAACCCATGCTGACACAGGGAGAACATGTGGGAGCACCTGGAAGAAATCCACGCTGACACGGGGAGAACATGTCGGAGCACCTGGAGGAAACCCACGCTGACACAGGGAGAACATGTCAGAGCACGCGGAGGAAACCCGCGCTGATACAGGGAGAACATGTCAGAGCACCTGGAGGAAACCCGCGCTGACACAGGGAGAACATGTGGGAGCACCTGGAGGAAACCCACGCTGACACGGGGAGAACATTTAAGAGCACCCGGAGGAAACCTACGCTGACACGGGGAGAACAAGGCAGAGCACCTGGAGGAAACACACACTGACACAAGGAGAACATGTTGGAGCACGCGGAGGAAACCCACGCTGACACGGGGAGAACATGTTGGAGCACCCGGAGGAAACCCACGCTGACACGGGGAGAACATGTCAGAGCACCTGGAGGAAACCCACACTAACACAGGGAGAACATGTCAGAGCACCCAGAGGAAACCCACGCTAACACGGGGAGAACATGTCAGAGCACCTGGAGGAAACCCACGCTGACACAGGGAGAACATGTCAGAGCACACGGAGGAAACCCACGCTGACACTGGGAGAACATGTCGGAGCACCTGGAGGAAACCCATGCTGACACGGGGAGAACAAGGCAGAGCACCTGGAGGAAACACACGCTGACACAGGGAGAACATGTTGGAGCACCCGGAGGAAACCCACGCTGACATGGGGAGAACATGTCAGAGCACCTGGAGGAAACCCACACTAACACAGGGAGAACATGTCAGAGTACCCAGAGGAAACCCACGCTAACACGGGGAGAACATGTCAGAGCACCTGGAGGAAACCCATGCTGACACGGGGAGAACATGTCGGAGCACCTGGAGGAAACCCACGCTGACACGGGGAGAACATGTCAGAGCACCTGGGGGAAACCCACGCTGACACGGGGAGAACATGTGGGAGCACCTGGAGGAAACCCACGCTGACACGGGGAGAACATGTCAGAGCACCTGGGGGAAACCCACGCTGACACAGGGAAAACATGTCAGAGCACGCGGAGGAAACCCGCGCTGACACAGGGAGAACATGTCAGAGCACCTGGAGGAAACCCGCGCTGACACAGGGAGAACATGTCAAAGCACACGGAGAAAACCCACGCTGACACGGGACAACATGTCGGAGCACCTGGAGGAAACCCATGCTGACACGGGGAGAACATGTCGGAGCACCTGGAGGAAACCCATGCTGACACGGGGAGAACATGTCGGAGCACCTGGAGGAAACCCACGCTGACACGAGGAGAACATGTCGGAGCACCTTGAAAAAACCCACGCTGACACGAGGAGAACATGTGGGAGCACCTGGAAGAAACCCACGCTGACACAGGGAGAACATGTGGGAGCACCTGGAAGAAATCCACGCTGACACGGGGAGAACATGTCGGAGCACCTGGAGGAAACCCACGCTGACACGGGGACAACATGTCGGAGCACCTTGAAAAAACCCACGCTGACACGAGGAGAACATGTGGGAGCACCTGGAAGAAACCCACGCTGACACAGGGAGAACATGTCGGTGCACCTCTAGGAAACCCACGCTGACATGGGGAGAACATGTGGGAGCACCTGGAGGAAACCCATGCTGACACAGGGAGAACATGTGGGAGCACCTGGAAGAAATCCACGCTGACACGGGGAGAACATGTCGGAGCACCTGGAGGAAACCCTTGCTGACACGGGAGAACATGTGGGAGCACCTGGAGGAAACCCACGCTGACACGGGAGAACATGTGGGAGCACCTGGAGGAAACCCATGCTGACACGGGGAGAACATGTTGGAGCACCTGGAGGAAACCCACGCTGACATGGGGAGAACATGTGGGAGCACCTGGAGGAAACCCTTGCTGACACAGGGAGAACATGTCAGAGCACCTGGAGGAAACCCACGCTGACACGGGAGAACATGTGGGAGCACCTGGAGGAAACCCACACTGACACGGGAGAACATGTGGGAGCACCTGGAGGAAACCCACACTGACACGGGAGAACATGTTGAAGCACCTGGAGGAAACCCACGCTGACATGGGGACAACATGTCAGAGCACCTGGAGGAAACCCACGCTGACACAGGGAGAACATGTCGGAGCACCTGGGCGAACCCACGCTGACATGGGGAGACCATATGGGAGCACCTGGAGGAAACCCACGCTGACATGGGGAGAACATGTGGGAGCACTCGGAGGAAACCCATGCTGACACAGGGAGAACATGTCAGAGCACCTGGAGGAAACCCACAATGACACGGGGAGAACATGTCAGAGCACCCGGAGGAAACCCACGCTGACACAGGGAGAACATGTCAGAGCACCTGGAGGAAACCCATGCTGACACGTGGAGAACATGTCGGAGCACCTGGAGGAAACCCACGCTGACACGGGGAGAACATGTCAGAGCACCCGAAGGAAACCCACGCTGACACAGGGAGAACATGTCAGAGCACGCGGAGGAAACCCATGCTGACACAGCAAGAACATGTCAGAGCTCCTGGAGGAAACCCACACTCACCTAGGGAGAACATGTGGGAGCACCTGGAAGAAACCCACGCTGACACAGGGAGAACATGTGGGAGCACCTGGAGGAAACCCATGCTGACACAAGGAGAACATGTGGGAGCACCTGGAGGAAACCCACGCTGACACGGGGAGAACATATGGGAGCACCTGGAGGAAACCCACGCTGACATGGGGAGAACATGTGGGAGCACGCGGAGGAAACCCATGCTGACACAGGGAGAACATGTCAGAGCACCTGGAGGAAACCCACGCTGACACGGGGAGAACATGTCAGAGCACCTGGAGGAAACCCACGCTTACACAGGGAGAACATATGGGAGCACCTGGAGGAAACCCACGCTGACATGGGGAGAACATGTGGGAGCACCTGGAGGAAACCCATGCTGACACAGGGAGAACATGTCAGAGCACCTGGAGGAAACCCACGATGACACAGGGAGAACATGTCAGAGCACCTGGAGCAAACCCATGCTGACACAGGGAGAACATGTGGGAGCACCTGGAAGAAATCCACGCTGACACGGGGAGAACATGTCGGAGCACCTGGAGGAAACCCACGCTGACACGGGAGAACATGTGGGAGCACCTGGAGGAAACCCACGCTGACATGGGGAGAACATGTGGGAGCACCTGGAGGAAACCCTTGCTGACACAGGGAGAACATGTCAGAGCACCTGGAGGAAACCCATGCTGACACAGGGAGAACATGTGGGAGCACCTGGAAGAAATCCACGCTGACACGGGGAGAACATGTCGGAGCACCTGGAGGAAACCCACGCTGACACGGGAGAACATGTTGGAGCACCTGGAGGAAACCCACGCTGACATGGGGAGAACATGTGGGAGCACCTGGAGGAAACCCTTGCTGACACAGGGAGAACATGTCAGAGCACCTGGAGGAAACCCACGCTGACACGGGAGAACATGTGGGAGCACCTGGAGGAAACCCACGCTGACACGGGAGAACATGTGGGAGCACCTGGAGGAAACCCATGCTGACACGGGGAGAACATGTTGAAGCACCTGGAGGAAACCCACGCTGACATGGGGACAACATGTCAGAGCACCTGGAGGAAACCCACGCTGACACAGGGAGAACATGTCGGAGCACCTGGGCGAACCCACGCTGACATGGGGAGACCATATGGGAGCACCTGGAGGAAACCCACGCTGACATGGGGAGAACATGTGGGAGCACCTGGAGGAAACCCATGCTGACACAGGGAGAACATGTCAGAGCACCTGGAGGAAACCCACAATGACACGGGGAGAACATGTCAGAGCACCCGGAGGAAACCCACGCTGACACAGGGAGAACATGTCAGAGCACCTGGAGGAAACCCATGCTGACACGTGGAGAACATGTCGGAGCACCTGGAGGAAACCCACGCTGACACGGGGAGAACATGTCAGAGCACCCGAAGGAAACCCACGCTGACACAGGGAGAACATGTCAGAGCACGCGGAGGAAACCCATGCTGACACAGCGAGAACATGTCAGAGCTCCTGGAGGAAACCCACACTCACCTAGGGAGAACATGTGGGAGCACCTGGAAGAAACCCACGCTGACACAGGGAGAACATGTGGGAGCACCTGGAGGAAACCCATGCTGACACAGGGAGAACATGTGGGAGCACCTGGAGGAAACCCACGCTGACACGGGGAGAACATATGGGAGCACCTGGAGGAAACCCACGCTGACATGGGGAGAACATGTGGGAGCACCTGGAGGAAACCCATGCTGACACAGGGAGAACATGTCAGAGCACCTGGAGGAAACCCACGATGACACAGGGAGAACATGTCAGAGCACCTGGAGCAAACCCATGCTGACACAGGGAGAACATGTGGGAGCACCTGGAAGAAATCCACGCTGACACGGGGAGAACATGTCAGAGCACCTGGAGGAAACCCACGCAGACACAGGGAGAACATGTGGGAGCACCTGGACGAAATCCACGCTGACACAGGGAAAACATGTCGGAGCACCTGGAGGAAACCCACACTAACACAGGGAGAACATGTCAGAGCACCTGGAAGAAACCCACGCTGACACGGGGAGGACATGCAGACTCCACACAGAAGAACCCCTCCCACCCCAGGGCTCAAACCAGGAACCATCCTGCTGTGAGGCGACAGTGTGAACCAATGCACCACCATGACATCAAGCTCCTAATCTGTCTGTGTGCAGACTGAACTCTCAGCTTGGACCAAATGTCTGTATGAGGCCTTTAAATTAATTCATGTTTTCACTCAACTTTTCCTATACATCAGCAGGTTTGATGTTTAATAATAAACTAATATTGATCTGTATTGATTATCAGACTGTGGGACAGGACTCACAGACAGCAGGATAATCTGAAGCTCCGCCCCCTTTCACTCAGAGGACATTAACACTGTATGTGATGATCTAACTGCAGATTACATACAGGGTTAAATGAGACAATCTTACCTGATGGACATGTCCTTCTTCTTCTTCTTCTCTCCATAAATTGTCTCCTGCAGGATAGAGGGACAGGTGTAAAGACAAGGTAACTGTGGACTCTGATATGTCCCAACACATCAGCTGCACAGACTCCTGACATCCCTCTGACACTGACCGTCAACACGACGAGCAGCTGAGACACAGACTGCGAACAGGACACATGTCCTCAGCATCATGTCGTCTGTCTTTGTCCTCGACACAGAGACACTATAAGCCCTCTCTAGAATAAAGACTCGTCCTGCTGCTGGTGTCCTGGGGGATTTATCTGTGTTAAATAACCTCAGTAATGAAGGGTTGTTAACGTTATCTCTGACCTTTGTATCATCAGTCCCACAGTCAGTCTGATAATCAGTCATATACTGATATAATTCATTTATAATTACAGACGTTTCTGATAAAAAGGTAGACGAGACCTTTAATTCAACAACACAAACAGCTCAGAGGAGAATTAATTTAAATTTCTTATAGAGACATTTTTTTTTCTTTGAGGACTTCTGAATCCCACTAGTAAACCAAGGCTTAGAAAGGTCTTGCTTTCTGGCTTTCTTTGCAGTAACTAATGGAAAGCATTTATCTAAAACAGAATTAAAGGGTTCATTGGTGCATACCAATGCTTGGTATGCACGGTTTACATCAATTTGGGTATACATCTCCCAGGATAGACCACCAATTAGTTTTTTAAATGTAGTCATATTTTTTCCATTAAATTTCCTGTAAGTAGCTTTACCAGCAAATTCTTTTTTTCCTCCTTTTTTTCCTTTCAATAAATGTGGACTTGATGTTCTTAGTTTCTGTTTTAAGCTTAAGGTCATCTCTGTTAATGAAGTGGCTGCCACTACGCACGAACAGGGAAACACCACCCATCCTGCCCTCCCTATTACAGTGAACTGCAGTGTAATTCGGCAGATCATACAGAGATTCTACATCATCTGAGAGCCAAGTCTCAGTGTACGACGGAGTATTAGGGCCACATTGAAGAAAAAAAAAATCGGAGATTTCGAGAATAAAGTCGAAATATTACGAGAAAAAACTCGTAATATTTCGAGAATAAAGTCATAACTGAGAAAAAGTCATAATATTACGAGAATGAAGTCGAAATATTATGAGATTAAAGTCGTAATATTTCGAGAATAAAGTCGTAATTTAACGAGATTGAAATCATAATATTACGAGAATAAAGTCATAGTTTAACGAGATTAAAGTCATAATATTACGAGAATAAAGTCGTAGTTTAACGAGATTAAAGTCATAATATTACGAGAATAAAGTCGTAATTTAACGAGATTAAAGTCATAATATTACGAGAATAAAGTCGTAGTTTTTAAGGAAATAACCAACAACAAACAGAATATCAGATTGTCTTTCATGCCTTTGTAAATAGCCTACTTAATTACTTAAACATGCGTTGATTTGGGGACAAGTTAGTGGTCACGTTACTCGTTCCACAGGCGAAGGACCCCGGACACATAGCCTACAGTAAATACACTGGTTGTAGCCTAAGTAACTTTTAACATACGTGAGTCTTTGTGACTCTTGACCCTTGTCCCATAACTAGGGGACCCCCTATAACCCCTAACGCTTGTTTCTGTTTCACTAACGATATTTTCACCCCATTAAGTCACATCCCATTATTTCCTCTGTAAACCTAACGTTACAGCAGCCTACAAGCATGCTGTGTCAATAAATCAGCTCAGACACTGTTAGAAATGTAGTATTTAGCCTAATAACATCATGCTACAGCAGTAATAACGTCAGCTTTAGTCAAATGGCTCTAGCTCTCCTGGTAAATGTCATAAACTCTGGACACATTTTCCCTGTATGTTGACATGATAATGGCCGCGTTTCCCAGATCGCTCTTAGCTTAAGAAGATCTTTCACTAAGGAGTTGTAAGATCGAGCTGACCCACTCTTAACACTCTTCTTAGCCACCAAACGCTCACAGATCCAGGCACAGCAGGCACATTAATATTAAACTAAGCAAGGAGATGTTAAAACAGTGCGTGCCGTATATATTTTGATCTATTTCATACTTCAGATTTATATTGTTTGGCGTTAATTGGTGACAGAAAAGAACGAATTTCATTCTGCAGGGAAACGCATGGCCTTACTGTGCATATTGAATATTGAATCTATGTTTTATGAAGACCCTGTGTGCGCTCAGAGCTGTGGCACAAGTTACACACCGAAATCTGGCGGAAGAAAAATAATAATAAGACGAAAAAGTATGTGTGTGACATATGGCTGATGAAGTGGTGGGTGATCGATGTGCCTGACATCGATTGATTTAGTTTCAGCACCGCGGTAGTGACCAGCTCCTGTTAAGAGTTTCTTAAAGAGCGATCTCAAGTAAAATCTTAAATGGATGCAGAAAGTGAAAAGAAAGCAATAGCCTAATTTAAAAAGTTGCCTCAATTGAAAATGCATTTAATCTCTGATTCAATGTGAAAGCTATTTCTCAAGACAAGTTCCGTAATTACCTTGTCCGCTTTCATTCTGTTTATATCTCAACAGGAGCTGGCCACTACCGTGGTGCTGAAACTAAATCAATCGATGTCAGGCACATCGATCATCCACCACTTCATCACTGTCCCCATCACTGTTTTAATATCTCCCTGCTTAGGCTAGTTTAATATTAATGTGCCTGCTGTGGCTGGATCTGTGAGCGTTTGGTGGCTAAGAAGAGTGTTAAGAGTGGGTCAGCTCGATCTTACAACTCCTTCTTAGTGAAAGATCTTAAGCTATAAGAGCGATCTGGGAAACACGGCCATTATCAGTCAACATACAGGGAAAATGGTTTATGACATTTACCAGGAGAGCTAGAGCCATTTGACTAAAGCTGACGTTATTACTGCTATAGCTAGCATGATGTTATTAGGCTAAATATTACATTTCTAGCAGTGTCTGAGCTGATTTATTGACACAGCAGGCTTGTAGGCTGCTGTTACGTTAGGTTTACAGAGGAAATAATGGGATGTGACTTAATCATGTGAAAATATCGTTAGTGAAACAGAAACAAGCGTTAGTTAGGGGACAAGAGTCAAGAGTCACAAAGACTCATGTATGTTAAAAGTTACTTAGGCTACAACTGGTGTATTTAGGCTATGTGTCCAGGGTCCTTCGCCTGTGGAACAAGTAATGTGACCAATAACTTGTCCCCAAACGAACGCATATGTATTATGAAGGATGTCAGACTGGCCAATCAGTGGCAGAGTTGGGCCCGGAGTTTCGACTGACACAGAACCGGCACGGTGCAGGTTCCTGAACCTTATTAAGTAGGCTACTTACAAAGGCATGAAAGACAATCTGATATTCTGTTTGTTGTTGGTTATTTCCTTAAAAACTACGACTTTATTCTCGTAATATTATGACTTTAATCTCGTTAAATTACGACTTTATTCTCGTAATATTATGACTTCAATCTCGTTAAATTACGACTTTATTCTCGAAATATTACGACTTTAATCTCATAATATTTCGACTTTATTCTCGTAATATTATGACTTTTTCTCAGTTATGACTTTATTCTCGAAATATTACGAGTTTTTTCTCGTAATATTTCGACTTTATTCTCGAAATCTCCGATTTTTTTTTCCTTCAATGTGGCCCTAATACTCCGTCGTATCAGTGAGAGCAATGACAGTAAAATCATGTTTCAAACAGGATAAGTAGTGAATTAGGAGATCATAATTTTTAGGCAGACTACGTATATTCATGTGGAAAGTTGAAAGTGACATTGAATCCTCAGGGAGGCTTCCACACAAGGAATTAAACTGTGTTTCAGTGTAAGACAAACATTTTTTTTGATTCTGCCATTAGTGGACGAAATACATTCAGATCAGGGTCAAAACAACCATTATACAAAAAGTCTGTTCCACTTTCACACCCTTCCAGTGGGTTGAAAGCTAAGTGCCCATGGAAGTTCTCCTGGGTGTAACTACTGTCAGTGAGTATGAGTCCAGTTCCATAGATATAAACAAAATAAATAAAAACAAAATAATGCAGCAGCATTCAACACTGACCACCTGGACAGAGTGTAGGCTACTCAATCAGGTTTACCATTGTGTTGGTTGGCAGGATGGACAATGAGACGGTCATGCTTTAAATAGGCAGTGTCCCCACGTTCTCATGCTGCGCGCATGGCTGGGAGCAGCTCCCTGCACCTTTGATGAACTGCTTCAGTATAATCCTCATTGATAAAGATGTCTGTACCTTTGAGGAGTTTGGCCTTCATGAGGACAGCCTGCTTATCCTTGTAACGGAGGAACTTGACCACCACTGGTCTGGATCTGCCATCCTGAGCTGGTTTACTGGTGCGATGTGCCCTTTCCATCTCTATGGCATGCTGAGGACCCATTTTCAGGTTTTCCACCAGTAGTTTACGGACCTTATCCTACGACTCAGCCCAGGTCTCATTAGGTGATTCAGGAAGAGCCTCAAAGACCAGGTTGTTCCTTCTAGATTGGGCCTCTAAGTACTCCATCCGTGTAGCTGAGGAAAGAAGCCCCTCACTGGCTTTGAGCCGCTCTGTCTGCAATGTTTTCAACTCGGCAGACAGTTTGATGTTGTCAGTTTTAAGAGTATCAACTTCGTTTTGGGTATACTGTAGGCAAATTTTAAGTTCTTGGTTTTCTCTCGTTAGGTCATCAAGCCGTTTGTTCGAATTGTCCAGGATGAGCTTAATGAAATCTTCGCAGGTATTCTGTTGTTGTTGAAGGAGCTCAGTGAAGTGCTCTCTTTGTATTTGAAGCATTTCCTGGACCTGTGTCAGTGTAACATAGCCCTCTTCATCAGATATCTAAGGATATCTATCTATCTATCTATCTATCTATCTGTATGTCTGTCTATATTATTGTTATTATTAACTGAGCTGGATTTGAAATATTTGAAAAGTTAGAAAAGTTTGTTTTGATTTTTAATTAATTTGCTGAGAAAATAAAAAGCATCATGTGTTTCTGTGTAGGCCTATAGATTTATATTTTCACATATTAACCTTCACACGTCTCATATTTATAATATTTTATATTCTCTAATAACTCAAAAAATATCAGTGAATATAAAATATTATAAAGTCCCGATGAATATTCAAACTTCCTCTGATCTGTTGAGTTTAATAAAATTATTTTCTAAATATTCTATGAACTCGGAAAGGAAGTGACCGTTGTGGTGACGTCATTATTGGTGTGACGTCTTCAGGTGGTTTTCAGGTGAAGGTAAACAAATGGAGTCGGTGTGTGGTGGAAACATGAAGCAGAATGTGACGGCTCGGTTCACACTGAAGGCGGAAAGATGCCGGGAGCCAAGAGACGGTACAATGTTCGGTTTCCTCCGGTGAGTACCGACTGTTTCCGGTTTAAACGAATTAACGGTGTTTAAGGGAAAGATTTAAAAAACAAAACAAAACACCGTGCTCAGTGAACGACGAGTTCGTGCTGCCTTCACCGACTGTCGGAAATCTGATACTTCATTGTAAACACATCACCACTGTCAACCATGATTACCTGGGTTCATTTACTGTGATCGCCCGGGTTAACTTCCCGGGATATTTCCAGCAGAAGCCGAATGATCAGTCTGTGTTAATGTGATGACGATGGGGCAGATTATAGATCAGATGTGTTCAGGTTTGATCTGGTCTGATGACATCAGAGAGAAAACCTGACCTGTAAATTAAAACACTTTACCTGCAGCTCTGTGTATGACGTCATGTCACGGTTATTTACAGTCGCGAGTATGAACCTGCTCAGTTTGCTGCTGATCTCTGATCGGTGTGAATTACTTCTGCTTTTATTTATTTATCTTTTCTATGACGACATGAACATCAATCAATCAATCAATCAATTTTATTTATAAAGCCCAATATCACAAATCACAATTTGCCTCACAGGGCTTTACAGCATACGACAAAAAATAGAAGAAGCCCCAAACAACATGGTAAACATATAACACAGCGTTTATTTCTCCAAAAATCGGCCAGATATAAAATGCCAAATGAACGTCACTCTGTAGCGCACCGGCTGGAGTGCCTACTGAGAATTCTTTAGCTTTGTTATTTACGTGGGTGGGTGAGGAAAATGCGTGTGCTTACCTGTGTGTGTGTGTGTGTGTGTGTGTGTGTGTGTGTGTGTGTGTGTGTGTGGGCATCGGGGCAATACAGACAGCAGAGGAGAATTGTAAATGTGCGACCACGTAGAGACAGAAATGACATGCTGTCATGTAAATAAGATGAATAACATAAGGCTATTTAGATTAGTTGATAAAAGGACAAGGTATAGACCTGTTTTATAGGCCTGGATATGACGCGTCCAGAGCTAAGACGGAAACAAATAAAATAAAATCAGCAGCGGCGGTCATATAGTTGCATATGGGAAACACTGGCGCTCCAGAGGCAGATCAGTAGGCCTATGTTAGTCATTTTTCTTTTGATGACTGCAGTGTTTAACCACTAATCCGTAGTGTGTTTAGTATGTGTTCCAAAATTAGAACATTTTTCACACATAAAAGCACAAAGATGTTGAAATCTATACATATTCTGCCATCATAACTTGGCTCTCAGAATTCACCAGATTGATGCCTTTAAATCAAATGTATACAAATTTCTCTCCTGTGGGAGCATGCCCCCAGACCCCCCTAGATGCCTTTTGATCATTTTGGTATGAATTTTGCTAAAACTGGTTAAAGGGCTCTCTTTACCTCTCACCTCAATATGTCTGTGAAAATGGGTTTCTAGGGTCCTTACAATAGAAAATCTCTCCCTTCTCACTCTCTCAAACGACCATTATTGTTGTACTAAACCTACTAGTACAAAGTAGCCTGCCATAAAAAAAAAAAAACTACCACCTCACTGTAGCCTATAGGATTATGTACAGCCTACTATAAAGTAGCTACGAGCTAGAGTGGTCCGAACTGATGTTGAACTGATGCTTTTTTTTTTTTTAGTCAAATAATGTGAACATTTTCTACAGGTGTTTTTAAAGATAAATGTGTGCAGTCTTCATATTCATACATTCATATCTCTGTGTGCTCTGGCTTAAAATGAAGGCTCTGTGTGTTACTGACCTGTTGCCATGGTGATTTGTAGTATCAGAGCTTCACTGATGACCACAGTTCATTCAACACTGAACACGACTGAACCGATTCTGATCAGCTGAAACTGAAAACAGAGTTTGTTAACGCTGAACCAGGCTTCAGGTGACTGAATGAATGAATGAATGAACCATCAGCCCTTCCTCTCCTCTTTGTGGTTGACTCTGTCCATGTGGGTTTGGTCTGCAGAAGTTTACGAGGAGCACCCAAATGCAGCAGTGATGTGTTTAAGTATCTCTGAAGGGGCTGACATGTTTGTTTGTTTGTTACAGAGTCGGATCAAGAAGATGATGCAGAAGGACACGGAGGTGGGGAGGATAGCGATGGCAGTTCCTGTGATTATCTGTATCCTTCTGAAGCTGCAGGACGAACTGTATGTTAACGTCACAGTGGAGGAGATCTCAGCGCTCAAGTCAGGTTTAGATTTTTATTTGTGTTGTCTCTGCTGTGTTGCCTCTGCTGTGTTGATGTGTTGTCTCTGCTGTGTTGCTTCTGCTGTGTTGATGTGTTGTCTGCTGTGTTGCCGTGTTGTATCTGCTGCGTTGTGTTGTTTCTGCTATGTTGCTGTGTTGTCTCTGCTGTGTTGTCTCTGCGTTGCTGTGTTGTCTCTGCCGTGTCGTCTCTGCTGTGTTGCTGTGTATAAATTCCTGAACTGCAGCCATCATCAGCTCGAGCTCTGGAAATGTTCCTCAAGTCTCTGCTGACTAAAATCTACCTGATCACTCAGTCCAAGTTCAGCGCCGTCGTGTCTGTTGCTCACATGTGAGTCAGCCCGGAACTCACCTGCACTCAGGTGTGACTGAAGCCGCACTTTTAAAGGGACAGTCTCTGTTGAAGCAGGTTGGATGAGTTATTTATCCACAGTCAGCTGGTGTCAGTCTGAAACTAAACGTCCTGCTGTGCAACTAAACATATGTTAGACACATAAAAACATCAGTTAGGGTGAGTGTTTGTTACACAGACAGTATTTTACCTCACAGTCAGACAGACAGTGGTTTACTTCACAGACAGACTGTGAGGTAAAATACTGTGTCTGACAAACACTAAATCACTTCTTTAACACCTTCCACAGTTTAAATTACATCAGACTGATGAAACTCATGAATACTGCGGTCAATAAATGCAGCACAGACACAGACTCTGATGTGTTTAAGAACTCGTATTTTCATATGAAATGTTTTCCTGTGCAGGAAGCAGTGCATCGACTCAGAGAAGCTGTTCGACTTCCTCAAAGAACTGGTAGAGCGAGCCACGTCTATGGCAGCCCAGAAGGACACC
Organism: Epinephelus malabaricus; assembly: GCA_037127435.1. Lineage (NCBI taxonomy): Eukaryota > Metazoa > Chordata > Actinopteri > Perciformes > Serranidae > Epinephelus > Epinephelus malabaricus. The sequence goes on from JANUFT010000015.1 coordinate 43,547,352, forward strand.
AGAGGGCTGAGCATGTGGCCGCTGTACAGGTAGAGATGGACTTCTGATGGTGACATCACACAGTGTTGGGGCTGAGCTGATGTTTCGTTAGTGTCTGGTCACCTGTTTAAAGTCACAACTTAATATTATTTTATTGTTTTAGTTTTAAAGGCTGTAAATTAAAATGATGTGACATCAGTTGTGTTCAGTGTCAGACTGAGAAGATCTTTGTCGTCTGTGTCCTCATCAATAATCATCGTCTCAGTCGGACAGTTTGGTCTATGAAATTAAATAAAAACATTCATATGCGATTAAGATTCAATGTTGATGAACTCTCTGTTTATTTAAATCTTTTCAGCTCTGATGAATATTTGATTTTTTTTTCTTCAGAACCAAACGACCTGAAGTTCCTGTTAAAAAACCGTCTGAAGTCGCAGAGAAGAAGCCACGACGGAGTGTCGACTCACTGGACAACGACTCCAGCTCCGGAGTACGTATTTTATCTGCAGCTGAACTCAGGCTCAGGTTCTGGCTCTGTTCTCTGAGGAGATCCTGTTCCTGGTCTCACCATCGTTTGCAGAGCAGGTCTATATATTCTGACACACTCAGGTTCTGTTCTGTGCACACATCAGGAGGAGCTCCTGTTCCTCCTCTCACCGTCAGCAGAACAGCTCAGACACAGAGGAAGTTTTAATGATGCTGCTGTCACTGTCAGTCTGACCCTACAGCGCCACCCTGAGGCCGTAAACCTTCATCACTCTGCAGAGAACAAATTAAGTTTTTCTTATTCTTCTCTGAAACAAAGTGACAGAGTACATTTAAGTGTTTTTATGACACTTAATACTTGAACTCTGTCTCAGAGGAGATTATAATATTTATTAATCTGACACCTTCAGTTACTCTGCAGATTAATTATATAAAACATAATGAACAATGGACAAATACACTCAGCTGAATACAGTCATTTAAAACCAGCTGCAACAATAAACTGGTCAACATCAGATATTATAATCAGTAATATCACTGACATCACTCTGAGACAATCAATCCTTTATGATGATGCTTTTAAACCTCAGTGACTGTTTAACAGTGTGTCTACACTGTGTGGTACGACTGTGACCTCAGTGACTTTGTGTCAGCTGAGATGAAGCAGACCAAACTAAACGTTTATAAAAGATGGAGAGATGAACGTTCTCCTTGAGGAACCATGAGTTAATTAACCTGACCAGAGTTAGTCTGGGGACACTCCTTTCTAAAGTGTGTTTAACACACCGGCGAAAACGGCTGGCAACAAAGCAACGCCTCTTGCATTTTTGAAAAGGACACGCCTACTCCGAAATGTGCGCTCCTCCTTTTCTCGTCCGCAAGGAAACAAACACACAGAAAGCTTGAAAATGGATGCCGAGAGATTTAACTCCGTTTTGTCAAACGTGTGCTCATCCGTGAAGAGCGGATGTCTAAGTTACAACATGATTGAGCTAACTGGAGTAGTTTCATGTCGTATCCGACAACGGGAGGCTTTTAAGCAAAGCGTCTAAAGACTGACTTGTGAGTCTAGACCAGAGTCAGAGGACTTTAACGCCCTGTGGTACGACTGTGACCTCAGTGACTGTTTAACGCAGGACTTTATTTCCAGACTTGTGTTAAATTGTTAGTTTCAGGAGTTTCAATCTTCATTTAAACTTTGTTTCAGATTCTGGTTTTCAGTGTTTAACTGCTGTTTTTTGTCTGTTTTCAGGAGTCGGAGCTGTTGGTGTGTTTCTGAGGGAGGAGCCAGAGGACAGCCGCTCATCACTTCATTTATCTTTATTCAAACTTTAACACGAGAACTGTGAGGAAAAAAAATAAGTTTAGTTTTTGTGTTTGGGGATAGGAAACATTAGTTAGAGAATATCTGACACATTTAGCTGCTGATGTAAAGTTTGGTTTTGTTTCTTTAGATGAATATAAATGAGGTATTTTGAGTTGAAGCTCTCTGTTTTTGTTTGACGTAGATATTTTCTCTTTGGAGAAAAAGTACTTTGATAAAGTCTAATGAACTTTGATAATGATGTGAAATGTTTCAGACTTTTGATTCTTTTCTTTAAACTTGAGTTAAAACAGGACGTTGTTCTGTGGTTGGTGAGAAGAAGAAGAAGACGTCTAATTGAGAGCGTCTTCCTGCTGAACAGTGACGTCACAATTTCTGATTTTTAAAACACTTTAACTGAAGGTTTTCCAGACGTTATGAATCAGACTGAATGAAGTGTGCTGAGATGAAGGAGCAGGTGCAGGTGCAGAGCATACAGGGTCGCTTTATTCCAAGAAACTAATCTTTGTACATGATGAGGGGCTGAAATGATGAATAAATTAAACTTTGTGTGTTTTTACATTTTGAAGCCAAAATGAGCAAACATGTTTTTTGGAATCGCTACCTTAACTAGCTCGCTGCACCAGGAAGTGATGACTGAGAAACATTCTGTGGCAACGTCCCAGCTGAAGGTCAGAGCTGAAGGTCAGACTAACGACTCAATGAGGATCCAGTGGTCAGTTTGAAATGAAACATGCAACTTCACTACACTGACACTGACAGAGTTAAAGAAGTAAAAAATTCATCACACACTGTTTTTTCTGTTTCAGTCGAAGGAACCAAACTTTTCTCTGAGCTCGTACAGTCGTTACTGATTTACAGAAGAGGACGCCAATTTTCTTCTTCTTTGTTTTCCGTCCAGAGTCCCAAAGGCACGCTCCGTTTCTTCACTCGCCTGAACCAAAGACTGACGGAAGGGTGGGGCTATATTTAAATATAATGAAATAAAAACATTTACACAGACAGACAGGTGACGACACGGCCGCGTCGTCTCTGCTCGGCGACGACGGGACATGTTGAAGTTTAAAAATGTGGAGAGAGAAGAAGAAAACGCTCGCCAACAGGAAACCGTCTTCAGAAGAGCCGCGCTCCAAAGCCAAATGTCTGTTTAATAGCCTCAAAGTAGTATCTCTTCCAGCCCTCTTTCGTCCGCTCCTCCTCGTTCTCCGGGACGCCTCGACACTCCACCTTCAGTTCCGTCTCGCTGCTCCTGTCCAACAACGTCATGGTGATGGTGGCGTAATGCTCTGTGGAGAACAAACACAGTCACATGTCACTTGTCACCTGTTCCAGAGACTGACGCTACACAGAAGCGTCATCATCACACGCAGCACAGGGCCACAGGCTGGGATCAAACCCACGGCTGCTGCAGCCTCACGAGTTTGCACGCCACTGGGCGGCAACCGAGGCCTCATTTTTACATTCATGAATTCACCTCCTCTGTAAAAGGAGTCGTAAAGTGTCGCAGCCTTTATTTAACGGCCTCAGGTGAGATAAGAACACCTGTAAACACTGACCAGTCAGAACAGACTGGGCTCTTAATCAGGGGGCGGGGCTTAAAGACAGAGGTAGAAACAGGTGTTCAGAATAGACGGGATCAGGAAACCCTTAAACATGTATGAACCTGACGATGACGTTAAGTGTTTAGTCACCACACAGACAGACAGACAGACAGACAGAGAACGTACCACAGGGCCAGTTGTTATACCTCCACTTCATCACTATTTTCTCATCAGGGACCTGACGGACAGAAGATCCATCATTAGGAAGTTTTCCATCTTTATTTGTACAAAAACAAATCTTTGTAATGTTCGACTCACCAGCTCTGTGAATTCACCAAAAACGTTTCCGTCCAGCAGACGAAACTTTCCTCCTCTCTCTCCATCCACAGACGCCGGAGCGTGTGTGAATGCCTGGACCATCTGCACGTTCACCAAACACATACACTGTCATACTGATTACATGACCACACATCACATCTGAGCTGAGTGACTGAAACATGAATGGGTGAATCTGAATCTAAAGTGACAGACGGTCAGACGTGTCTGATTCTGATTGAGTGCCGTCTGTGAGGTCAGAGTGACACTCAGGTGATGAAGCTGACCTCCTGGTTGAGGAAGACTCTGTACAGCTCAGCTGGTGAGGTGAGGAAGGTTTCTCTCATGCTAAATTTACAGGTGGGGATCTTGACGCCGGTGTTGATGGGAGCAGCCATGCTGCCTGAGGAGGAGATCTGTTCAGGAGGAGATGAAGATGAAGGTGAGGTCACTGCTGATGTCACGGCTGATGTCACAGTTACTGAGGAACAACAGCTGACGTCTGACAAACCTGAGTTTTATCCAGCTTGGCTTTGGACTGTGACGTGGTCGGCGGTTTGGCCATACCGTTGGCTGTCGGCAGGATCATCCCCTGTGTGAACTCTAGAATTAAATAAGAAACTTTATTTAAACAGGAAGTCTCAATGAGATGAAATCTGACACCCCGCGGTCACAGAACACAGACAGGAAGTGAAGTCAGAGAAGAGACAGAGAGCAGACACAGCAGAGGTCTGATGTCTCTCTGAGGGGACGAGGAAACAAAGCAGGAGTCGTCGTCTGTACCACTTCTACTTTACAACATTTTATTAACACAGGAAGTTCACTTTACATGCTTTTATTCTAAAAATCTGTCAGATAACTGTGGAGGAAGTTTCTCCTCATCACTGTCAAAATAAATCCTGTTCACACAGACAACTGTGACACGGACACCTCTGAATTATTGTGCCAGATTTAAGGTTAAAAACTTTCTTACTTCTGTTTGAAATGAACTTTTTCACGTGGTAAATTTATGTTTCATTTGATTTCTGTTGGTTTTTATCTGCCGTCATATTTTCCACACAACACTGAGTAGCTGATAAAGAATATGACCCAGAATCCTCTCTGTGAACCTCAGTCCCCACAGGGTCCTCCAATCACAACAGTGCACACTAACACAGCCGATCCCTGACCATCCTGCACCTCCTTCTTGTCTTCTTCTGTGGCATTGTTTAAGAGCTGCTGACATGTATGTTATATGTCACACTACGCTGTTGTGTGATTCTATGATGGACAAGGGGGAGGAGGAAGAGGAGGAGGAGAGCAGCTCACAGAGATGCTCCTTCAGCTTTGGTTCACACACAGATTGTAATTCTGTGGGAAACAGTGAACACTTGTGATTCTGAGCTCTGAGTCTGAGGCAACGTCACAACTGTCTCTGTAAATAATCAAAACACAACACGTGCCACAGTGTTTGAGAACAGCTGACATGTGTCAGTGTTTGAGAACAGCTGACGTGTCAGTGTTTGAGAACAGCTGACATGTGTCAGTGTTTGAGAACAGCTGACGTGTCACAGTGTTTGAGAACAGCTGACGTGTCACAGTGTTTGAGAACAGCTGACGTGTGTCACAGTGGTTGAGAACAGCTGACGTGTGTCACAGTGGTTGAGAACAGCTGACGTGTGTCACAGTGGTTGAGAACAGCTGACATGTGTCAGTGTTTGAGAACAGCTGACGTGTCACAGTGTTTGAGAACAGCTGACGTGTGTCACAGTGTTTGAGAACAGCTGACGTGTGTCACAGTGGTTGAGAACAGCTGACATGTGTCACAGTGTTTGAGAACAGCTGACATGTGTCACAGTGTTTGAGAACAGCTGACGTGTCACAGTGTTTGAGAACAGCTGACATGTGTCAGTGTTTGAGAACAGCTGACATGTGTCAGTGTTTGAGAACAGCTGACATGTGTCAGTGTTTGAGAACAGCTAACGTGTGTCACAGTGTTTGAGAACAGCTGACGTGTGTCACAGTGTTTGAGAACAGCTGACATGTGTCACAGTGTCTGAGAACAGCTGACGTGTGTCAGTGTTTGAGAACAGCTGACATCTGTCACAGTGTTTGAGAACAGCTGACATGTGTCAGTGTTTGAGAACAGCTGACATGTGTCAGTGTTTGAGAACAGCTGACGTGTGTCACAGTGTCTGAGAACAGCTGACATGTGTCACAGTGTTTGAGAACAGCTGACATGTGTCAGTGTTTGAGAACAGCTGACGTGTGTCACAGTGGTTGAGAACAGCTGACGTGTGTCAGTGTTTGAGAACAGCTGACATGCGTCAGTGTTTGAGAACAGTTGACATGTGTCAGTGTTTGAGAACAGCTGACATGTGTCAGAGTTTGAGAACAGCTGACATGTGTCAGAGTTTGAGAACAGCTGACATGTGTCAGTGTTTAAGAACAGCTGACATGTGTCACAGAGTTTGAGAACAGCTGACATGTGTCAGTGTTTGAGAACAGCTGACATGTGTCAGTGTTTGAGAACAGCTGACATGTGTCAGTGTTTAAGAACAGCTGACATGTGTCAGAGTTTGAGAACAGCTGACATGTGTCAGTGTTTGAGAACAGCTGACATGTGTCACAGAGTTTGAGAACAGCTGACATGTGTCAGTGTTTGAGAACAGCTGACATGTGTCAGTGTTTAAGAACAGCTGACGTGTCAGTGTTTGAGAACAGCTGACATGTGTCACAGAGTTTGAGAACAGCTGACATGTGTCACAGTGTTTGAGAACAGCTGACGTGTCAGTGTTTGAGAACAGCTGACATGTGTCACAGAGTTTGAGAACAGCTGACATGTGTCACAGAGTTTGAGAACAGCTGACATGTGTCACAGTGTTTGAGAACAGCTGACGTGTATCACAGTGTTTGAGAACAGCTGACATGTGTCAGTGTTTGAGAACAGCTGACATGTGTCACAGAGTTTGAGAACAGTTAACATGACATCAGACATTTAAGGTCTCTATAAATCCTGCAGGACTGAGGTATGATGTCCTCTGATGATGTCACCTACAGAGATGTGACGACCACTGACAGACAGGCAACTGATCCTGACTCTTCTGTCTGACTGAGTCTGACAGACTGTTCGTTTAAGATGGCGTATGTGTCACTCACCTGTCTTTAAGAAGCCCACGTAGCTGCCCAGAGCCTCACGGACCTTCTCTGCTCCGTTTGTCTTCATCAGGTTGGTCAGAGGCGTTTCAGGTTCGTCTTTATTCAGGGACACAGAGATCTGGACAAAGATTACATGACAGGCTTTGTTAGCTCCTCCTCCTCCTCCACACACTCACACTCACAGCAGATTTTTCACTGAACTCACATCTAGATCCTCCATGTCGTTCTCGTCAGACAGGTTTGGAACCTCGATGCTTCCTTTGTATTTCACTCCTGATTTGGACTCTCCTGTGAGACAGATGGGACACAGACTCTTATCAAAGAGACAAAGGACACCTGTCCTCTGTTTGACTGTCCTCCGTCTGACTGTCCTCTGTCTGACTGTCGTCCGTCTGACTGTCCTCTGTCTGAGAGCAGAGCACTGTCACATGTTAAGCCACACCCCCCTCACCTGTCCAGGTAGCTTTCAGGTTCCACTCGTAGAAGAAGATCAGTTTCCCTTTGCGGTTGTTGATGGAGGCCTCTCCATCCAGCTTGCTGACCTCCGTCACCTCACACCTCCCCTGGTCATTCTCCACACTCAGACCCAGCAACAGAGATTTTAATTTGTCCGATGACCAGTTTGTTGCATCTCGTTCAGTCCTGAAAGTCCAGAAGACCAAAGACAGGTAAACACGCCTGGATCTCCTGTGTCTGTGTCTTTAACAGTGTGTCTATATCTTTACACAGTGTGTCTGTATTTTTACAGTGTGTCCGTGTGTTTACACAGTGTGTCTGTATCTTCACACAGTGTGTCTGTATCTTTACACAGTGTGTCTGTATCTTTACAGTGTGTCTGTGTGTTTACACAGTGTGTCTGTATCTTCACACAGTGTGTCTGTGTGTTTACACAGTGTGTCTGTATCTTTACAGTGTGTCTGTGTTTACACAGTGTGTCTGTATCTTCACACAGTGTGTCTGTGTGTTTACACAGTGTGTCTGTGTCTTTACACAGTGTGTCTGTATCTTCACACAGTGTGTCTGTGTCTTTACACAGTGTGTCTGTGTCTTTACACAGTGTGTCTATCTTTACAGTGTGTCTGTGTCTTTACACAGTGTGTCTATCTTTACAGTGTGTCTGTGTGTTTACACAGTGTGTCTGTGTGTTTATACAGTGTGTCTGTATCTTTACACAGTGTGTCTGTATCTTCACCCAGTGTGTCTGTATTTTTACACAGTGCGTCTGTATCTTCACACAGTGTGTCTGTATCTTTACACAGTGTGTCTGTGTCTAACAGTGTGTCTTTGTCTTTAACAGTGTGTCTGTATCTTCACGCAGTGTGTCTGTATCTTTACGCAGTGTGTCTGTATCTTTACAGTGTGTCTGTATCTTCACATAGTGTGTCTGTGTCTTTACACAGTGTGTCTTGGTCTTCACACAGTGTGTCTGTATCTTTACGCAGTGCGTCTGTGTCTAACAGTGTGTCTGTATCTTCACATAGTGTGTCTGTGTCTTTACACAGTGTGTCTTGGTCTTCACACAGTGTGTCTTGGTCTTCACACAGTGTGTCTGCATCTTTACACAGTGTGTCTGTATCTTTACACAGTGTGTCTGTGTCTTTAACAGTGTGTCTGTATCTTTACGCAGTGTGTCTGTATCTTTACAGAGTGTGTCTGTATCTTCACATAATGTGTCTGTGTCTTTACACAGTGTGTCTGTGTCTTTACGCAGTGTGTCTGTATCTTTACGCAGTGTGTCTGTTTCTTCACGCAATGTGTCTGTGTCTTTACACAGTGTGTCTGTGTCTTTACAGTGCGTCTGTATCTTTACACAGTGTGTCTGTCTTTACACAGTGTGTCTGTATCTTTACACAGTGTGCCTGTACCTTTACACAGTGTGTCTGTGTCTTTACACAGTGTGTCTGTGTCTTTAAAGTGTGTCTGTATCTTTACACAGTGTGTCTGTGTCTTTACACAGTGTGTCTGTATCTTTACACAGTGTGTCTGTGCCTTTACACAGTGTGTCTGTGTCTTTACATAGTGTGTCTGTGCCTTTAACAGTGTGTCTGTGTCTTTACACAGTGTGTCTTGGTCTTCACACAGTGTGTCTTGGTCTTCACACAGTGTGTCTGTATCTTTACGCAGTGTGTCTGTTTCTTCACGCAATGTGTCTGTTTCTTCACACAGTGTGTCTGTGTCTTTACACAGTGTGTCTGTGTCTTTACACAGTGTGTCTGTGTCTTTACAGTGTGTCTGTATCTTTGCACAGTGTGTCTGTCTTTACACAGTGTGTCTGTATCTTTACACAGTGTGTCTGTGCCTTTACACAGTGTGTCTGTGCCTTTAACAGTGTGTCTGTATCTTTACACAGTGCGTCTGTGCCTTTAACAGTGTGTCTGTATCTTTACGCAGTGTGTCTGTATCTTTACACAGTGTGTCTGTGTCTTTACACAGTGTGTCTGTGCCTTTAACAGTGTGTCTGTATCTTTACACAGTGTGTCTGTATCTTTACACAGTGTGTCTTGGTCTTCACACAGTGTGTCTATATCTTTACGCAGTGTGTCTGTGTCTTTACACAGTGTGTCTGTGTCTTTACACAGTGTGTCTGTGCCTTTAACAGTGTGTCTGTATCTTTACACAGTGTGTCTGTATCTTTACACAGTGTGTCTGTGCCTTTACACAGTGTGTCTGTGTCTTTACACAGTGTGTCTGTATCTTTACGCAGTGTGTCTGTATCTTTACGCAGTGTGTTTGTGTCTTTACAGTGTGTCTGTATCTTTACACAGTGTGTCTTGGTCTTCACACAGTGTGTCTGTATCTTTACACAGTGTGTCTGTGTCTTTACACAGTGTGTTTGTGTCTTTACAGTGTGTCTGTGCCTTTACACAGTGTGTCTGTATCTTTACACAGTGTGTGTGTGTCTTTACACAGTGTGTCTGTGTCTTTACACAGTGTGTCTGTATCTTTACACAGTGTGTCTGTATCTTTACACAGTGTGTCTGTATCTTTACACAGTGTGTGTGTGTCTTTACACAGTGTGTCTGTGTCTTTACACAGTGTGTGTGTGTCTTTACAGTGTATCTGTCTTTACACAGTGTGTCTGTATCTTTAGACAGTGTGTCTGTATCGTTAGACAGTGTGTCTATGTCTTTACACAGTGTGTCTGTATCTTTACACAGTGTGTCTGTGCCTTTACACAGTGTGTCTGTATCTTTACAGTGTGTCTGTGCCTTTACACAGTGTGTCTGTATCTTTACACAGTGTGTCTGTATCTTTACAGTGTCTGTGTCTTTACACAGTGTGTCTGTATCTTTACAGTGTGTTTGTATCTTTACACAGTGTGTCTGTATCTTTACACAGTGTGTCTGTGTACAAAATATTTTGTCAGAACCATGAGTCCAATCATCAACATGAGCAGAGAGAGGAGATTCTGCTGAATGTGATGATGTCACTCTTTGGTTTGTGATGTCAGAAGTGTGAGCGTAGCAGCAGGTTGGAGATCGGGTCTGTAATGGCGCCAGTTGGTGGTTGGTTTTTTTTTTACTTTCAGGCTCTCTGTGTCAGTCTGATTGTTTCCATGGTAATATGTCTGTGACGACACTAATGTTCCCACGTTGTGACGTATGAGTCATGTCTGTTAAAACACTGAGTTTGTTCACATCATTGTTTAATGAGATCTACAACTGCTCCACACCGTGACGTCACCACGCCAGCTCTGTCCCATTATAAAATCTGAGACACGTCATGAAACTGTGATGTCATAAATTCTAAACATTAACGCAGTAAAGTCTCACGAGCTTTGAATGGTTTTCTACGTCACAGTTTGTCGGTCCGGCCTCAGAGAGGTCAGCTCTGCTCACACCGACCTGCCGTTACCGTTTCTCAGTTTACGTTGTTTTTGTTTTTTTAATTTCAGATTAACGTAAGTCGGTTTGATGAATCGCTGACGAAACTCACCATGGTGATTATCGGTGTGTTTATTGTGACGGAGATGCTGTGACGAGTTCCGCCGTTGATCTTTAACGTCAGATTAAAAAGAATAATAAAATCAGATGTGAGGTTGTTTTGTTGTTGTTCATCAGACATGTTTAAATAAAGATAAATACACATTAACGACGTGTCTGTACTGAAACATTCACACTGTGTTGATCGGACACACGGTGTGCTGTTAGCATTAGCATCAGGACCGTTAGCCTCATTAAAACTCACCAGTGCCAGTTGTTGACATTAGTAGCGTCAGCTCTCTCCTCCACGATCCACCGAGGGTCTCCTTCTCCCCACTTCGCCATGTTCGGTCCGCCGGTTCACTCTGTGACGGTGAGAGTCCGCGAGCTGCTGCTTTACCGGTCGCTGTCCCGGTGCACGTTGTTTCTAGAAGCCTCTGGCTGCTGCTAGCTTCTGCTCTTCTTCTTCTACTCCTGTTTAACGAAAGGTCAACACCGCCCCCTGCTGGACCGGAGACTTCTTCCTTCCTCTTTTTCTTCTTCTTCTTCTACTGCTGTTTAACGGCAGCGCATCACCGCCCCCTGCTGGACCGGAGCCTTCTTCTTCTTCTTCTGCTACTGTTGTTTAACGGAGAAGGGCTGAAGAGCCTCATGTGGCCCCTGAGCTGCAGGCTGTGTACTCCTGATACAGACAGTACAGGCAGTGTGGTTGTACTGGGGCCTATTGTCAGAAGCATCTGTAACGGGGCGTCGGTGGCTTAGTGGGTAGAGCAGACACCCCATGTACAAGGCTGTTGCTGCAACGGCCCAAGTTCGAGTCCAGCCTGTGGCCCTTTGCTGCATGACATCCCCTCTCTCGCTCCCATTTCACACTTGGCTTCCCTGTCCATTTAAGGCAAAATGCCCAAAAATATCCTTAAAAAAATAAAAAATAAAAGAAGCATCTGTAACAACATTACATGTTTATTCTATATAAACTATAAATAAATGAAAAGGATTAAATTAAATGAATAGTGTCTTATTGTCATCAGTGTTATTGGTCATGTACAGACACAGTGATGAATGCTGGGTAATATATATGTTGATGTTGACCAGTGCTGAGTCGAACGTTTGATCATGTGACGAGACGATATGTGCACAGTGGCGTGCACAGTGGCTGTCATTATTGTTAGTCTATGATCATGATAGTGTGAGCTGTTACACCTCTGCTGCCACCTGTGACTGAGCTGTGTCTCACTTCTTTAATAAAGTCTGTGACACACACAGATGATGGAGACATAATTAAGATCAGCTCTAATTAACCAACATTCCAGCACAGTAACGTCACAGCAGCTCAGCTCAACAGGAAGCATCATCACACCTGTGTTTTTAGGGCTCATACTGGTCACTGTGGACCGATGATGGGATGTATGTCACATGGTGAATCTACATGAGCCTCAGACTGTGTACGTCCCTCCTGCTGTGAGGCCCACTGTAATAATGGCTGCACTTGATAAATCAGTGAAGAATCTAAAATCTGTTGTGATACATTTCTAACATACATGATTGATAGTGAGGTAGATCGAACTTGTTACCAAGAGGGAAAACATGACCCTCTGTTGCAGACGTAATAATCATACTGATAATCACAGTGATGTGACTCACAGGCTGAGAGACACTGAACAGACTCTAGAGGAAAGGAAAGGAAAGGAAAGGAAAGGAAAGGAAAGGAAAGGAAAGGAAAGGAAAGGAAAAACTCACATCAACATCTTGATGCTTATTTAAACATCTGAAACCTGTGAAGGAAGAATAAACATTTTAACAGCTGGAGTTAAAAACATCGTCTGCATCAGGACACATAAGGACACCTGATTATGTTTCCTCATCTTCTGTGATCAGGA